>CM077085.1:17547431-18086243 GCA_039513925.1 Platanthera zijinensis | reverse complement strand
ATCACATCAATACTCCCCCCTTCAAAAGTTTCCTTGTCCACAAGAACAAGGTGAAGTCAGCATTGTTGGAAGGTTCGCAATCTTCTCCTATCAACGCCGCCACCGTTCCATTGAGCCATTGAACACGTATTTGAGCGATTGCTTTGTTGGGTTGGATGTCATACGACGATGCCTGATCTTACTTTCACTTAATATTACTTTAAATCGTCGTTGCAAGTCCAGTTGTGTGGGAAGCAGCGCAAGCATGACACATGTTGTCCAAACGTCAGCCTGCGGACCATAGTATTTGCGCAACCCTTCAGGAGCTACATAGTATGAATCCCCAACCCTATCTGCAAACATCTGGCTTGACTCAATAACACAGAGATCCTTAAATCGATACTTTGAGAGTCAAATTGTCATCCTTGTTCGCACGCAGACATTTCTCCAATGACCGCAACCGTGCAGTCTTGCCCAAGCATCATATATTAACATTATCAGATTGTTTGAGCAAAATTTGCTAGCAGCTCAAGTATCATGTATGACTTTGAAACTATAAAAAAATTCACACATTGAAGTACCTCCAAGCTAGCACACCCAGCAACATGTCCTTAAGAAAAACCCTTTTTAAACAGTAACTGTCCTCGCAGTAGTGAGAACATGACATCCATTTTGATTCGTGCTCTCAGGTTCCGAGAGAAAGTCAGAAAGGATATTCGCTTAACATATGCAAGGTAGAACTGTCACTTAGAAACAACTCCTAGATGATACAAATATGGTACCACCGTCCCCCACACAAATTTCTAGCCTCTTTGTTTCCCTTTGCTAAGTTCCACGTGAAAACTCTGCTGAAGTACTGCCGATTGCATATTCAACTTTCTCAAATTTGGATCAACTGTAAAAAAGTGGCTACAACCCCGTGACTTGCACCAATAAATTCCCCACAGTTGTCTCTCCTTCCCGGTTGTCCAAGTACGAGAGGAACAACTTAGAAGTACATTTCGTACCAATTAGCTTCATGACAGTAGCATTTTTCATGCCATCCCCAATAAGGCCAATAACAATGAAAAATTACAGAAATGAAGACAAATTCCATGATTTCATAGACAATAACTCCATGCAGATATTTGGCAACTCTTTACTGACTTCGGCAAGCTGAGTCCATCTTCTACTCCCATGATTAGAAGGATAAACAGGATATCGGCAGCCATTATTAATGGCAACAAAAGTGTCGTGGAGTCTTCAAATAGCTCCGCAGGGATGATCAGATGTCAAAATCCATCATCATGTTTTGAACTGTTCTCTCATCAACTGTTCTGACCACATGACAAACAGATAAACAGAATTATATAGGACGCCATCTCGCTTCAATCCCAACTGCTTAAAATGGGAGAAAGGCCTACGACCTCTTCAAACCTCTCTGGCACTTCTCCGCCGCCTTATCCCAAGTCATCTTCGAAGTGGTCTTAAATGATGCTTTGCTCAGATTGGCTTTGGTTTTGAATGCCGCTCCATCCGCCTTATTATCAAGACACCATGGGGTTTCAGAACCTCCATTACGAGAAGTTGAAAGTCCTTGGCTCCTTGCTTTCGACAGCGGACCTCTGTATTTGTCGTTACCTCGCCCCCTTCATCGATGCCTACCACTCCAAAAATGCAGGTGCGTTGATCATTCAGGAGCAGGGGCGACGATTCAGTGGTTCTGCACTCTCAATGGAAGATCCTGGGTGTCGAAGCAGGCGACTGCTGCGATTTGAGACCAGTGAATATTTCTCGTAGCTCTTCCCGAAATCAACATTGTGATCCGTCATAAGTTGGAGCAATTTTAGCATTGCTTCCTGACTCCTTCGCAGATGTGCGAACTCTTGCTGAAGATCCATCGATCCATAGAGTTTGACGCAGCCAGGGTCACGGAAGGGTCGTTCACCTGTGATACCAGTGATACGTTCAAATAGCAGGGGGAATGGAATCGTAATCAACAATCTAACAATCAAGAACACAATTGTAATCAACAATCTTAACAATTTGATACGATAAGGAGAACAGAGATCTTAACCAAAAGCACTGAGAATTGATTCACTGAATTAAGATGTAAGAGTTACAATCAAACTGACCTAAGAAGAAAATCCTGAACAGACAGTGCATGGAGGAAGGACCGGATAAACCCTCGTCAAATGCAAGAGGAAGAAGGAGATAATGGAAAACAACTTCACATATCAGCAGATCTACGACACACCCTAAACTGCCTTTATATAGGTGGTATCAACTAGGAAAAGACTAAAAGATCCACGTAATTCTAACAGAGCATTCTAACAAACTTCCCCACGCTAGCCATGTCACAGCTGTCCCATTGGCCGCTTTCAACCACGTCATAGTCAGGCTCCTATTGGTTCACCACGTCACAACGGATCTCGTATTAGCTGCCTTTACCCATGTCATAGTTAGGCTCCTCTTGGATTGCGTCAGAACAACTACATTTTACCGGTGGACCTGATGCACCCACATTTTCACTTTTATTGTTCCAGTTTCTATACATTGTGGACTCAAACAGTCAAACTTGCTATACCTTAAGCTTACATTTTTTTTGTTCTGCATGAATTTAAAATAAAAATTGATTCCATGCTAATGTTGTCAACTTATGCGTATTTTTGATTAAAGGCTCGAGTGTTGTTGTATTATTGATCATATTTGTCATTTTGCAGTCAGGTCGGTATATGTGAAAAACTTGAATTTCAAGACTTCAGACGAGTCCTTCAAAGAGCATTTTGAAAAGCTAGTGAAATGTGGTAGCATAAAGAGTGTTAAGGTTTTCTAAAGTGAATTTTTTTCTGGATTCCATGGTTTTTCATATTACCTTGCCCTTTTCTCACTCTTGCTTCTGGTTTTTCTCATACTTAGGTGAAGAAGCACTTAAAAATGGAAAGAATTTGTCTACGGGTTTTGGTTTCATCGAGTTCGATTCTGTGGAGACAGCGACAAGTGTTTGCAGGGATTTGCAGGTGATGCGTTTGGCTGACTCTGCAGAAACATTTTCCCAATATTTCCACCCGTTTTGTATATGTAGACTCTGTTTAGTATTGTCTTTCATTTAACAATGTTTTTTCTAACGAAAGTTCCTAGGCAAAATGTTTTGGGCTGTTTGTTTACATTTTATTTTAACATGAATTCTAATGCCAAAAATAAGAGAAATTATAAATTATACCAGGAACAGTAACATTTTTTAATATATCCCATGTGATTATTCTGTTTCATTTACAGGAACCATCCTGGATGGTCATGCACTGATCTTGCAACTTTGTCATGCCAAGAATGATGATCAGGCACAGAATAAAGTAGGGAAAGATAAGAGTTTGACTAAACTGATCGTGCGAAATGTTGCTTTCGAAGCAACTGAAAGGATCTAAGGCAGCTCTTTAGTCCATTTGGCCAGGTGATACTTATTTTTTTAAATTGTGATAGCACATTTTTATCACAATATAGTTGCATTGGTTTATCCCTTTGTATTTTTATATTTTCCAAAATTAAAACATGATCGCTACTCACATATTCCTCTTGATATTGCGCAAAATTCGCCCCCACACTTTTAACTTTGCCACAATTTTTTTCTTCATTTCACAAGGTTTCCTGCAGTTCAGAGAAGATGCTGTACCAAAAGTTGATCTGATGTCAGTTCCCCTTTTACTACAATCAACATTTGTGCATACCTCAAAAATAAGATGTTTCTTTTAAGCATAATCCTTTTCTTATAGTACTTTTATATACTTTAACACCAATTAACATCATACATTAACAGCCGATTAACATGATGCATGAACCGAGTAATCACGTTTCCTGTGAGATAAAGATATGAGTTTGCTGTTTGCCTGCTAGGTTCTCTATCTACAACAATATTTTCTTATGTTGCTCTCAGGAGGCCTCCTATGAGACAGATATTAGTTTCCCTACTAGGTTCTCTATCTACAACAATATTTTCTTATGTTGCTCTCAGGTTAAGGTTAAAGCTATCGATTTGATATTCTACTTGTACGGGAATGGAGCAACAATGCATGGAGGTAGTCATGAATAACAATATAGTTGAAATCGTTTTGAACACCATTTCACACAATTTAATTCTGCTAGAGGCGATTACTACGATTAGTATCATGGATTTCACATACAGAATTATCATGCAAATGATATCATAGGTAGATTTAGTCTAGATGCGTCATCTTTTGATTGCCAATCAAACTCAAAGGCATTACAAATTGTTATTAGGCATGGAGAAATATTTTGACTGGTATGAGGTACCCGACGAGTGTCGCGTTAGATTTGCTAAGTTGAAGCGTCAGGTTTAGACTAAGAGTTTTTGGATGACCTAGAGCATAGGATTGAGTGTGATGGTCTTCACCCCTTATCCTAATGAGCAAACATGAAGCGAATATTTAGGAATGAATTTTTCTGTATCCATAGAAGTCAGTTCATTGATTAGTTTCATGACCTTCAACAAAGGACTATCGCCGTTGCCGATTATATGGCAAGATTCCCTGTGTTGGTAGTGATATTTAGGAAGGTCCAATTGCAGATGCTTCTTGGTTTTAATGTGAACCTGGCATAAAAATTCGTGAACTAATTTTGCATTTCTTAGAGTCCCTCGATCAAATATTTCACACAGTCCTACATTATGAGCATTATATTAGATCCACTAGACCAAGACAAATTGACACGCAATTTGATCAGTCCGCCGCTAGAGATCCATCCTTCCCACCAGAGATCACTAGTGTAGTTAATTGTGACCGCAAATGCGACATCTCATTCCCGGTTCTTCATTCTGATGAGATTCAATGCATTATCTTCCGGGACATAGGATACGTAGAGACTCTGTACAGCCTGTACTCGTCGAGATCGGGTGGACAACCAATTGAGAGAATTACCAAAATACCCCCAAAAGGACGCTCGCCATCGCCTCACCGACAAACTCGTTGCGACCTCATCGGGCGCAACACTTCACCTTACCGGACATCAAGATCTGTTTGCCACGGCTCATCGGCGACCAGATTAACCTCGCACAGGTGTGGGACCTGTCTATGGGTAGGAGTGTACCCCCCCCCCCCCCCCCCAATGTGGAGGGGGAAAAGACAGTTTGAAGAACCCACGGGAGACCTCGCCTAGAACAGGCGGGCTCTCTTTTGTAAAGTCTCTGGCGAGAGGAAGGAGGTCAAGGGCGGAACAAAATGAATCCTTGCATGATTTTTTCCTGGTTTAATTTCAAATAATAGTCCTCTCATTCTAGAATCATGTTCATTGCAAATATGTCTCGCATTCTAGAATCATGTTCATTGCAAATATGTCTCGCATTCTAGAATCATGTTCATTGCAAATATGCCTCTTTTCTT
Source organism: Platanthera zijinensis (assembly GCA_039513925.1). Lineage (NCBI taxonomy): Eukaryota > Viridiplantae > Streptophyta > Magnoliopsida > Asparagales > Orchidaceae > Platanthera > Platanthera zijinensis. The sequence goes on along the minus strand of CM077085.1, from coordinate 18,080,892 downwards.
TATTTATTTTTACAATTTAAACATTGCATTATTATATTCAAATATAAAATCCACTCATTTTCCTCTCGTCATCCGTGCCTTCGATCCAGATTAAAAGCTTAAGGCTGCCCATGAAACTTGGGAGCCATCGGGGCTTCGCATTTGTCGAGTACATCACGAAGCAAGAGGCGCAGAACGCGCTGAGGGGCTCTTCAAGCACGCATTTTATGGGCGCCATCTGGTGAGTTTTTGTTCCTCGTTTCGCTGCCACTACTCCGCTTAATATCATGTCCCGTATTCGACGAAGCAGTCATTTCTTGTCGTCATCATAGGTCCTCGAGCGAGCGAAAGAAGGCGAGAGCTTGGAGAGCTGAGAGAAAGAACCGCGGCCCAGTTCATAGACGAGCGCAGCGGGTTTCAGAAATTGTCTAAAAAAAGAAAGAGCTTGAATGTTCTGGATGATGGAATTTGAAATTTTCAAAATAGTATATTGATGTAGCGGTTTTGAGGCAGAGGGTTATTACCAGGGCTGTTGTAAATTAACAATCCTGACATTGTTCATGTTCTCTTTCAGACTTTCAGTGGTAATGTTAATATTGTTGCTGGAAAATATTCCTATATTTAATACCCTGATCAAAGAATTTTGGTCTCCATTTTCTTTTGATGCATTTAAGACTTTTAGGGGGAGGTTTGATTAGCAGGCCGGCAGGCTGGCGACATGCTTGTGCTTGTGCGACAACATGCTAAAGAAAAAGGCTTTGCATGGGAGAAGCGGAATGATGCTATCTAGTCGTCGAAAGTTCAACGAAACTTTAACACGTCCCCATCTCGCGCTATATTTACAGATCGTAATATTCTAAAGTACTCCGTAAATTCTAATACTACCCAAATGGACAAGGCGTTGGCTATAGAAGTCATGCCTATCTCATTTACACCCTCCGCTCCTCCCGTCAATACCTCTAAATGCTTCGTCATTGCTCGCGAAGCCAAATTATGAGGAACTGAGATGTGGATTGTCTCAATAGTATCAACAATTGTGTAATGCCTGGTGACCTCCAACTTCATTCTCCTCCTCAGGTGCAAGAATAGAAAACCTGTCATCTTCTCCTCACATCTTTAGGCTCGGCTGACGTGGCGTGAATTTGATGGTTATGAAACGTTGTTCCTAGACGCCCCTCACCTATAGGAAATTTATTCACTTTTTGTTCAAAACTATTTTTTGGTAGCAGTCTGTCATGGCAAAGAAAAAATGTACAGGCGCACAGGCCCGGGGCAAACGCAACCATTGTTCATCATTTCCAATATCAAATCCCTACATGGCATCAAATAAGTGTTTTAACTTGCTGAGCAGAGCCGCGCAGCCAGGGGATGGCGAAGGCGGAGCTCTTCAACAAATGGGCTGGACCAGTCATTCTCTACCCAAAATACAAAACGCAAATCGGCCGCATGCTCGACGCCGCCACCGCTGCCATTCTGTTTACTCCATTCACAAGGAGAAGCGAACTCCAAGTGTAGGAGAAGTACCCACACAGATTTTCTAGTTCTCTAATTTATGGACTGCGATTATAATGTAGATTTTGTGGGATTTTTAGGGTGCGTATAGCCCTTTTCAAACTGCTTATAACATCACTCTAAAAAAAATACTTTTGTATGTTATGAAATATTGAACTAACAACTGAAAATATACTTATTGCCGACACGGTGCTACTATATTTAATTTTGGCTATTTTAAAAACGAATGAATATTTATCAAAACTTTCCCTCGAAGTTAGCATAATTACGGATTACGCCCTCTTATTATTGAAATTACAAAAAATCTCAACGGCTAGGATCAATGCAACAAGAGCTCTCCTCTCTGCTCCGATCACTCCTCCAAAACCCTCGGACACAATCCTGTACTCTCCATCATCCGCATCCTCACCGCACCCCAAACTCCCTCCGCCATGGCCGGCAGCTACACGCCCTCCTCTTTCTCCACGCCGTCAGCCCAGACCCCAGCCTCGCCGCCCGCATTGCCGCTATGTACTCCAGCTCGGCGACCTCCACTCCGCCTCCCTCCTCCTCCACCATCATCCCCATCCCTCCCATCTCCTCTACAACTCACTCATCCGCGGCCATTCCCTTCGCCGCCTCCCCTCGCAAGTCCTCTCCCTCTTCAACGCCATGCTCGGCCGCAGCCTTCCGCCGGACCATTTCACCTTCCCCTTCGTCCTCAAGGCTTGCGCTGATCTCCCATCGCTCCCCACTGGCTGCGCCGTCCACTCCCAATGCCTCCGGCGAGGCCTCGAGCTCGATGTCTACGTTGGCAGCTCGCTAGTCAACATGTATGCGAAATGCGGCGAGGTCAGATTCGCGCACCGCCTGTTTGATAAAATGCGCGTGAGAGACATGTCTACTTGGAACGCCCTGATTGCGGGGTACATGATGATGGGAGCAGTCAAGGTTGCAGAGCACCTGTTCGACGATATGCCCGAGAGAAATGTCATCTCCTGGACGGCGATGATCTCCGGATACGCGCAGAATGGCGTGGCCGATAGTGCCTTGCGGCTGTTCTACGAAATGCGGAAGAGGTCGAAACCGAACTGGGTGACAATTGTGAGCATACTCCCCGCGTGTGCCCACGCCGCGGCACTCGATCTGGGGAGGATGATTCACGAATATGCGAGAACCATGGGCCTCGATTCTCATCTGACCGTCCAAATCGCAATCATGGGAATGTACGCCAAGTGCGGCAGCCTCCTCGAAGCTCGTCGGTGTTTCGACCGAATGCCCGAAAGAGATAAAACCGTGGCCGCCTGGAACACCATGATCACCGCCTACGCTTCGCAAGGACTCGGTGCGGAATCTGTCTCCGCGTTCGAGGCCATGGTTCGATCGGGGCTTCGGCCCGACGCCGTCTCATTCACCGCGTTGCTGTCTGGATGCAGCCGCGCCGGATTGGTCGATCAGGGAATGCGGTACTTCGATGACATGACTCCGGTATACTCCGTCGAAGCAGTGCACGAGCACTACGCCTGCATTGTCGATCTTCTCGGTCGAGCGGGGAAGCTCGAGAGAGCCCTAATTTTCGCCAACCAGATGAAAATCGAATCAGGCCCGAGCATCTGGGGCGCCCTGCTTGCATCGAGCCGCAGTCATCGAAATCTAAAAGTTGCGGAGATTGCAGCTAACAGATTGTTTGAACTCGAGCCAGATAACTCGGGGAACTATGTGCTGCTTTCAAACATGTATGCAGAATCCGGGAAATGGGAAGAGGTGAAGAGATTGAGGGCTGTTCTTAGAGAGAAAGGAATGAAGAAGAGCCCAGGATGCAGCTGGAGTGAGATTAATGGCAGAGTTCATACCTTTTTCACAGGGGATAAGAGTCACCCCCAATCAAATGAGATTCATAGGTTTCTCGAAGATCTTCCTGAGAAAATGAAGGGTGAAGGATACAGGCCGGACACAGGCTTTGCTCTTCATGATGTGAGCGAAGAGGAGAAGGAGGGTAACTTGTCGACCCATAGCGAGAAACTGGCGATCGCATTCGGGATTCTCAACACGAATCCGGGTGCGGTTTTGAGAGTCACGAAGAATCTGAGGATCTGTGGGGATTGCCATACGGCGGTAAAGTTCATCTCGAAGATTCACCGTCGGGAAATTATGGTGAGAGATTTGAACAGGTTTCATCATTTCAAAGATGGTTTGTGTTCTTGCGGGGATTACTGGTGACAGCATGAAGGCTCTGTTTGGCACAGATTTTTTGCGCTGCCATCATGCCAAACCGTGCATGGAATGATAGCATTGCTGGGCATATTATGTTCAGTAAATTCATTATTTATTATCATTTTTGCATTGAACTACAGGTTGCATTTATTAATTATGTATATGAAATTATTATATTTTTAAACAAAATTAAATTTTGGGCTGCCAATAACGCTTGGTTAGGCTGCTACTATCTATGGGCTGGCAATAACAATTCATGGGCTGCCAATATAAATGATCAAAATTTAATGGCAATCCAGCTCGCCCTATCTGAATAATGACCATAGACGGACAATCTTTACAAGTCACATTTATGAATTATGTATGTGAAATTATTGTGTTTTAAAACAAAATTAAATTTTGGCCTGTCAATATCCAATGGGCTTCCAATATCGCTTGATTGGGCTGTTATTATTTATGGACTGTGAATGGCCATTCCTGGGCTGTCAATATAAACACCCAAAATTTAATGGCAGACCAGCTCGCCCTATCGGAAAAATGACTGTCGACGACCATTACAAGATTTCTTTGATTTTTATTCTGGTCTGCCATTAACAGGCAATAACAGCTCCCTAAAAATACTCCCTTTTAACAAGTATATATATTAGTGGTGCATCAAGGCCCGACCTCACCTAAGAAGCTTCATCCACTTTACGTTCAAAACTAAATTTATTTTCTAGGTTGTGGTTGTAACTGGTACCCGTCATCATGTCAAACACATTCTATAAGGTGAGTGTTATCCGCACTACAGTTTTGGTTATCCGCACTTTTTTTTTTCCCAATTTTTCGCGCCTTTTAGAAATACGTCTTGTACATGCATTTTTACGAAAAGTGTTCAACACCAAAGTTGTAGATCTCATCGAGATCTACAACTTTCGTGTTAAACACTTTTCCTGAAAATGCATGTACAAGACGTATTTCTAAAAGCCGCGAAATCTGGGTGTATTTCCAAGTACGTCTTGTACATGCATTTTCAGGAAAAGTGTTCAACACGAAAGTTGTAGATCTCGATGAGATCTACAACTTTCGTGTTGAACACTTTCCTGAAAATGCATGTACAAGACGTATTTCCAAAAGGCGCGAAAAATTAGGAAAAAAATATTTGCGAATAACCAAAACTGCAGTGCGGATAACAATCACCTTTTATCGAAAATCACTAGAGCAAAAACGCCGCACCAAATGGAAAACATCCAGGTGGCGTAATGCTCGCAAATCTTCAGCATGGGAGGACATCATGCTTCCATCGCCAATACATTTTAAATACAAAAAAAACCAGCCAAAAATAATCCAAAAAATCTCCCAGCTTTGAATGTGGCAAACAAAAAAGCTTTTAATAAACCAAATCAAGAAAAAAAAAAAAGAGTTCCGATAAAAAAAAACGTCATTTGAACTTGATGGCAGATAAACAAACACGCCTCTGAAACTGCAACTAGAAGTCACAGCTACATGGAAATTACAAGGTAGAATTTCTAACTTAGGAAATATAGGGGAAGCTCAGCTATAGTTTCCTGCTCCTCTTTGTCCATCCCTTGCCTTTTCGACTCCTCCTGTTCAGCTTCTTCATCTGCATCAACTTTTTCAGCTTCTTCTTCCCAATTCCTCCAACAGGCTTCAGAAGCGAATTTGAAACAGCTTCCCCATGAGAGTTTCCTCCATCAGCCATTTCCACATCTGCTAACAAACAAGTTTAGTGCGTAAAAAACAAAGCGGAGCAGTTTCAGTATGGCGGATTCAATTGCAGTTGAACAATTTTAAAAAAAAACACTTCGGTAGAACTCGTGAACCGTACGGGTTGGGACATGGCGAGCGCAAAAGCACAGTGGAATGACGGGTTTATGGGAGAGGGTTGGCCATGATATACAATAATAATACTTAAGGGAAATTTTTTTCATGCTTTGTGGTTGTCTGAAAACATAATTCTTGTTTGGTGAAGGGTAAAAAGTCTAAAGAACTTGCATCCTAGTTTAAAATTTTAAGACTTGCGAAACATTTATAACAAAAGATTGACAATTGCAAAATCTGTTAATAATGGTGTTAGTAATTTTTCATCATTGCTATTATTCAAGTACACAAAATAACATATATGTATGGTGCGGGCTTTGCTCGTGCTAGACAGCACTCTCTCCACTCGCAGTCCCTCCAAGTGTGATAGTTGACTGTCAGTCAAGTATTCAGCTAATTTCTAAAATTAAATTTAAAACAAACAAAAATTATAAATGTTAAAATTACAATTAAAATAAAACAAAACATCTATACTATTACTAGCAGTCTCACACTGGCGAAGCCCTTCACCCCTTCACCCTCTTGAGACTAACCACTAGGTTTTGATTTTTGGAGGGGAAGTTCGTAAACACATGAGTAAGGCGGTGGGACTCCATATAAATATTGTCCCCTTATTTTTCATATCTTCTAGCTCAGCAGTTGCGTCTCAGTAATGGGGCGAAAGGAGGCACTCCACGGATGCCGGGACAATTAAAGCTTCAACATTTGAATTTAAGGCCATTTGATTAAATGCGTGTTTCGATAAAACATTTACAAAATTCTGTGTTGATGGAATTCTATGTATGGTATAGATGGAGATCAGGCCGCAAAACACCTGATAGATCTTCATTGAGAAAATTCATCCCTCCTTTGTGTGGAATGTTGGCTAGGTTTTAGGCAAGTTCAACCTACTCAGTATCAGGACATTTTAGGCTATGCTCTCTCGTTGACACTGCACCAGTCTCCTCCACAATGATATATTGGAACTTTGTCCCATTGAGACTGTCACCTCCTTGATGAATTCTTTGTCCTTGGAGCCCCATTTGTACTAAACATCACCTCCTTGATGCATTCTTTGTCCTTGAGGCCATCACCTCCTGAATGCATTCTTTGTCCTTGGAACCCCATTTGTACTAAACATACTCTAGCAGCTTCCCGATGGCATACTAAAGTTTGCAAAGCAGGAGACAATGGTCACTTATGTAGTTCTAGTCCTGAAAGATAATATTACTTATAGGTGCATCTCTCTACATGCGCATTCACGAGAGGAGGTGATGATAACATGGACGCATTATTTGTTATAGTTGCATCACTCTACATGCAGGATCATGTGAGGTGGGTGTTGATAGCATGGCTTGTACTTGATTGTAAATGTAATGTTAAACTGGGTAGCACACGACATTGTGTTGTGTTCTTAGGCGCGTCAGAGGGAACATGTTTCTCAATAAGCTCCTGGTTGGAAAATTTTCCAAATGGCTTATGGGTGTGACTTCAATGTCCCTTGTGCGAATGGACTTGCAAAGAGAGGACAAGGGATCCTGAAGAGGGTAGCCTGCCGATCAACATCGTATTGTGGCAACCAGAAAGATTCCTCCTTTAGGAGTAGATCGCGTTGTTGTTGTATCCGCTTCCACAACATCAATGCGGTCACTCACCATTTCCAACGTATCGCTAAGGACCTGCTTGGCTGAGTGGAATTGATTGGACAGACGGCATTCCGACCGAATTGGAATTGGGTCCAATTCCAATGGAATTCATAAGGTCTTGCTGTAGTGAATGGTGCTCAGAATATACTTTGTTAAGTGTCCAAAGCTAATCTTTCAACACATGGGTTAAGGCAGGCTGAGTGATGGGCCCGGGGGTGGGGGGGGGGGGTATCACATATGTCCAAAGCTAATCTTTCAACCCATGGGTTAAGGCAGGCTGAGTGATGGGGCCGGGGGGGGGGGGGGGGGGGGGGGGGGGGGTGTATCACATATGTCCATTTATTGTTGGAAGCAGTTGATCAACAGTGAACGTCTGGAAGGGTTCAAAGAGCCTTGCATTACTGAGAATTGGGGATGAGATCCCCACTTTGGGCACTTGAAAACAGAGAAATAACTTGGTTCTTGAACCACGCATAACTAACAAAGGTGCCGGGAGGGAGGTTGGTGAATCGTTGAAGGGTGTCTTCTTCAGGGTGATGAAGAGTAAGTGACATCTGATAGCTCCCAACAAGTTATGGAGAAAACTTATCAAGTAGAAGCTGGCAAGGTGATCGAGACAACATTTGTTTCCACAATAAGTGTCAATGTCAAGTTTTTGGACTAAGTGGACAAGAGCTGGTCTAAGACCTTGGCCTAAGTTCTTGAACAAGACTCAGCCCGTCCGTGGGTAGCCTTGGGTGCGCACGGGCTTCTCCCATGCGCACCGAAGGTGGAATTGCATGGGTTCTGCAAAAGTCCTCAATTACTCTCGCACGGGCTTCGTCCGTACTTGTTTGATCTCGCAAACAGGCTACACCCGCATGTGAGTCACTAAAAAATATTCAAAACCATTACAATTCTCCCCCAGACCAACGTCTAAAAATGAAAAATAAACATCTTTTGCAATACCCGGAATGCCAACTGCCCATGCACAACAAATAATATTTAAAATACAAATGGGAAGAATAAATAGTAAGAGGATGAGGATGATATGTGTTGAAGCCAAAAATGATCTCTGTGGAGTTCGGGGTCCCAAAAGAGGGGTGACCTCACACCTACTACACTCAGGGGAACGTCACGGGTCGAAGACTTAGGAAACTATGAACTGACCCTCGGCTCTAGCGTGGAGGTCCCACCTCACACCCAGAAGACCTTTGAGGTCTCCCCCTCCCTAGCCAATGCTTGAGCTAGGTGCCTTGGAGGAAGAAAGCCAAGGGGATTCAAGTGGCTAAGAAGCAATGCTCTCCAAGGCACCCTCAAGGGTCTATTTATAGATTTTCCAAGTCCTGTGGTTAAAATGACCAAAATGCCCATAAGGCAAATATACCTCAAACTAATAGCAAACTTCCACACCGCGGGGTAAAGAGGTAATTTCCACCCCGGGGGGCAAACCGGTAAAATCACGGTCCAGAGAGAGGTGAGCAGGTGTACCCTCCCCGGGATAGACTCCTGGGGCGAGAGGGCAGGCCGCCCGTTCTCGCCCCGCGGGCTCGCCGCCTGGGGCGAGAGGGCTGGCCGCCCGGTCTCGCCCCGCGGGCTCGCCGCCTGGGGCGAGCGGGCAGGCCGCCCGGTCTCGCCCCGCGGGCTTGCCGCCTGGGGCGAGAGGGCAGGCCGCCTGGTCTCGCCCCGCGGGCTCGCCGCCCGGTCTCGCCCCTGCCCAAGGCTAGGGTGTCGTGGGCGGGATCCTGGTTTCCAGCCAGTCTCGCCATCCCACCTCGCCCCTAGCAAGCGGGGGGGGGTCGGCCATCTTGCCGCACCCACCCCCCTAAGGGGCCCGGGGAAGATCAAGATTTTCCCTCCCCCTACTAGTATATTTCCAAGCTATAGCCAAAATTGGCCACCGAGAGCGCCAAGACGTCCGAAAAGCTTAAAATTATATAGGGGCGAATACGAGGTTGTACACAATCCCCGCTCTTTTCGAGCGAGTCCCACGCTCGGAAAGAATCATCCAACCCGACGTATTCGCCGAGCGTGGCTTTTTCTCACGGTTCGAAAGATTACGAGGCCTCCTCGAGGGGTCAACCTGTCATGCCAGCTAATGGGAGCCTGGGTGACGAGATAGCCTCGGAGCGAAAACTCTTAGCCTCCGGAGGGGTCAACCTGTCATGTCAGCTAATGGGAGCCTCGGTGACGAGACAGCCTCCGGGTAAAAAAAACTTAACCTCTCGGAGGGGTCAACCTGTCATGTCAGCTGATGGGAGCCTGGGTGGCGAGACCTCCTCCGGGTAAAAAACACTTAACCTCCCGGAGGGGTCAACCTGTCATGCCAGCTGATGGGAGCCTGGGTGGCGAGACCTCCTCCGGGTAAAAAACACTTAACCTCCCGGAGGGGTCAACCTGTCATGCCAGTTGATGGGAACCTGGGTGGCGAGACCTCCTCCGGGTAAAAAACACTTAACCTCCCGGAGGGGTCAACCTGTCATGTCAGCTGATGGGAGCCTGGGTGGCGAGACCTCCTCCGGGTAAAAAACACTTAACCTCCCGGAGGGGTCAACCTGTCATGCCAGCGGATGGGAGCCTGGGTGGCGAGACCTCCTCCGGGTAAAAAACACTTAACCTCCCGGAGGGGTCAACTTGCCATGCCAACTGATGAGAGCCTGGGTGGCAAGACCTCCTCCGGGTAAAAAACACTTAACCTCCCGGAGGGGTCAACCTGTCATGCCAGCTGATGGGAGCCTGGGTTGCGAGACCTCCTCCGGTAAAAAACACTTAACCTCCCGGAGGGGTCAACCTGTCATGCCAGCTGATGGGAGCCTGGGTGGCGAGACCTCCTCCGGGTAAAAAACACTTAACCTCCCGGAGGGGTCAACCTGTCATGCCAGCTGATGGGAGCCTGGGTGGCGAGACCTCGTCCGGGTAAAAAACACTTAACCTCCCGGAGGGGTCAACCTGCCATGTCAGCTGATGGGAGCCTGGGTGGCGAGACCTCGTCCGGGTAAAAAACACTTAACCTCCCGGAGGGGTCAACCTGCCATGCCAGCTGATGGGAGCCTGGGTGGCGAGACCTTCTCCGGGTAAAAACACTTAACCTCCCGGAGGGGTCAACCTGCCATGCCAGCTGATGGGAGCCTGGGTGGCGAGACCTCCTCCGGGTAAAAAACACTTAACCTCCCGGAGGGGTCAACCTGCCATGCCAGCTGATGGGAGCCTGGGTGGCGAGACCTCCTCCGGGTAAAAAACACTTAACCTCCCGGAGGGGTCAACCTGTCATGCCAGCTGATGGGAGCCTGGGTGGCGAGACCTCCTCCGGGTAAAAAACACTTAACCTCCCGGAGGGTCAACCTGCCATGCCAGCTGATGGGAGCCTGGGTGGCGAGAGGGTAGGCCACCCGGTCTCGCCGCCTGGGGCGAGAGGGCAGGCCGCCCGGTCTCGCCCCGCGGGCTCGCTGCCTGGGGCGAGAGGGCAGGCCGCCCGGTCTCGCCCCTGCCCAAGGCTAGGGTGTCGTGGGCGGGATCCTGGTTTCCAGCCAGTCCCGCCATCCCACCTCGCCTCTAGCAAGCCGGGGGGGGGGGTGTCGGCCATCTTGCCGCACCCACCCCCTAAGGGGCCCGGGGGAAGATCCAAATTTTCCCTCCCCCTACTAGTATATTTCCAAGCTATAGCCAAAATTGACCACCGAGAGCGCCAAGACGTCCGAAAAGCTTAAAATTATATAGGGGCGAATACGAGGTTGTACAATATGTGTATTCATCAATGAATTACAGATCAGGTATTCAAAATGATACGGAGCATAGACGAGCACTTGCAGTGGATGACGAGTTTTGGGGCCCGTTCAGAGCCAATTGGCAACTTTCCATATATGGTGTGCTCGGATCGACGATCGGACTCCGCAGATGCGTCCTGATTCGCGTTGCGAATCAATTTCATATATTAGTTTATTATATTTGCATATATTTTGATGTATTTGGGTGACCCCACCTCTAGCCAATCATAGTCGTTGATGGGGGATGCCTTAATTCTTGTTTTATTATAAATAGAGATGATAGGGGGCTAATCTAGGCATTGCAGAATTTGGAGAAGAGAATTCTCGGATTCCCGCGATCACTCCACGGTGCTGACTCCGTGGAACCCTAGTTGACGACTCCTAGGCTTGTATCTCCCTTCCCAAGGTATCCCCTAACCCTAGGCTCCTTCCCCCTCTGAAGCCCTCCCGCAGCCCCCTTATAGCCCCCAAATCAGTCACCTAGCTGCTGTCCAGAAAATTCTCTTCTCTATTCAATTTTACTATTCAAAAATGAAATTCACTGTTCATCAATATATTCTTCTTCAGCCCTGAACCACAGCCGGCCTGCTGCCCCCCTTCCCTGCACCGCCAGCCACAAAGCCCCCCCAGAACCCGCCAGAACTCCCTCCTCCTCCCTGTTTTCAGATTTGCAATCTTTCCCCTTCATCCAGCCCTCCCATCTACAGGCTGACAACCACCCCAAGACAGGCCCTTGGCTGTTTCCCTCCCAAACAGCCCAGATCTGGGTTTTTCCAGCCATAACCAGCCACCCAGTCTTTCCTTATTTGCTTTCATTACTCCCCATCCCGTGGAACCACCTTCCCAAAGCCGTCCCCTTCCGGATCAGCCCCGATCTGAAATTTTTCAACCCGGATTCGATCTCATATTGTCGGATCAATCCTTCCTCGCCCAGATCTATCCATACGTGGCTGGATCTATCCATTTCCGGTCCGATTCCACCTTCCCCCGCCGAGGACAGCCACCTCCATCATTTTCCACGCCTCTGGTTCCACCTCGGATCGTCATACACGCATCTCCGGCTCCGGATTCTTCAGTGTCTTGGCCAGCCCACTATTTGGTGAGATTTCGTTGTACTGGATTATTATTTTTCTGCACTTTTATATTGGATTGGATCACTATATTAGTTTGGATATCGTGTATTGTGGTGGTCTATTAGATAATTATCGTGATTTGCGGGATTTATTCGCCGCACGCTCTCGATTTGGCCTTCCATGCGGAGGAAAGCCTAAGCTTGCCTCACTTAAATAAATTATTGTGTCTTGTTGTGAATTTATCTGCGTGAGATAATTTTATTTATTATCCAATTGTGATCTAACCTCGGACTTTTGCATAGCATGCAGGGTTAGCTCACAGATTTCCCGTCACCAATAAATTTGTCCTGCATCATAAAGAAAACCGTAGCAAAACCTTTATGAACAGTTGAAGTCAATTAAATCAGTACGCCCATGAGAAGCACCTTAAGAAAGAAAAAATGGATGGTGAAAGTTAATAATTAAAGTAGTGCTTCAGATTACAGTTGTTTGAGTGTAATTCTCAAATCAATCTATCAATCTACATAGCATCAGCATATCATCAATATGGTCAATATTCCATGTTTCACATCAGAAAATAGATGAAGAATCTCACAACTGTTTACACTCTATATATAATGTATTATAGCCAATTGTATGTTAAACAAATCTTATCTTTCCATTTGTGTTGGATAGAATGATTGCTATTTGACCTAATAAAAATTGTCCTAAATGCATATACATGTTTATCTTGTGACAGGCTGAAAATAAACTCAACACATTATAAAGATTCATTATCATGCTTGACTGCACTATACATCATTCTTAGTTTTATCTTTTTCTCAAGATTAGATATATTCTTGCAAAATTTCATGGTTGTAGATCACTATAGTGGTAACGTGACACAAAATATGCATAATTTTTGGGGGTAATGGCGTAATGCATTGCATAGGATGATCCTCCATGTCTTCAAATGATCTGTCATAATACTGAGATTGGAACAGTCCTCTTGGTTATGATGTGCATTTTGGTACCTTTGGTCGATCTCTATTCTTATTCCATTACCTTAACTTCACCACTAATGTTCATCTTACCAAATGCTTCATATCATGGAATTTTTTTTATTTGCTAGCAATTGTCTTCTATTATCTTAAATCCAGGTATACAAAGGTGCTTCTTCACGGTCCACCTGGCATTGGGAAAACGACTTTAGCTTTATGTTGTGCTCGTGATACTGGTGCTAACCTATTTTTGGTTAATGGGCCTAAAATTGTTAGTCAATACTATGGTGAAAGTGAGCAAGCATTGAATAATATTTTTGATTCAGCGAGGAAAACTGCTTCAGCTGCGGTTAAACTTCTCTAATAACTTATGTTACTCCTTTGTTCTCGTGCCATGAACTGCTTTTTATAATTCTTAAAAGTTTTATCTTCTTTACTGATTTCAAGTGCATTGAAATGTACACTCTTTATTCTGTATTTTTGTATTTTATTTGAAGAAATATATGATAAAAAAGAGCAAATTTAACTAAATACTGAAGACTCTGCGCATCTGGTTTTTAATATATGCTAGCCTATTAAATTTTTGTTATTGTTTTGATTTTTTACTACTATTTTCTAGGGACATAAATTTTTGCTGGATAGTGGAGAAAGTTTCATACAAATCTCGTTCATATCGATATATGTATAATCCAAGATGCTATGATCTACCTGTATATCTCATGAAGACACAAATAAAGGCTTGAGTGTTGAGTAGAGAAAGTTTCATACTAATCTGGTTCATTTCGATATATGTATAATCCAAGATGTTGTGCTCTACCTGTATATCTCATGAAGACACAGAAAACAAACCTTGTAAAAACAGGAATCAAATGAGGCCATAAAAAAATGGAGAAGAGATGCAAGTAGGATACACCTGCTCGAGGATAGAAGAAATACCCGTTGTGGGTAGGATGCGAGTCCGAAGCAACATTTGCAGGAGGAACTTAGAAAAAGAACGATCATAGATCGTTGAAAGCAAGAGGAGAGAGGAGGCTCTACGATGTTGTGATGTCATAGAGAACGAAGAGTGTAGAGGATTCTCAGCGAGGGCATCAAGAGAGGACTTGCAGGAGGAAATAAGACATGTCACCTTTGCTTCCCTCGACCTAAAGTCGGACAGAAAGAAGCTACAGAGCCTCTCCAATCAAAAATCTGTTCCAGCAAGTGGATCGATCAAGACGGAAAAAGAGAGTAGAAGAGCGGGAGTAAGAAAAGCACAGAAGGATACTACCAATCGCCGGCTAGATTCCCCATTGTAGCGGGAGGTCAAGGGATGCAAGATTTGAAAAGGGGATGCGAGGAAAGGAATTCGGAAGCGTGGGCTTCGGGAGGGATTTGGAAGCAGAAGATGCAGGTTTCAGATTTTTTACAATTTGTGTTATCATCCAATGGTGGGATTTGATAGTAGATGAGATCCAACGGCTGAAATTGAAAGAATGGTGTGAGTGTAAAGAATGCATATTGGTTTATTTAATATATACATAGGGTAATTTATAGAGACTTCTCAAAGTTTGAGCAACTACAGCTTGCAGCCCTCTAACTTTCCAAATTACAAAAAATTCACGTCAATGTTTACATTTTATAACATCCATGTACAAAAGTACCCCAAGTACCCCCTTGGAATAAACATTGAGGGGGTGTAATTGTAAGTTCAAAAGTTAGAGGAGTGCAAGCTGTAATTACTATCACGCAAACTTCGAGGGGAGGTCCTCGTAAATAATCCTATATATATAACCTTATTTCTTGCAATTCATTAATTATTTGATAGCTTCAAAGCATCACCTTGTTCTTAATATCTTTAAGATAAAATTAGTCATGCTCATTAATAGCAATATGCCAATACAACATGTATGATGCAACATATATCAAGAGGGTCTAACTGACATGGTTTCATGTAAAAAAAAAAGTGTACATAGTAGTTTTAAATATCTAAAGGGACAGAACTCCATAAAATAGTTTATCAAACAGATTCATCTAAGGTTATCGATTATTTTGATGCTCATTTCAAAGGATACAAAGCTGACGAGAAGCTAATAATGCAATCCGACTTACTGCGATAATCAACCAACCATTAGTTTGATCAACAATGTTCCAAATAACAAAAGAAATACATTAAAAATCCAATATCACTACATTCATGATATACTGCAAAAAGAAGAAGTCAAAGTGTCTTATATTCCTACTAGCAGCATGATAGTAAGTCCCTTGGTGGAAGGCCTCCCAGCGGAAAAATTAATCAATCGTGTTGGCTGGATGGGAGTTAGAAATATCTTAGCTGAGTAATTTGCATTAATAATGAAAAGAAGACAAATCATGGATAATGGCGGTCTCAGTTCTTCCACAACAAGTGAAATGTATGCATATCCAACAGTGAGGGGGACCTCGAAAACCATGTCGGCCAAGTGGGAGATGTAACTGAAGTGGCCAAGTTTTACTCTGGTTTTGACCAGATTGTGGTGGGAGCAGACGAAAGGGCGGCAGAGAGCTAAGAAGAAGCATCAGTGAATAGCAGAGGATTTCATCTCCTCTATATGAAAGAACGAGATCTCTTCGCTAGAAATAAACTGAGGAATTGCAATAAACAATGGGGCCTCGAGAAATGAACTGGAAAACCGTGCAGGAAATAAAAAAAAGTAAGACCGTAAACAGAGTAAAACAGATCTAACCCATGGCGGCGGTGGGCTCAGCGGGAGCATCGGCGTCGGCTTTACGGACGCGAACAGGAAGCTTGGGAGCGGCGAGGGCGAGCTCCTGTGCAGCCAGCTTAGCGGCCTCTTTTTTATCGTAGAAGGGCTCGACGATCTCCCTCCTCAGAGATCTTAACCTCTTCTTTCTCTTGGATCTCATGGACTTCGCCATCTTCCTTCTTCCTCTCTCCTCCCCCCGTGCAGCTTTTCCACCGGCCAGAAGCAGTAGAAGAGAAGGACCCGGGTAGGGTTAGCGTCGGCTAGGTATAACACAGTCACGTGCGTTCCACGTGAATATCTATCCGATCGCTATTCATTTAACTATGTGTTACAAAAACGACGCTAAAAAAAATATTTAAAATATTAATATTTATGTTGTTTGAAATGTCTTCTATCAAATCTTATTTTTCTTTGTATTTTTTTGAATTGTGTTTTTTACGTGCATTTTTATGAGAAGTGTTTAACATGAAAGTTGTAGATCTCCAAAATATTTGTACTATATCATATCATTTTGCTTAGAAATTGAGTTGCAAGCTCCAAAATATATTTGATTTCTAATTTCTATAAGGGTGTGTTGTATACGAGTTTATGTACATAAAAATATACACGTCTTTTTGAACTGCGTCTTATATGTGCATTTTCATGAGAAGTGTTCAACATGAAAGTTGTAGATCCCGATGAAATCTACAACTTTCATGCTGAACACTTTTTAATTTAAAGCAGTTAGACACTTGATTTGGCCCCCAAAAAAAGGCATATGTTTGGCCTGACTTTTTTGGGGGCCAAATCAGGTGCCTAAAGGGCTTCAAATCAAAAAGTGTTCAACATGATGTTGAGATCTACAACTTAGTGTTGAACATTTTTGATTTGAAGCCGTTTAGGCCCCTGATTTGGCCCCCGATTTGGCCCCCGAAAAATGTCACGCCAAACCCGGGCGTCCGTACATATGTTCGGCGTGATTTTTTTCGGGGGTCAAATTGGGGTCTAAACTGCTTTAAATCAAAAGGTATTCAACATGAAAGTTGTAGATTTCATCGGGATCTACAACTTTCATGTTGAACACTTCTCATGAAAATGCACATATAAGACGCAGTTCAAAAAGACGTGTATATTTTTATATACATTAACTCGTATATACAACACACCCTTATAGAAATTAGAAATCAAATATATTTTGGAGTCTGCAACTCAATTTCTAAGCCAAATGATATAGTATAGTACAAATATCTATTTTTGGGAGTTTTTTTAAAAAAATTTTGAGTGATTTGCTATAATCAATTGGTTTTTAGTCATTTTCAAATTTAATGATTTGCTAGTAGTAATGATTTGCTAACAACGAAAATGAATTTGCTAATAACAGCACCCTAATTTTATTGAATATGGGTCTCTAATTGAAATTTTAGAACTTCAATTTCATTCAAATAAGCTGATATTTAAGGATTTATTCGGCACGTATAAATTGGTTTTTTGAAATTAATTTTGTACAGAAAATCAATATTTGTAGGATTGGTTGTGCAAAAAATCAATTCTATTGTTTGGTTGCATGATGAAATTTAGTCAATTGAATTTAATTTAAGACATAAAAGCTATTCGACTGCAGAATAAAATTGACTTTCTGGATTTGAATTTAGCAGTTGGGTTGTGTGTGGCTAACATTTGAAGGCGACTAGATGACATGATTGACCTAGTTCAGTCTTTAGTTCAAGGTTATTATAAGTATTGACATTAAACAATCTAAAATCTGATTGGATGTGCTTAGTTTAGGCGTTTTAGGCTCCGTTTGGGGGGACTTATTTTCACCGGTCAAGCGGTTACGGCCGCATGAACCGGCCCTCAATTAAGGCCGGATTCATGCGGTCCTAACCGCTTGACCGGAGAAAATAAGTCCCCTCAAACGGAGCCTTAGACTTGAACATATGAAGTTTGTTCACAATCAAGAACAATTATGCTAAGCAATTTAACATGAATCTGAAAAGTTGCATGGATACATACCTATTTGTGGCCGAGAGATTTCTAAACGGGTAGAGCTCCTTCCCAATCTCTCTTCCTCGATAAAGTGATGTTAAAGTCTTTTCCTGAACCCCTTCCAAAATCTAAAATCAACAACCATAGATAAGCCATTGTTAGAAGATGGGAAAGAGCAGGATAGGAAAAATATTATTGGCAAAAATCAAAGACAAATTAGTTTTGATTTTCAAATAAACTAGACAAAGCTCGACATTTTAATAGTATCAATATCATCGAGAATTAACCGAAACTCGCAACATGTATCTCTTCAATATTTGTTAGGTCACTAGAGAGAGAATAAAACTCAATACCTCTCTCATTGGTTGTATAGTATTGGCACATATAGAGAACTCCACTGCTAATTTTTCTACCAGGTACCTACAGCAGTCAAAAGCACCACCTATAGGAAATAGTACAGAAAAGTAATAAATGAAACAAAGGTTCCGCTTGGGGGGACTTATTTTCACCGGTCAAGCGGTTACGATCGCATGAATCGGACCTTAATTATGGTCCGGTTCATGCGGCCGTAACCGCTTGACCGGTGAAAATAAGTCCCCCCAAACGAGCCAAAAACTCCCCCCTTGCTCAAAATTAAGAAACCCCCCCCCCCCAAACTTTATCCAAAAATGATAAACAAATTAGCAAATGCAGGCACATACAAGTGCACATGTTGAAATCTCCAAGCTTATTAGAGAAACTCTCATATGTCGACACAGCATTTAAACCAAAAAAAAAGCGAGAAGAACACACCCTAGAACCCTTAAAATGAAAGTGTAAGTTCTATGAGATAGAAAGCCTCATGGGAGAATAAAGAAATACGAAGTTACCTCCTGCAGGTGGAATCTGGGAAAGTTCAATGCCAAAGTGAGCAGAGATGGTGGAATGTTGGATAGATGTAAAGGGATATTTGAAGGATAATAATAATATAGAGTTATGAGACTCACTTTGTTATAATAACTTGATAGACCATCACTAGGCATTGCGTTATAAGAAGAGGGGGTGTTGAAGCCGGGAAAAACCCTTCAAAAATTTGGATCAAAGCAGTCTAAGGTTACCGGTTTAGCGGTCGGACTCGACGGCTAACAGGCTAGGACGCGGAAACTGTCAGACAACTAAAAGGACCTCAGGCGCTGCGGCAGGGAGATCCTACCATGTACCCGGAAGCTTAGAAGAAGCAACCCCTGCACAACCAAAAATGGTCGAGTAGGGTACGAGGTAGACTACCTGGCGACTAAGGCGGTGACTAATAGGGATAGTCACTAGCTCGTAACCTAGATCTACGAAAAAGGATTCAAAGGCTCAACTCGAAGTTTAAGAAGAAGGTGGTCGAGATCTTTTGCGATATTCCGAAGTCCGTTTTCTCGTACCCCTGGGGTCCTATTTATGAGCAAATCTAAAGAGAGGGGGGTCTTATTTATAGCTCCACCCCTGGTGACTAGGCAACCTCTTGGGGAGAGCTCTCTTGGCTGAGCGAGTAACAGGCCTAGTCGCCTGACTTTGACACTTGCAGACCTGACTCTGGAGGGGTCCACCCTCGACGAATATGGGTTGTACATTGGGTACTTGCGACATATAGGAATATTTTGGCTCTGCTACAAAAAAATTGTACTGACTGAGGTATGAAGTAGTTAATATCTCAAAGAGATTCATTAAGATCATTTTACAGTATGATAAAACATAATAAATGGTATAAATTTGAAAGAGAATGAAGCAACAGTATAATAATGGCTACAATACCATTCATTATAAGATTTGTAATTACATGAGCTGCTACCTTGCTTATTGTTTCATCCTCTAAACTTTTGAGAAGAAAATGTAAGGAACCATAAGGCCTCTTGCTACAACAATCTTCTCTTGATTTACGGCATTAGTTTAGATGTAGGAGGGAATATGCCTAAATCAGGATCTCGAGCTTCAGCACCAGCAGAGCGATCTCAACTCCAATTGTTACCCCAATGCATTGCTTCAATGCCAACCATGACCCGCCAACAAAACTGGTAACAAAGATAAATCAAGGAGCCTGAAGCATCACCACAGGCGGGCGGGCGGGCGGGCGGTGGAGGGGGGGGGATCAAGTATCTTAGTTTTTGTTGTTAGAGGGTTTGGCCGCTCAAGATATTCTACATGTCCTATCAAATTTGGAATATGGTTTATAAAATACCTTTAGCGATGTCCTTTAGGTCACTCCGAGTCGCCCTCTACACGCGTGTACATATAATTAATTATCCAAATTTTGCTCCCGCAAAACTTTCCATGAATCTCGGCCGGCAACAAACGTGGGGAAGAATCAAGGATATACATTTTTTGCTTCCATCGGTGTGTTGTTTTTCCCTTATTGGTTCGGATCGGAATTCGACCCGGGTCCGGGCCCATTAGGCATTAGGTTTTATTTAAAATAAAACCTAGTTTTTAGCACCTCCCCCTTCCGTGAGAAGAAAAACCAACCACCCAAGTGGAGTGTGTCGCCTCTCTCCCTCTCGCCTGTCGCCTCTCTCCCTCTCGTCTGTCGCCTCTCTCTCTCTCTTTCTCGCTTCTTTCCCTTTCTCCCTCATGTATATTTTCTTATATGATTGGGGAGACCGACGGCTTCGGAGGATAGCCATCGGCATTGAACGAGGGATTGTCGCCGGTTTGGAGGATAGCCATCGGAGTTGAACGAGGGTGTTGTCGTCGATCTTGGAGGAGATAGCTGTCGGCATTGTGGTGAGCATTTTTGGTGCGGTGGAGGCATGGTGCCGAAGGCGTGCATGAGTGCAGTCGGCCTCAACAGTGTTTCCTTCTCTGGTGGTGGTTTTGGTCTCCGGTGATGGTGCGGTTGGACTTCACACTTCGACGTCAAAAGTTCTGATGAACCTTGTGCATCCGCGAGGCAGATTACAGTCCAGTACTACTACTATCTTGCAGATCGTGCGTGTCCGGCACATCCGCGTGCGTTTCATCGTACAGTTATTTTCTTCCCCATCTTTGTACTTATTTATACTTATATTGCTGATTATATTTATATATTTGCGGTAGTGTCTCAACAAATTTTCCCGAGTGTAGACTTTTGTTTGTTTTTGTGTTTCCTATTTACCTTCAATTTTATAGATGTGCCTGTGTTTTGTATCTGATTTCACAAAAAATGATATCAGAGGTAGGTTTCAAGTAGGTGATTGATTAGACTTTCTGGATTAGGTTTGGGTCAACAGTAAGTGACGATACTAGTTTGCTCCATATCTTCCCAGATCTGATACATGAATTAATCAGATCGCCTAGAGGTACTGCGGGCAGCTATGACAACGAAGAACACAATGTTGACTTGATATTCTATGGAGAAGTTTGATATTAGCAAGAACTTCTGACTATGGTAGATTCACGTCAAGGGCATGCTGGTTGAGTAGTAGTTGATCCAAATGTTGCGGGGGTGTGATTTTTTTCCCTCTTTAGTGAAGGATTTTGAGTAGATTGAGATGGATGAGCGTGCCACCAGCGCTATTAGGATATGCATCGACGACAAGGTGTTGTTCAACATCTATATTGAAAAATCTGATGTCACGTTGTGGGAGAAGCTTGAGGAACTTTACATGAGCAAGTCGTTGACCACGAGGCTGTTACTGAAGCAGCAACTGCGCGACCTGAAGATGTAGGAGGTGGTAACCTGCAGAAATACTTCAACTTGTTTAATAACTTTCTCAACCAATTGCATATGGTTGGTGTGAAGGTAGATGAAGAAGACCCTTCATATTATTTCTTACCTCACTCCTGATGTCGTATAAGCATATGTAGATTACTTTGTTGTATGGAAATGATACAATAAATGTGGAGCTGATCACATCTACGTTACTGTCTA
Source organism: Platanthera zijinensis (assembly GCA_039513925.1). Taxonomy (NCBI): domain Eukaryota; kingdom Viridiplantae; phylum Streptophyta; class Magnoliopsida; order Asparagales; family Orchidaceae; genus Platanthera; species Platanthera zijinensis. Next base: position 18,059,404 of record CM077085.1, on the reverse strand, counting down.
GCCAGATATTGTTAGACCCCACTCTTAGGGGTGAACATGCGTTAATAGTAGATGGACGAGGGAGGCATCTCAAGACAGAATCTGAGAGTGCATGTTCCAAATCCACTTTGAGGAAGGCAGTGACGTGCTACCTGTACAACCCCGTATTCGCAGAGTAGGGTCCATTCGGCAGGCGCTGGGCCAGTTTTAAGTTTTTAAGCTTTTTAGAGATTTTGGACTCTTGGTGGCCAATTTTGGCTTGGCCTTGGGAATATATTAGTAGGGGGAGGAAAAATCTACACCCCCCCCGGGCTTGTTATGAGCGAGGTAAAAGCGGTACTCCGGACGGAGGCCAAGGCCTCACCCCCTACACCCCAGCCCCTTGGGCGAGCTCGGCCGGCGGCCTGGAGCTCGCCTGGGCGCCCTGCCCCTTGGGCGAGCTCGGCCGGCAGCCTGGAGCTCGCCCGGGCGCCCAGCCCTTGGGCGAGCTCGGCCAGCGGATGTCCGTAGTGGGGTAAGGGGGAGGAGCATGGTTCAGTCTCCACCTCCCCTCTTTGGACCTCCTGTTGCCATGTTTTTACCCTAAGGGCATTTTGGACTTTTCAAACTCAGGACTTGGAAAAACTATAAATAGACCCCCTTGGGTACCTTTGGAGAGGCATTGGCTTTGAGCTTCCTCCTCCCTAGTTCTCTTCTTGGTAGAGTCGAGAGAACTCTCCAAGGTACCCAACTCTCATTGGTAAGGGAGGGGAAGTGTTCTTGTGACCTTCTGGGTGTGTGGTGGGACCTCCGCGCTAGAGCCGAGGGTCTGTTCCTAGTTTCCCAAGTCTTTGGTCCGTGACGTTCCCCCGAGTATAGTAGGTGTGAGGTCACCCCTTCCCCAAGGGTCGAACTCCACAGAGACCAAGTTTTTGGTTTCAACATTTTGGTGCGGTGAACGTGGAGAGTGACCAGCACAGAAGAGCTCGGGAGAGTGTCATGGCTGGAGATCAGAGAGGTAGTAATGACCTCGGCGAGCTCCCCAACCTCGGACCCTTCGTGAGAAGGGAGGAGTTCATGGCATCCATCCAAGGCATCATGGGGATGTTGCGAAGTTTGGCTCCTTGGGGTGGCAGCTCCACTCCAACCCCCCAGGAGCCAGCTCCCCCTCTCGGCGAGCTGCCCCCCAGGGATCTAAGCGAGATCACCCCAGCAGGGGGAGAAGGAAGTGCCCCAGGTAGGCGACCTGGGAGGGAGAGGATGAGAGAGGGGGTCGAGCGAGACCTCCTCGGCCGGGAGTTGTTCCCCAGCCCGGCTAGTGCTAGCCCTTCAGGCGAGCAGGTCGCGCGAGTTGAGGTCGCGAGAGCACCCCTTAGGGGGTCACCCTTCAGTGAGTTGACCATCTCAGCTCCCATTCCCGAGGGGTTCAGAGAGCCAGACATGGCTTACTACACCGGGAAGGACGACCCAGTCCAGCACCTGCAGTGGTTCGAGGATGCCGTCTCCATCAGGCCGATGATGGATGCCTTTAAGTGTCGCCTCTTTGCGATCACGTTGAAGGAGAAGGCAATGGACTGGTTTCATCAACTCCCCCCGAGGTCGATCTATGGGTTCGAGGACCTGAGCCGAAGCTTCCAGCTCCGCTTCTCCACCTCCAAGAAGAGGAAGAAGAGTCCCGAGTCCATCTTTCTGATAAGGCAGAGGGCCGAGGAGTCGCTGGCCCACTACGTTGACAGGTTCCAAGAGGAGATCCTGGATATCCAGGAGATGCCGGGGTATGCTCTCCAGATGGCCTTCACTGTTGGGCTGAAGGAGGGCTTCTTCAAGATGAGCTTGACCCGGAAGACCCCCCTTTCCTTCGAGGAGCTGATGGAAAGGGCGGCAGAGGAGATAGCCATGGAGGCAGCCAACCCGGCCTTCGTGAAGAAGTTGGCAAAGTTGACAGAGGTGGAGTCAAAAGAGCAAGGTGGCTCAAGGCATCAGGAAGGAAGAAGGAGAGAGGAGCAGAGAGCTCAGGGGTTCCAAGGACGGGAGGGTCCGGAGCTAGGTTGGAGGCAGCAGGGAGGACCTGCCCAGGGTCCAGGAAGAGCTCTCATCCAGGGTGGGGGGGACTTTCAGGGAGGCCAAGGAAGATACAACTTCCAAAGGCAAGCCCCTAGGCAGCTCCTACCCCCACCGCAGCAAGCTATGGCGATCGGTCGAAGGGAGAGGAGAAACCGCACGGGAAGAGGAAGGGTAAGAGTAGAGTTACCCTACTGTGAGTTCCACCAGGAGGAGGGCCATACAACAACTACTTGCCCCGAGTTCCAGGAGTTGAGAAGGACAAGAGCTCCGACACCACAGCCTCTGTAAGACCCCCCCCCTTTTTTTTTTAAACCCGGGATCTTAGGCCCAGAGTCGCCGCTTTGCGGTGACACCTTCACGTCCTGAAGGGTCATCACCACAAGGTGCCGATTCTGCCGGCCAATTCGATCACAGAAAGGTAGCACAATAATTGAAGTAAGAGCAATGCAGTCCACAATAATAAATCACATGTATATAAAATAAAATCTCCACGAAGGGAGTGTCCACAGAATAACAATAATCAGAGTACTATAAATGCGGGCTTATGCCCGATACATCATTTCCTCACTACAATCTCTCAAGCGGAAGCAAGAACAGAAACTACTCAAGGTCGAGACTCACGGTCCCGGCTGTATGAACTCCGGAGCTAGACTGCCCCATCTCCAGGCGCACCGATCTCTGGGACTGCTCCTCCATGCTGGGCTCCACGATCCCCTAAATGATGCGGTTCGGAAAAACGTTAGTGATAAAAACTAAGCCCTATCATCCCCTACCCCTTCCCCCATGGCTCCTAGGTACCGAGTGGGGAGGAAGAAAGGGAAGGTCATGAAGGTAGAGATTAATCAAGAAACAGATGGCAGCGGAACTAATCTAGCAATTCTATAATAATATGACAGAAAACAGAAAGTAAGAAAAGTAACCTCAACTTATGTGCGAAAGCGCATAAGCCAAGGGATCTTCTACAAGACTCCCATCGTATAGAGTGTCCCATACCACTTATACGTTGGGGTGACGGTTATCAACCAACAGCATGTATATATATATTGAAATTAACCTTTGATTTATAAACTTGCCCACACAAGCCTATAGACCAAGGGGTCGTTTAGCAGGTCCTAATGTATAAGCGTCTCATACCACTTATACTTTAGGTGACAGGGTTAAATGAACCGATTATGCGATGACATGCATGTGGGTATGATGAAACATGCAAGTGCAACTCACACACCCGACTCTGTGCACACAGACCTTTAGTTCCCCCTTTCGCAACCGTTACCTCCCAGGATACCTCCGTAGTGGCGGACGGAAGCGGTGGGTTGGGCCTCATCCACCTCAAAACCAGTAAAAGCACCACTGGTCTGACCTATCGTACGCCTCAACGCTTGGTGCACTAAGCGGACGCCTGCGTACTCTTGCCGGCTAGCGCACCGGACTTCTGTTGGCGAAGTGCTAATCACCTCGCCGAGTCAATGATATCGGTGTCGGTGCAATCGAACTCCCCGATATCGAAAACCCACCACCTTAACTTTTCCCTATTTTATGCACATGCAAGTTTAATCGTAAACACACAAAAACCGAGCCGAAGCCCCCGGACCAAAACGTCCGTCTCCAAACCAACCGAGCCGAAGCTCCCAGGACCAAAACGTCCGTCTCCAAACCAACCGAGCCGAAGCTCCCCAGACCAAAACGTCCGTCTCCAAACCAACCGAGCCGAAGCTCCCATCAATCTTCCTGTGCCAACAGTGTTTGTGAAAGGTGCAGCCCTAGTTACTAGGTTACTCTTGCCAGTTTGTTATTACAGTTTACGTTAGCCCAGGACTGCCCCCGGTATTCCCCGTGAAGGGCTCTCAAGGGGCACTAGGAACCAAGACGGCGGCATTACGGCCCGAAGTTCCCTTTCGCAAGGCACTTATTGTTATTGGTTGATCTCCCTTACCTTTTTCCCTTTAAGAGTTACATTAAACTAAACCTAGGGTAGCTTGACTCTTCACCCTCTCCACACGGAAAGACGGTCTTCCTCCATACCCGCGTAACACCTAATCTTCTAACTACCATCAGTGTTAAACCAAACCTCCTAGGGACTCACCTAGGCTACACGATAATCAAGATTACACGTAATTTACTTTTTCATCCAAATGCCACCATTTATTTATCGGGGGTCTATCCTAACAAGATTTGCCTAAATCCAAAATATTGGAATTTTCCTAATAAATCTGATAACCTATTTATTTATTCATAAGGGTCTAATATCATCATTTGAACATGAGGTATAACATTCTAGTTGATTCCAGCTATCACAAAATTAAGGTAAATAATAGTAGGCCTAAATATCAAGTTTCCAAAGTTTGATAGTTTTACAATGATTTTCAAGGGCCTAAACTTATTTAATCATTGTTTCAGTTATTTCAAGCTTAATGAATAAACTACCTTAATTTGTTCTCCAAATAATTCAAATAAAATACAGGGTGCTGGTTTCATCATGAAAATAACTTTCACAGAATCCCATAATTTTCTTGCTGGTAATTAAATCATAATAAATCAAATACTAAATTACAATCTAACATGCTTTGTGAATGAAGTGCTATAACAGTAACTCTAAAAATTCCTAAATAATTCCCAATGATATAAAAAGGCCTAAAAACCTTAAGTTCCAGTTATCATAACTTTCCAGCAATTGTACAAGCCCTAATTTATTTTTATACTCAAAAGCCCATATTAAAACATTGTGAATGAACCTCTAATATTTCTCAACATAAAATTCTATAAAAATTCAGGGATCAATGTTCTACTAGTCAAGATCTAAATCCAGAACTTTAACTGATTATAATTAATTTAAAACTTCCAAATAATTGAAACAACAAATCGGGCTAATAATCATTTAACACATGAAGTATAATATTTATTAATCGTAAAATTCCAGGAAAATTACCATAAGTCTAAAACATCCTAAAACTCCCTCCTCCCGAGTTTCATAATTTTTGGATTAGATTTAGTGCTTAAAATAACTAAATTACATTTCTATCCTAATCCAAAATCTTAACTTTCGAGGTACCTAATTACCTCCAATTCCTTCACTATTTCAACCAAAGGGTTTTCATCATATCATCCCCCTCTCCTCCAAATTTCAAGGGCATACAGGAGCTTTTGCTCCTATGTCCTTCACAAATCTCAAACTCCCACCCACTGGATTTGAGCCAATCTCTTAGGGTAAAATCCACCCTAATCCACACCATGTTACCCAAGAGGGTAGACATAGACTCAAAAAATCAGTGGCCACAACATCAGCCTCTTTTGAGGAGATTTGTCCACTTCATTTCCGATCGTACTTTTCCCCCAAAGTATCCCTCACCAAGACCTATCTAGGACTTGATACTTCCTTATTCAAAACTCGACCAATCGAGTTGAAATTTTGTACAGATCTAGGTTCAATAGCCAAGGACCACTCGCCAAAATTTGGAAGGGTTTGGAGGTCATTTGACCACTTAAATATATTCCTCTAAGTTTATTAAATTAAAACAAAAACTTTAGGCAAAGTATCTCCAAAAATTCCCATTTTTGGTCTGCCGTTAAGTATAACTAAGGTTAACCCCCTGCCCAAATTTCAGGTTATTTGGACAAGGGACGAAGAGTGGGCATCCATTTTAATTTCTGCCCAACTCTAGGTACAGCCCCCACTAAAACGGGTGCTGCGGCCGAACCGCTTACCCAAACGAGTTGAAACTGATTTTAAATTAATCTAGACTCGAAGGGCTACAACTTTCGTGACTGGTCATTTTTCCTAAAACGGCCTCTAAACGCCTCATTTCGCAGCCTCAAAATATACTCAGATAATATATCTTTCCTCTATGTATTATACACTTAAATTATAAATTATAAAATTGATTCTACTGTTCATCTTCTACATGAACCCGAAACCAGACTCGGAAAACCATTTTTCCTGTAACCTTTCCGTGATCCGTCGCCGGCCGTTCAATCACCTCCCTGGCCAGCCACCACCACCACCACCTCCGTTGAGGCGATGGCTATCGGTCGGCGGTGGTTTGGCCGCCGGAGGTGGCGGTTTCCGACGAACTCAATAATACATTTTTCATGGTTTTCCATGAAAACGAGAGATGGGTCCGGCTCCGTTGAGCGCGAACTTCCTTTCTAAGAATCCTAAGATCTACCCATGAAAGAGAAGAAGCAGAGGAGGACCTTGTTCGTGGTTTGGAGGCGAGATGAACGACGGGGTGCCATGGCGCAGTGGTGGCGTAGCCGAACTTCTCCTACAGCAAGAACAAGGATCTGATCCGTTTGATTGAGCGTGTAAACTTCTCCTCTTGCTCCAAGTGGGCTTTTATAAGTCAGCAAGTGGGGAGGTGAAAGGGTAAATCCTTAATGGTCATGAATGTTCTCCCCTAACGTTTCGGTTATGATGCAGGGCAGTTGAAACACTGGAAAACGAAGAGTGTTCGCCAGGTGGTGATTTCCTATTGGATCAACATTTCCTTATTTATTTAAATAATTAAAGAAGGAAACGGCCCATAAATACTCCGGGTGTAACTTCCCATAATCAGAATTGATTACAATGTCGGTTACCGAAATTTCCAGTCTGGCTGACGTTTCGGCCCTGGTCACGGGCGTGACACATAGGTCACGGGCGTGACAGGCCCGGATAGCCAATTCTGGGTTCGACGATCGTCGAACTGAGATCGACGATCGTCGAAGGGTGGTCACGGGCGTGACACCTGGGTCACGGGCGTGACAGGCCCGGGTGGTTAATTCTGGGTCGACGATCGTCGAACTGAGATCGACGGTCGTCGAAGGGTGGTCACGCCCTAGGTCACGGGCGTGACACCTAGGTCACGGGCGTGATATGCCCGAGTTTCAATTTCGACTTTCTCCTTACGGAGATCGGCGATCGTCGAAGGAGTCACGCCCTAGGTCACGGGCGTGACCTATTGGTCACGGGCGTGACCAACCCGTGACCCGAAATCTTGGTCGATTCATTTCAATTTTTGGGCTTCATAGGGTTCTGTGACGACCAACCGACTCCTAGGGGTCTAGCCGGAAATGGGATGTTACAAATCCCAATAAACAAAACAAAAATTTCGTCCCCGAAATTGTGGTTGAGCCTACGGGGATTTCTATCGGAATAAATTAAACTTGTAACATCCCATACGATCTTTCTATTGGGTTCAAGCGACTATTCGTTTGATAAACGAAGACAATCTCCCCAATAAACAAAATATTAGCCCCTACTTTCCTGCGCATGCCTAGGTTCTCAATTTTCCTTATCTAATCTTATCGGTTTTGTACAAGAAGATAATTTATAGTATACCAAGAGGTGGTGAGGTATACCTGACTGAACAACTCCGGGTACTTTTGCCTCATCAGGTCCTGCGGTTCCCAGGTGTGCTCCTCCTGACCGTGGTTTCTCCACAGAACCTTGACTAAGGGGATCTTCTTGCGGCGCAAGATCCGTACTCCTTTGTCGTCGATCCGAACCGGCTCCAAGTGAACAGATCGGTCTGAAGCTACCGGCCCTTCGGTGGTCAAAATCCGCTGCTCCGGGCGTAGTAGAGCCCTTCTCAGCGAAGAAATGTGGAAGACGTCGTGTAGAGCTGCCAGCTCTGGCGGCAACTCTAGCCTGTAGGCTAGGGGTCCGATCCGCTCCAGGATCCGGTAAGGGCCCATATACCTAGGGCTGAGCTTCTTCCTCCGACCGCGCACCCGTGAGACTCCGTGCATGGGCCGGATCTTCAAGATCACTCGATCTCCTACCCGAAACTCCACCTGACGATGCCGGGCGTCATAATATTTAGCATGTCTGCTCTGCGCCTCCAACATCCTATCTCTGATCAGTCTCACCTGTGCCTCGGTGTCTTCAACAAAATCCGATCCCAGCACCTTCGGATCCTCGTCTTGGACCCAAGAAAGTAGGGTCCTACATTTTCTTCCATACAAGGCTTCATAAGGCGTCATCCTGATGCTGGACTGGTAGCTGTTGTTATAGGAGAACTCGACCAACGGTAACATCTTCTCCCATGGCTCCCCTCGGTCCAGTATACACAATCGTAGTAGATCCTCCAATGTCCGGTTGGTGCGCTCTGTCTGCCCGTCCGTCTGAGGGTGGAAGGCCGTGCTAAAAGTCAACTGGGTGCCCAAATATGCCTGCACTGACCGCCACTCCCTGGATGTAAACCGTCAATCGCGGTCCGACACTATCGTCCGGGGCACGCCATGATATCAGATATACTGCTCCACGAACTTCCGTACCAGCACTCCCACCGAGTCATCCTTCCTGATTGGTATAAAGCGGGCCACCTTCGTCAACCGATCAACAATCACCCAGATCGAGTCGTTCCCCGTCCGAGACCGGGGAAGACCATGTATAAAATCCATAGCTATATCGTCGAACTTCCACTCCGGCACCGGGAGTGGCTGCAACAATCCTGCGGGGTTCCTGCACTCCGCCTTCACCAACTGACACGCCTCGCAATGGGTCACGAAGTACGTAATGTCCTTCTTCATGCCTGGCCAAAACATCATCTTCTTCAGATCAGCGGTCATCTTTGTGATCCCCGGGTGCACAGAGTACCGGCTGCAATGCGCCTCCGTCATAATATCCTCTCGGATCTGGCCTCCTGCGGGTATATATACTCTGCCTCTGAAATGTAGCAGACCATCTCTCAGGGTATAATCTCCTGTCGAACCCTCCTCCAAGGCTCGGAACATCGGCTCTGCCCACGCATCTGTCATCTGTCCGTCTCGAATGCGATCCCGAATATCGTCTATGGCCACCATCGATGTCAGATACTCCCTATACAACTCTGGATCATCCTCGGATACTAGGGATATCTGCATATCTCTGAATGACCGTACTAGCTCCATGGACATAACTTGGGGCCCAGCTTCGGAAGTGGCAGCTCTCGGACTCAATGCGTCGGCCACCACGTTTGCCTTCCCTGGATGGTAGTGCATCTCATACTGATAGTCTGCTAAGAACTCCACCCAGCGCCTCTGCCTGATATTCAGCTCCTTCTGAGTGTCCACGTATTTCAGGTTCTTGTGGTCGGAGTAGATGTCGCAGTGGACTCCATACAGATAATGGCGCCAGGCCTTCAGAGCAAAAACGACCGCTCCCATCTCAAGGTCGTGCACTGGGTAGTTCTTCTCATGGGTCTTCAGCTGGCGGGAGGCATATTCTATGACGTGTCCGTTTTGCATCAGCACTGCTCCCATCCCCTGGTATGATGCGTCGGTGTACACCTGGAATCCTTCCTTTCCCGATGGAAGGGCCAGAATAGGGGCTGAGATGAGTCGGTCCTTCAGCTCCTAGAAAGCCGTCTGGTACTGCGGGGTCCAAACGAAAGGTGCCTCCTTCTTCGTCAAAGATGTGAGGGGGAGAGCAATCTGAGAGAACCCCTCCACGAACTTCCGGTAGTAACCGGCAAGTCCCAAGAAACTTCGTACATCGGTGGCTGTCTTCAACTACGGCCAATCTCGAACTGCCCGAATCTTTGCCGGATCCACTGCCAACCCGGCTCCGCTGATAATGTGGCCTAGGAAGGCCACCTCCTTCAACCAAAACTGACACTTGCTGAATTTTGCATAAAGGCGATGCTCCCGCAACCTCTCCAGAGTGAGTGCCAGATGTCGAGTGTGCTCCTCCTCCGTCCTAGAGTAGATCAGGATGTCGTCTATGAATACTATGACGAACACATCCAAGTAGGCCTCGAAAACACGGTTCATGAGACTCATGAACTCCGACGGAGCATTCGTGAGCCCGAAGTGCATCACGGTGAACTCATACAGGCCATATCTGCTACTGAAGGCCGTCTTCGGGATATCCTCCTCCTGGATCCGTAGCTGGTAGTATCCTGACCTCAAGTCCAGCTTTGAGAAATAATGGGCTCCCTCCAGCAGGTCGAACAATTCGTCTATCAGTGGGAGCGGATAGGTATTCCGGACGGTCAGCCTGTTTAGTGCTCGATAATCGATGCACAGGCGGAGTGTCCCATCCTTCTTCTTCACGAATAGGACCGGTGCTCCCCATGGCGAGGAACTCGGTCTAACAAATCCTGCCTCAACCAATTCCTGCAACTGAGTCCGAAACTCTGCCAACTCCTTTGGGGCCATTCGATAAGGGGCCCTAGATGCCGGCTTGGCCCCCGGCACAAGCTGTATCTGAAAATCCTGCTCTCGGGGTGGAGGTAATCCTGGTAGTTTCTCTGGAAAGATGTCAGCGAAATCTCGCACCACCGGGATGTCTGTCACCGACTCCTTAACTTCCGCCATCTCAAATAGAATCTGATAGACCTCCTCTCCCTGCAGATGGGCCTTAACGGCCTGTACCGAAGATAAGAGTATACGAGAGACAGGTCTTATACCTTCAATGATAATGAAGGAGTCCTCGTGTCTCACGGTGATCCTCTTCGCCTGGCAGTCAATCTGGGCATGGTTCCAGTGCAGCCATACCATGCCCAGGATCAGGTCGTAGTCTGTCAGCTTCAAAATCGTCGCTGGAGCCTCGAATGCCTTTCCACCAATTTCTGCCTCCATATTGCAGTGATCCGTGGTAAGGAGCTCAGATCCATCCGGTAGTCGCACCCTCATCCTCGAGCCTGTGAACCGCTCCACGCCTTCCAGTCCTTCTACGAACATCTCCGACACAAAGGAGTGAGTAGCTCCAGTATCGAACAGCGTGCGGGCCGGCTTGCCGCTGATGAAGACTATACCTGGGGTGATTAGATATCTTAGGGTTCTATAGTGAGTTTTACTTTCCTTGCTAATCTATCTAGTGCGATTCAAAGTTTTAACCATTAAAAGGGAAATTCTATGAAAATAAAGAGGCATTGCAGCGTACCTGCTATGACCTGCTCCGGATTCCGAGGCTGCGCAAGATCCAGGGCATATACCTGCTCCCTTTCATGTCTGCGATCTCCCCCCTGGTATCCACGACCGCGGCCGCGTCCTCGGCCTCCGTAATGCTGAGCTGGTGGGCCGCCCTGAGGTGCTGGAGGTGGTGCCCCCCTCATGGGGCAGTTCCTCCGAATGTGCCCAATCTGATGACAAAGGAAGCACTCTGGTGGGGGATACGCCATTCCCTCGGGTCTCGGCATCTCCTGCATCCGAAGAGGTGGAGGGGCCAATATCACCTGTTCCCTCGGCTCCTGCCTCACGCCCTGACGAGGCTGGTCCTCTGTCCTCCTCCCCTCTGGTACAGCACCTCGCCGCTGGTCATTTCTACCTCTCCGTCCCTGATCCTCTGCTGGCCATTTCCGGCCCCGGGTGGCGTGCCAATCTGCCTCAATCCTTTTTGCCATCTCCAAAATCCGGGAGATGGGCCCGTCAGATACAAACAACAAAGCCTCCCTCAAGTCCTCCCGCAGGCCCTTATAGAACCTCCTGATATACCTTGCTTCGTCCAGCTGGTAGGAATCTGCGTATCGAGCCAGATGGTCGAACTCTCGATGGTACTCCACCACAGTCCGTGTGCCCTGCTTCAGCTGTAAGAACCGCTCCTCTAAATCATCCCTGGCCGACTGCGGAACAAAATGCTCCAGCAGGGCGGCCCTGAACTCCTCCCAGGTAACCTCCGCAACCTCCCTGTCGGCAAATGTCGTGTCCAACAGCGTCTTCCACCACCTCTTTGCATGGGACTCCAGGCAAGAGACGACCAGAGCCACCCTCTCCTCCCAGGGACACCGTATCCCGGTCAGCATCTCGTACATGATATCGAGCCACTCTTCCGTCCGAACTGCTGACTATGTCCCCAGGTAGGACGGGGGAGACAGTCCTCGGAAGATGCTTAGCCAGTTGGCCCCCGGATTTGGTTGCGGGGCCGGAACCTGCTGGGCCCTAAAGGCCTCCAGGATGGCAGTCAGAGTCTGTCCCATGTCTGACTGAAGGAAAGGAGTGGGGACCGGTGGAGGTGGTGCAACACCCTGAGCCTGCTGAACTCCGCCTTGTGGCATAGGCTGTGCTGGAGGCTGCGTAACAAAAACCCATACTGAGAAAACGTTCAATCTTAAATAAAAGTGGACAATTTATATGTGATCCCCATTTGGGCACACCACTGCTTCCGCTGCTTAGTTTGTCCCCAAACTAAACTCTCGCGGGGGTGACCCAGGGTTTGTGGACCGCTACTTTCTTCTGATCGATGTTTGCTCTGATACCACTTGTAAGACCCCCCCCCCCTTTTTTTTCTTTTAAAACCCGGGGTCTTAGGCCCAGAGTCGCCGCTTTGCGGTGACACCTTCACGTCCTGAAGGGTCATCACCACAAGGCGCCGATTCTGCCGGCCAATTCGATCACAGAAAGGTAGCACAATAATTGAAGTAAGAGCAATGCAGTCCACAATAATAAATCACATGTATATAAAATAAAATCTCCACGAAGAGAGTGTCCACAGAATAACAATAATTAAAGTAATATAAATGCGGGCTTATGCCCGATACATCATTTCCTCACTACAATCTCTCAAGCGGAAGCAAGAACAGAAACTACTCAAGGTCGAGACTCACGGTCCCGGCTGTATGAACTCCGGATCTAGACTGCCCCATCTCCAGGCGCACCGATCTCTGGGGCTGCTCCTCCATGCTGGGCTCCACAATCCCCTAAATGATGCGGTTCGAAAACCGTTAGTCATAAAGACTAAGCCCTATCATCCCCTACCCCTTCCCCCATGGCTCCTAGGTATCGAGCGGGGAGGAAGAAAGGGATGGTCATGAAGGTAGAGATTAATCAAGAAACAGATGGCAGCGGAACTAATCTAGCAATTCTATAATAATATGACAGAAAACAGAAAGTAAGAAAAGTAACCTCAACTTATGTGCGAAAGCGCATAAGCCAAGGGATCTTCTGCAAGGCTCCCATCGTATAGAGTGTCCCATACCACTTATACGTTGGGGTGACGGTTATTAACCAACAGCATGTATATATATATATATTGAAATTAACCTTTGATTTATAAACTTGCCCACACAAGCCTATAGACCAAGGGGTCGTTTAGCAGGTCTTAATGTATAAGCGTCCCATACCACTTATACTTTAGGTGACAGGGTTAAATGAACCGATTATGCGATGACATGCATGTGGGTATGATGAAACATGCAAGTGCAACTCACACACTCGACTCTGTGCGCACAGACCTTTAGTTCCCCCTTTCGGAGCCGTTACCTCCTAGGATACCTCCGTAGTGGCGAACGGAAGCGGTGGGTTGGGCCTCGCCCACCTCAAAACCAGTAAAAGCACCACTGGTCTGACCTATCGTACGCCTCAACGCTTGGTGCACTAAGCGGACGCTTGCGTACTCTTGCCGGCTGGCGCACCGGACTTCTGTTGGCGAAGTGCTAATCACCTCGCCGAGTCAACGATATCGGTGTCGGTGCAATCGAACTCCCCGATATCGAAAACCCACCACCTTAACTTTTCCCTATTTTATGCACATGCAAGTTTAATCGTAAACACACAAAAACCGAGCCGAAGCCCCCGGACCAAAACGTCCGTCTCCAAACCAACCGAGCCGAAGCTTCCCGGACCAAAACGTCCGTCTCCAAACCAATCGAGCCGAAGCTCCCCGGACCAAAACGTCCGTCTCCAAACCAACCGAGCCGAAGCTCCCATCAATCTTCCTGTGCCAACAGTGTTTGTGAAATGTGCAGCCCTAGTTACTAGGTTACTCTTGCCAGTTTGTTATTACAGTTTACGTTAGCCCAGGGCTGCCCCCGGTATTCCCCGTGAAGGGCTCTCAAGGGGCACTAGGAACCAAGACGGCGGCATTACGGCCCGAAGTTCCCTTTCGCAAGGCACTTATTGTTATTGGTTGATCTCCCTTACCTTTTTCCCTTTAAGAGTTACATTAAACTAAACCTAGGGTAGCTTGACTCTTCACCCTCTCCACACGGAAAGACAGTCTTCCGCCATACCCGCGTAACACCTAATCTTCCAACTACCATCAGTGCTAAACCAAACCTCCTAGGGACTCACCTAGGCTACACGATAATCAAGATTACATGTAATTTACTTTTTCATCCAAATGCCACCATTTATTTATCGGGGGTCTATCCTAACAAGATTTGCCTAAATCCAAAATATTGGAATTTTCCTAATAAATCCGATAACTTATTTATTTATTCATAAGGGTCTAATATCATCATTTGAACATGAGGTATAACATTCTAGTTGATTCCAGCTATCACAAAATTAAGCTAAATAATAGTAGGCCTAAATATCAAGTTTCCAAAGTTTGATAGTTTTACAATGATTTTCAAGGGCCTAAACTTATTTAATCATTGTTTCAGTTATTTCAAGCTTAATGAATAAACTACCTTAATTTGTCCTCCAAATAATTCAAATAAAATACATGGTGCTGGTTTCATCATGAAAATAACTTTGACAGAATCCCATAATTTTCTTGCTGGTAATTAAATCATAATAAATCAAATACTAAATTACAATCTAACATGCTTTGTGAATGAAGTGCTATAACAGTAACTCTAAAAATTCCTAAATAATTCCCAATGATATAAAAAGGCCTAAAAACCTTAAGTTCCAGTTATCATAACTTTCCAACAATTGTACAAGCCCTAATTTATTTTTATACTCAAAAGCCCATATTAAAACATTGTGAATGAACCTCTAATATTTCTCAATATAAAATTCTATAAAAATTCAGGGATCAATGTTCTACTAGTCAAGATCTAAATCCAGAACTTTAACTGATTATAATTAATTTAAAACTTCCAAATAATTGAAACAACAAATCGGGCTAATAATCATTTAACACATGAAGTATAATATTTATTAATCGTAAAATTCCAGAAAAATTACCATAAGTCTAAAACATCCTAAAACTCCCTCCTCCCGAGTTTCATAATTTTTGGATTAGATTTAGTGCTTAAAATAACTAAATCACATTTCTATCCTAATCCAAAATCTTAACTTTTGAGGTACCTAATTACCTCCAATTCCTTCACTATTTCAACCAGAGGGTTTTCATCATATCATCCCCCTCTCCTCCAAATTTCAAGGGCATACAAGAGATTTTGCTCCTATGTCCTTCACAAATCTCAAACTCCCACCCACTGGATTTGAGCCAATCTCTTAGGGTAAAATCCACCCTAATCCACACCATGTTACCCAAGAGGGTAGACATAGACTCAACAAATCAGTGGCCACAACATCAGCCTCTTTTGAGGAGATTTGTCCACTTCATTTCCGATCGTACTTTTCCCCCAAAGTATCCCTCACCAAAACCTATCTAGGACTTGATACTTCCTTATTCAAAACTCGACCAATCGAGTTGAAATTTTGTACAGATCTAGGTTCAATAGCCAAGGACCACTCGCCAAAATTTGGGAGGGTTTGGAAGTCATTTGACCACTTAAATATATTCCTCTAAGTTTATTAAATTAAAACAAAAACTTTAGGCAAAGTATCTCCAAAAATTCCCATTTTTGGTCTGCCGTTAAGTATAACTAAGGTTAACCCCCTGCCCAAATTTCAGGTCATTTGGACAAGGGACGAAGAGTGGGCATCCATTTCAATTTCTGCCCAACTCTAGTTACAGTCCCCACTAAAACGGGTGCTGCGGCCGAACCGCTTACCCAAACGAGTTGAAACCGATTTTAAATTAATCTAGACTCGAAGGGCTACAACTTTCGTGACTGGTCATTTTTCCTAAAACGGCCTTTAAGCGCCTCATTTCGCAGCCTCAAAATATACTCAGATAATATATCTTTCCTCTATGTATTATACACTTAAATTATAAATTATAAAATTGATTCTACTGTTCATCTTCTACATGAACCCGAAACCAGACTCGGAAAACCATTTTTCCTATAACCTTTCCGTGATCCGTCGCCGGCCGTTCGGTCACCTCCCTGGCCAGCCACCACCACCACCACCTCCGTTGAGGCGATGGCTATCGGTCGGCGGTGGTTTGGCCGCCGGAGGTGGCGGTTTCCGGCGAACTCAAGAATACATTTTTCATGGTTTTCCATGAAAACGAGAGATGGGTCCGGCTCCGTTGAGTGCGAACTTCCTTTCTAAGAATCCTAAGATCTACCCATGAAAGAGAAGAAGCAGAGGAGGACCTTGTTCGCGGTTTGGAGGCGAGATGAACGACGGGGTGCCATGGCGCAGTGGTGGCGTAGCCGAACTTCTCCTACAGCAAGAACAAGGATCTGATCCGTTTGATTGAGCGTGTAAACTTCTCCTCTTGCTCCAAGTGGGCTTTTATAAGTCAGCAAGTGGGGAGGTGAAAGGGTAAATCCTTAATGGTCATGAATGTTCTCCCCTAACGTTTCGGTTATGATGCAGGGCAGTTGAAACGCTGGAAAACGAAGAGTGTTCGCCAGGTGGTGATTTCCTATTGGATCAACATTTCCTTATTTATTTAAATAATTAAAGAAGGAAACGGCCCATAAATACTCCGGGTGTAACTTCCCATAATCAGAATTGATTACAATGTCGGTTACCGAAATTTCCAGTCTGGCTGACGTTTCGGCCTTGGTCACGGGCGTGACACATAGGCCACGGGCGTGACAGGCCCGGATAGCCAATTCTGGGTTCGACGATCGTCGAACTGAGATCGACGATCGTCGAAGGGCGGTCACGGGCGTGACACCTGGGTCACGGGCGTGACAGGCCCGGGTGGTTAATTCTGGGTCGACGATCGTCGAACTGAGATCGATGGTCGTCGAAGGGTGGTCACACCCTATGTCACGGGCGTGACACCTAGGTCACGGGCGTGACAGGCCCGAGTTTCAATTTCGACGTTCTCCTTACGGATATCGACGATCGTCGAAGGAGTCACGCCCTAGGTCACGGGCGTGACCTATTGGTCACGGGCGTGACCAACCCGTGACCCGAAATCTTGGTCGATTCATTTCAATTTTTGGGCTTCCTAGGGTTCTGTGACGACCAACCGACTCCTAGGGGTCTAGCCGGAAATGGGATGTTACAGCCTCCACAACCGCAAGATCTGGTTCGGATTGAAGAAGTCCAACCCGAGACAGCAGGGGAGAGGTGTGTGGACAAGGTTGATGCGGGCACTCGGGGAGGGATCCTTTAATGCACGAGGAAAGAGGGAGGTACACAAAGTAGATCATCTCTTGTAATGAACTTTGTTTGCATTGCATCACCTATGATTAATGAAAAGGACCGTCGTAAAACATTTGTGACCAAGTTCTTTTAGCACCGAGATGATTCCGGTGACCAGGCTCCCACTAGCTGGCAGGGCAGGTTGATCTCTCGTGGAAGCTAAGTCTTTTAACTCCGGGATGATTCCGCTGTCAGGCTCTCACTAGCTGGCAGGGCAGGTTGATCTCTCGTGGAAGCTAAGTCTTTTAGCTCCGGGATGATTCCGCTGACCAGGCTCCCACTAGCTGGCAGGGCAGGTTGATCTCTCGTGGAGGCTAAGTCTTTTAGCTCCGGGATGATTCCGCTGACCAGGCTCTCACTAGCTGGCAGGGCAGGTTGATCTCTCGTGGAAGCTAAGTCTTTTAGCTCCGGGATGATTCCGCTGACCAGGCTCCCACTAGCTGGCAGGACAGGTTGATCTCTCGTGGAGGCTAAGTCTTTTAGCTCCGGGATGATTCCGCTGACCAGGCTCTCACTAGCTGGCAGGGCAGGTTGATCTCTCGTGGAAGCGAAGTCTTTTAGCTCCGGGATGATTCCGCTGACCAGGCTCCCACTAGCTGGCAGGGCAGGTTGATCTCTCGTGGAGGCTAAGTCCCTTAGCTCCGAGATGATTCCGCTGTCAGGCTCTCACTAGCTGGCAGGGCAGGTTGATCTCTCGTGGAAGCTAAGTCTTTTAGCTTCGGGATGATTCCGCTGACCAGGCTCCCACTAGCTGACAGGGCAGGTTGATCTCTCGTGGAAGCTAAAGTCCTTTCAGCTCCGGGATGATTCCGCTGACCAGGCTCTCACTAGCTGGTAGGGCAGGTTGATCTCTCGTGGAGGCTAAGTCATTTAGCTCTGGGATGATTCCGCTGACCGGGCTCTCACTAGCTAGCAGGGCAGGTTGATCTCTCGTAGAAGCTAAGTCTTTTAGCTCCGGGATGATTCCGCTAACCATGCTCTCACTAGCTGGCAGGGCAGGTTGATCTCTCGTGGAGGCTAAGTCCCTTAGCTCCGAGATGATTCCGCTATCAGGCTCTCACTAGCTTGCAGGGCAGGTTGATCTCTCGTGGAAGCTAAGTCTTTTAGCTCCGGGATGATTCCGCTGACCAGGCTCCCACTAGCTGGCAGGGCAGGTTGATTTCTCGTGGAAGCTAAAGTCCTTTCAGCTCCGGGATGATTCCGCTAACCAGGCTCTCACTAGCTGGCAGGGCAGGTTGATCTCTCGTGGAAGCTAAGTCTTTTAGCTCCGGGATGATTCCGCTGACCAGGCTCCCACTAGCTGGCAGGACAGGTTGATCTCTCGTGGAGGCTAAGTCTTTTAGCTCCGGGATGATTCCGCTGACCAGGCTCTCACTAGCTGGCAGGGCAGGTTGATCTCTCGTGGAAGCTAAGTCTTTTAGCTCCGGGATAATTCCGCTGACCAGGCTCCCACTAGCTGGCATGACAGGTTGACCCCTCGGAGAGACCGAGTATTTTCGGCCCCATGAAGGCCACTCAGCGAATACGTTGGGTTGGATGTTTCTTTTCGAGCTTGTGCCAACCTCAAAAAGAGCGGGGATTGTGTACAACCCCGTATTCGCAGAGTAGGGTCCATTCGGCAGGCGCTGGGCAAGTTTTAAGTTTTTAAGCTTTTTAGAGATTTTGGACTCTTGGTGGCCAATTTTGGCTTGGCCTTGGAAATATACTAGTAGGGGAAAAATCTACACCCCCCGGGCTTGTTATGAGCGAGGTAAAAGCGGTACTCCGGACGGAGCCAAAGCCTCACCCCCCTGCACCCCAGCCCCTTGGGCGAGCTCGGCCGGCGGCCTGGAGCTCGCCCGGGCGCCCAACCCTTGGGCGAGCTCGGCCGGCGGCCTGGAGCTCGCCCGGGCGCCCAGCCCTTGGGCGAGCTCGGCCGACGGCTTGGAGCTCGCCCGGGCGCCCAGCCCTTGGGCGAGCTCGGTCGGCGGATGTCCGAAGTGGGGTAAGGGGGAGGAGCATGGTTCAGTCTCCACCTCCCCCCCTTTGGACCTCCTGTTGCCATGTTTTTTCCCTAAGGGCATTTTGGACTTTTCAAACTCAGGACTTGAAAAAACTATAAATAGATCCCCTTGGGTACCTTTGGAGAGGCATTGGCTTTGAGCTTCCTCCTCCCTAGTTCTCTTCTTGGTAGAGTCGAGAGAACTCTCCAAGGTACCCAGCTCTCATTGGTAAGGGAGGGGAAGTGTTCTTGTGACCTTCCGGGTGTGTGGTGGGACCTCTGCGCTAGAGCCGAGGGTCTGTTCCTAGTTTCCCAAGTCTTTGGTCTGTGACGTTCCCCCGAGTGTAGTAGGTGTGAGGTCACCCCTTCCCCAAGGGTCGAACTTCACAGAGACCAAGTTTTTGGTTTCAACACTACCACTATAGGCGGAGTATCCATACCAAGAGACATTATCTGCAGCATGTGCAATGCCCATGATTTTCCGATAATTAATTTTAATTTTCTTATTGGCGTGATTATGACATGAGTGTTACGTTTACGCGGAGTTAGCGGTGCGCCATCGTTAATGTGTTTTCTCGTCCATTTGGTCAAGTCGGCCAAATTTCAAACTTGACGGAATTTATATTTTAGACTTTAGACAATTTAATTAATTAATTCTAATTAGGATCGTCAAATTTCGTTGTGATCTGAGCTATGTTTGAAGCCCGACAAATTTCAAAATATTTTAAAAAAAATTTGTTTGTCATTAACTTCGAATAAATGTTAGCTCATGTGTGGCACGTCAAATTCTAATTTCGACTTCACCGTTAGATTTGCAGCACCGACGTTTGCATTTGACACAAATTTCATTTGAATCGGAGCAAGTTTAGTCGTTGGTCGTCAAATTAAGATTTTATCACTTAAGTTATAAATGAATATTATTATTATTTTTAATTAAAATTTTCAATTCAAATATCTTGAAAAGATAACCAGCCGACTTATATTTGCATAATTCCAAGACTTTCTTCCTTCCCAAAAAATCAAACCAGAAAGCTGTGAGGGAGAAGAACTATTTCATTTTTCCTACCGGTTGCCGTCGTGGTGACTTCGGTGCTCAGATTCTTCGTTGGAGCATACTTTTAGCTCTCGCCAAACTCTTCGCGTGCATTATAAGATTTTTCAGTTTCATGGATTTTTGTTGTTAGGGTAAGCGGCCATAATTTTTGATTCTTACCAAATCTTTATAGTTCTTCTTGCCGCCTCTGTTTGGGTCGATCCTCGGCATTGAGTGTTTAAGAGGTTGGCAATCTGGTGAAGTTGAGGAAAGTAGTAATTTGCTACCCTTGCTTATTTCTTCTTTAAATTTATTAACTTCTTATCTTTCTTTCAGTTTAGCAAATTAGATTTTTTGGCTCTTGATGTTAGCATAATGTTATGAAGTTATTATTCTCATCTAAAATTATTCTCCTAAAATTTTTCCTTCTTGTACCAAAAATTCTCTTGATTTATGTTTCTCCTAAAAGTTCAGCTATGCTAAGGCTTCGTTTGGGGGGACTTATTTTCACCGGTCATGCGGTTAGGACCGGATGAACAAGACCTTAATTAAGGTTTGATTCATGCGGTCGTAACCGCTTGACCGGTGAAAATAAGTCCTCCCAAACGGAGCCTAAATTGTTTGCTTTTTTTTTGCTAATGTTGTTATTTTTCAAGTTTAGTGTAAAGTTCTTTTCTCCTGAGAGCATCTAAATGTCTTTTTTGGAGCTTACTTATGTGTTCTAGTTTGAGTACTCAGATCGTGATTTCTCTGTTTGAGACAAAAAAATTTTGTCCATATCGTTTTGTAGCCTTGACCATATCACTTTGTAGCTTTGATAGTCTTGACCATATCGTTTTGCAGTTTTGATAGTCTTGATCATATCGTTTTGTAATTTTGATAGTCTTGACCATATCATTTTGTAGCTTTGATAGTCCTAATCATCTCGTTTTATAGCTTTGATAGTCTTGTAAAGGCTGTACCGTCTTATGAGCCTTTTAGTCTTGTGTATGCTTGAGCCGATACACTTGGTACCCAAGTTGCGCATGAAGTTGATATCGTTGGACAGACTTGACTCTAGAGGATGTAGTTTTGCGGTGAGTGGTGGAGTTCTGATGGTGACACGAGGGCACACTATACCCATGCGAGCTCTGTAGTGTGTTAGTCTGTACCGGCTGATGGAGACCACGATACGAGATAATGTGTAACGCCCCGATTTTTCTGATGATATTATTTGATTTGGTATCGTCATATTTATGACGTCAGAGCGTTACATTTAACGTCATGTTGAAGGCGCTGCATCGTTAGTGCGTTTTCGCGTCTGTTGGATCTGTTTGACCAGATTTTGGGATTTTGATTGGATTGAATGTCTTTCTTGATTGAAAGGATGAAGTTTTGAGGTTTTAGACTTGTCCAGTTTTCTCGCGATCCGAGCATTTTTGGAGTCTCGGTGTGTGTTTGGATCTTTGTGAAGATTTTTGCTTGTGTAAGCATTTGATGTTAGTGTCTCAAGAATGGTGCGTCGGATTCTAATATTTTTGTCTCCGCCGTTAGATTCGTAGCGCTGGCTTCCGTCTACGGTGCAAATTTTCATCCAAATCAGAGGACGTTTAGTCTCTATGGTTGACTGATTGTTGTATAATTAGACAAAGCTGAAACTCTGTTAATGACATGCCTTTTCTCGAGATGGCCCTTCCTTGTTCTCGAGAAGCCCTGACCCGATCTTGAGATCCATCCTTATTCTCGAGAAATCCATCTTGATTCTCGGGAAGTGCTGCCTTCATTTCTCGAGAAGCCTCTTCTTGTACTCGAGTAGTCCTGACTTGCTAGTTCTCGAGAAATCCCTCCTCTGCTTCTCGATAAATCCTTCTTAGTTCTCGAGAAGTACGTTTTAGTCCTCGGGAGTTGCATCCTTGTTCTCGAGAAGGCCATTTGTTCTCGAGAAATCCCTCCTCTGCTTCTCGAGAAATCCTTCTTAATTCTCGAGAAGTACGTTTTAGTTCTCGAGAAGTCTTAACTTGTTCTCGAGAAAACCCAGACCATTGTCTCGGAAAACCCGATTCAGCCGACCCCGGTTCGTTTTCTTAAGTATAGTTATTCTAATATTACACTTATTATATATATACCTACATTTTCTTCCTCCTTCATTTACACTGAACTCATGTTCATCTCTCGAACCAGAGCGGCGTGAGCGAGAGAGAGAAAGTTCTTCCGTGATTCTTTTGGTGGCCGTCGATGGTGCTCCGATGCTCGAAATCTTGAATCGATCATAGATCCTGAAAGCTCTCAGCGAGAGCTTCGTCATCGTTGTACAACCCCATATTCGCTGGGTGGGACCCGGAGACACCACTGAGGAATTGGGCTAGGCTCAGGTCAGCCTTGGGTTAGCCCTGAGACATACTTATAGAGTTCTCGCCCTGAAGGGGCTCCCGCCCAAGGCAGACGTTCGACCTCTCGGCAGGAGAGATCGTCGACCAAGGCAAATAGTCGACCTCTCGGCAGGAGAGATCGTCGACCAAGGCAAATAGTCGACCTCTCGGCAGGAGAGATCGTCGACCAAGGCAAATAGTCGAGCTTTCGGCAGGAGAGATCGTCGACCGACCAAGGCAGATAGTCGAGCTCTCAGCAGGAGAGATCGTCGACCGACCAAGGCAGATAGTCGAGCTCTCGGTAGGAGAGATCGTCGACCACGGAAGCTTCCGCCTTAGGGCAAGCTCCCGCCCAGGGGAGGCGAGAAGGCCCCAAGTAGGCCTCCAGTCGCGGTAGTTTCAAGACCGTGAAGGGCGCGAACCTCCCTGGCAAGGGGTCTCGCCAGGATTGGCCCTGGTGGGGGTCCGGCGAGAGCCTTCACTGCTAGGGTTCTCGCCAAGTGGGCCCACGTGGTAGGGCCCGGCGCCCGTAAAGGGGATTATTTTATAATATATTATCCCGAGGTAAAATTACCCAAGTGCCCTTTGAATGACAGCGGGATTTGGCTATTGGCAGACCCCTCAGGGGTATTTCAGTATTTTCAGGTCAAAGGAAGGCTATAAAAAGACCCATAAGGGCTCTTTAGAAGGCAAGTTGATCATTTTCCTCTAGCCCTAGTGCCTTCTGAAGAGCTCCCAGCCCAGCATTCGGCTTTGGAGGGGAAGCTCTCAGAGATCTTCCGGGTGTGTGGTGGGACCTCCCAGCTGAGGCTTTGGGTCTGTGTTAGGGCCTTAGCAACCTGTCAGGGGTCGAGGTTTGAGAGAAGTAGGCATTGACTGCACTTTGGTTCGTGAACATTGGTTGAGGTCATTTTTGGCTTCAACAGTTCTGGTGCGGTGAGCGTGGAAGCAGTCGGTGCAAGAAAATCTTGAGTTAAGTCCCATGGCAGGAGGCGAGGGTGAAGGATCAGGCGCGGGAGGATCCCCCACCCGGGTGGACGAGGCGACGAGGAAAATGTTTGAGGACTTCAGGCGAGAAGTCATGCAGACGATCAATTTGGCCTTCTCGGCAAGGAACGAGTGGGAGACGCCGCAGGTTCCGGTGGAGGTGGTTCCGCTGCTAGGCGAGAACGCTCCAGGGCAGCGCCCCGGTAAGGAGGTCCCGGTGGAGGCAGGCGAGAGGGACGTAGCCGCGCGGGAGCTTTTCCCAGGCCAGCGTCTCGAGAAGGAGCTTCCGGCGGATCTGGGCGAGAAGGAGGCGACGGTGCGGGAACTCTTCCCTGGGCAAGGTCTCGCGGATCGGTCCAGCCAACCGAGATCGCGAGACGTGCCTTCTCGCCAGGCAGGGGGCGAGACCCCCTTTAGCGAGCTCATTGTCTCGGCTCCAGTGCCGGAGGGGTTCCGGGAACCGGACATGACCTACTACACCGGGAAGGACGACCCGGTCCAGCACGTGCAATGGTTTGAGGACGTGGTGTCCATCAGGCAAATGTCGGATGCCTTCAAGTGTCGGCTTTTTGCCATCACTCTGAAAGAAAAGGCCAGGGACTGGTTCCACCAGTTGCCGGCAAGTTCCATCTACAGCTTTGAGGATCTGCGGAGGGGTTTTCTGTTGAGATTCTCAACTTCGAAGAAAAGGAAGAAGGAGGCTGAGTGCCTGTTTGCAGTGAGGCAGGGGCCGGAGGAGACATTGGGTCGCTATGTCGACCGGTTCCAAGAGGAGGTTCTCCTGGTCCAGGAGGTCCCGGGGTATGCGCTGATGCTAGCCTTCACCCTGGGGCTGAGGCCAGGGTTCTTTAGCATGGAGTTGAAGAGAGTGCCCCCTCTCTCTTTTGAGGAGCTCATGGAGAGGGCGGCGAAGGAGATAGACTTCGAGAGGGCAAACCCGGCGTTTGCGAGGAAGCTGGCCAGGCTGGCCGAGGACGACGTGAAGGAGCCGGTGGCGGGAAGGCAGAGAGAGCAGAGGGAGCAGAGGGAGCCGAGGGAAGATAGGAGAAGAGAAGAGCCCCGAGGGCAGGGGCAACAGCATGGGGGGGCCAGGGAGCCAAACAACCGACTGGGTTGGAGGCCTCAGGAGGGTCGCCCCCAGGGCCAGGGAGGGCTTCAGGGAAGAGATAACTTCCGGGAGCCCAGAAGGCTGGAGCAGGGAGGATGGCGACAAGGACCAAGGGGTCATTTCCCACCGCCGCAGGAGGCTATGGAGGTGGGAAGGGGAAGAGGAAGAAGATTTCGGGGAGCCGGAAGAAGGGGAGGAGGAGAAGGAAGAGGGGGCAGGGTGGCGTTGCCTTATTGTGACTTCCATCAGGAGGAAGGTCACGCAACGGCCACCTGCCCAGAGTTTCTGGAGATTAGAGGGGCCAGAGTGGTCGGAAGACAAGATCCGCCTGCAAGGATCGTCGAAGTACAGCGGGAAGAGGTGGAGGACAGATGTGAAGACAGGATTGACGTGGGGACCCGAGGAGGGATCGGAGTGATCCACGGGGGAGTGGGGATCGAGGCAACCCGCAAGGGGAGCCTTCAAACCATGTTCCGCCGAGGGGTCGCCTCGACCTCCCAGGCTCCACCCCCAGAGGAGAAGATCACCTTCTCATCCGCGGATATGCCAGACTACGAGGACCCGTTCTGCGACGCGCTTGTGATCCAGACAGCGGTAGAAAACTACACCGTCTCCCGGATACTGGTGGATAATGGGAGCTCGGTGAATGTGATCTTCAAGAAGGCCTTCGATGAGATGAGAGTGGAAGGAAAAAGGGTCCTGGCTTCTGATGGACCGCTTTTTGGCTTCTCCGGAGAAAGGAAAGAAGTGGAAGGGGGAGTGGGCCTGCATGTGAGGCTCGGGGGCGTCTCACGGAACTGTCGGTTCGTGATCGTGGACGCCCCGAGTAGTTACAATGCCATCTTCGGACGTCCCCTCATCAGCGCCTTTCGCTGTGTACCCTCCTCGTACCACCAATGCCTCAAGTTCAACAATGGAGGGGTGCAGGTTAGGATCAGGGGGGATCCGAAGATGGCAAGGCAGTGCTATGTGACGGCGGTTAACACCGTGTCATGGATGGAGGAGGCAGAGGAGTTGGAGAGGGAGATGGCTGAGCAGGAAGGAGCTGGGGAAGGGGGGATGAGCCTGGGAGAGGCGATAGAGGTTGCTGAGGAGATAGCGGAGGCGGAGGAGTCGGGGAAGATCAGCCCAGAAGAGGCGAGAGGAGTGGTGGATGAAGAAGAGCAGAGGCAGGAGGAGAGCCTGGAGGAGGCGATGGAAGTTGATGAGGTTGGGGGAGAAGAGCTCGAGTTTGAGCGGGAAGAGGCAAGGATAAGTTGGGAGCGGTCGGGGCTGGAGCCGGCCGAAGAGGTGGTGGAGATGGAGGTACTTACAAGAGCGGGGGAGGTGCAAAGGATTCGGATCAACGGAGGCTTGAGCCTCGAGGATCAGGAGCGGATGCGAGCCTGCATCCAGGGCAACGTCGACATCTTCGCTTGGAGCGCGGCAGACATGCCAGGCATCGACGCGGACGTGGCCTGTCACCGCTTGAACCTGGATTCCAGAGCCCGCCCCATACGCCAAAAGATGAGGGCCATCGCCACCAAGCTAGAAGCCCCCATCCGAGAGGAGGTCCAAAAGCTCCTGGACGCAGGTTTCATCTCAGAGATCCAGTATCCAGGCTGGATCTCCAACGTGGTAATGGTGAAGAAGGGAGGAGGAAAATGGCGCATGTGTATCGATTTTTCCTTATTAAATAAATCATGCCCCAAGGATTGTTACCCCTTGCCTCGAATCGACGCGCTGGTTGACTCAGCCGTCGGTTTTTCTCTTATGAGTTTTTTAGATGCATTTTCAGGTTACCACCAGATCCGGATGCACCCTCCTGATGTCAAGGATGTTTCCTTCATCACAAGAGAGGGATGCTTCAGCTATAAGATGATGCCCTTCGGATTAAAGAATGCAGGGGCAACATACCAGCGCATGATGGATCGAATCTTTCGAGATCAAAGGGGAAGGAACCTGGAGGTCTATGTGGATGACCTCATGGTCAAGAGCAAGTGTGTTGATTCCCACTTGCGAGACTTGGAGGAGACGTTCGCCACCCTGCGGAAGTTCAAGATGAGGTTGAACCCCTTGAAGTGCGTCTTCGGGGCTAGTCGCGGCAAATTCCTCGGGCACCTCTTGACTCCCGCGGGGGTAGAACCCAACCCCGATAAGGTTAGGGCTATTCTAGACCTAGAATCGCCTCGCAACGCCAAGGAGGTCCAGCGCTTGACCGGGAAGTTGGCCGGGTTAAGCAGGTTCCTCTCTCGGTCAGGGGATAGATGTTCCTCCTTCTTCAAAGTACTTCGTGGCAACCAAGCATTCGAATGGACGGCCGAGTGCGAAGAGGCTTTTCAGGGGCTGAAGAGGCAACTCTCCCAAGCTCCGTTACTTCAAAGCCCAAAGGAGGGGGAGGACCTAGCCTTGTATTTAGGAGTGGGAGGAGAGGCGGTGAGCTCCGTCTTGGTCAGGGAAGAGGGGAAGAAGCAGTTACCCGTCTATTATGTCAGCCGAATCTTAAAAAAGGCAGAGCTCCGATACCCCATCCTGGAGAAGCTAGCATATGCTTTGGTCATCTCAGCTAGGAAGCTTCGCCCTTACTTTCAAGCACACTCGATTAGGGTGGTAACAGACCATCCCCTTCGCAAGGTCTTAGAGGGGGTGGAACATTCAGGGAGGTTGGCAAAGTGGTCCATCGAGCTAAGCGAGTTTGACATCTCTTTCGTCCTGAGGCTCTCCATCAAAGCCCAGGCCGTAGCGGATTTCCTGGCGGACTATGTTACCGAGGCCGAGGCTGAAGAACCAAAGCCGCAAGAAGCGTGGAAGATGGTGGTCGACGGGGCCTCAGGAAGGCACTCCCTGGGAGGAGGTGTGGTGTTAGTAAGCCCTCAGGGAGTTACCATAGAGCAAGCCGTGACTTTCCACTTCCCTGTAACCAACAACCAAGCAGAGTATGAGGCTGTGATCGCCGGCCTTCGCTTGGCAAAGGAGTTGGAAATCCAGGACGTGGAAGCCTTCACCGACTCAATGGTGGTAGCATCGCAGATCCGAGGCGAGTTTGAGACCCGGGAGCCGACCCTCGCGAGGTATCTATCTAAGGCAAGAGCCATCATCGGGGGTTTCCGTTCATTCTCTATTCGACATGTCCCCAGGGAGGAAAGCGCGGCAGCTGATCGACTGGCGAAGTTCGGGCCTCGGGGAGGAGGTACCCTAACCGAACTATTCCGACCAGCCATTGAAGAGGGGGAGTTGATGGAGGTGAATCGGCGGTCCTCATGGATGGATCCATTGGTGACTTTCTTAACCACAGGAGAACTGTCGGAAGAAGTCAAGGATGCAAAGAGCTTCAGGCACAAGACGGCTCATTACCTAATGCTGGAAGGGAGCTTGCATCGGAAGATGTTGTCAGGACTCCTCGCGAGATGCGTAACCGAAGAGGAAGTCCCGAGGATCCTGGAAGAGGTGCATTCTGGAGAGTGCGGCAGCCATTCAGGGGGAAGTACATTGGAAGCAAGGGTGATAAGGCAGGGATATTTCTGGCGGACCATAAGGAAGGATACAGCTGAATTCGTAAGGAGGTGTCGGAAGTGCCAAGTACATGCTCCTCTCCAGCTCTTGCCCGCCCAAAGACTTCGAAGCATCACGGCGCCATGGCCCTTCGCCATTTGGGGGATGGACCTGGTTGGACCCTTCCCTCCAGCTAGCGGGCAAAGGAGGTTCCTCCTAGTGATGATTGACTACTTCTCCAAATGGCTGGAGATCAAGCCGTTAGCCAAGGTAACCTCCCAGGTCGTCAGAAACTTCGTTTGGGGAGAAATCATTTGCAGGCACGGATTGCCCCAAGCGATAGTGACAGACAACGGTCCTCAGTTTGCCAGCGAAGAATTCATCAGCTTCTGCACCCAATTGGGGATCGATCTCAGGTTCGCCTCTGTCCATCATCCTCGGAGCAATGGCCAGGTGGAGACGGCGAACAAGGTCATTGTCAACTTGCTCAAAAAGAAGGTGGAGAACCTGAAGGGTAATTGGGTGGAACAGCTCCCTTCTGTCCTGTGGGCCTTGCGAACAACTCCAAACACGGCCACTGGAGAGACCCCCTTCAAGCTCTCTCACGGGTGTGAGGCTGTCCTCCCGGTGGAGTTCGAGGTTCGGTCCCCAAGGGTCACGGCCGCAGCTGAGGGAAGCGAAGCTTGGAGGTTGGAGAATGAGGAAGGGTTGCGCCTCTCATTAGATATGGTGGAAGAGCTGCGGGATGTTGCCGCCATCAGGCAAGAAGAAATAAAACGGCGAATGGCTCGGTACTTCGATAAGCACATCAGAGTCAAGCAATTCACCGAGGGGGATCTAGTACTGAAAAAGGTCGACGCTGCAGGAAGGTCGGCCGCTGTTGGTAAGCTCAACCCTAGCTGGGAGGGGCCTTATATAGTAGAGAAGGCTCTGGTTAACGGAGGCTACTATCTCCAGGATGCGGAGGGAAGGACCTTGAGTCACACCTGGAATGGTGATGACCTGAAGCGCTTCTACCCGTAAGGGGAAAGAAGGATTGTAATGTTGAAAATAACTATTGCACTTTCAATAAGTTTATTTCAGAATATTGACTATCTCTGAGTATGCAATCTTTATGCTTTTTGTTCTAACCGGCTATGACTCCTCATCTCAATGATAGAATGGGCCTGTTTAACGGAATCTTCATCAACACCCCGAGCTCGGCTCGGCCCCAGGTAGACCCGCTGCGCAGGCTCTCATCTAGCTGGCAGGTCCGAAGGCTCGCCTGTGGGGGATAGGTTGGCTCTTGTGATACTTGGTTCTTAGCCGCTTCAACGACACCCCGAGCTCGGCTCGGCCCCAGGTAGACCCGCTGCGCAGGCTCTCATCTAGCTGGCAGGTCCGAAGGCTCGCCTGTGGGGGATAGGTTGGCTCTTGTGATACTTGGTTCTTAGCCACTTCAACGACACCCTGAGCTCGGCTCGGCCCCAGGTAGACCCGCTGCGCAGGCTCTCATCTAGCTGGCAGGTCCGAAGGCTCGCCTGTGGGGGATAGGTTGGCTCTTGTGATACTTGGTTCTTAGCCACTTCAACGACACCCCGAGCTCGGCTCGGCCCCAGGTAGACCCGCTGCGCAGGCTCTCATCTAGCTGGCAGGTCCGAAGGCTCGCCTGTGGGGGATAGGTTGGCTCTTGTGATACTTGGTTCTTAGCCACTTCAACGACACCCCGAGCTCGGCTCGGCCCCAGGTAGACCCGCTGCGCAGGCTCTCATCTAGCTGGCAGGTCCGAAGGCTCGCCTGTGGGGGATAGGTTGGCTCTTGTGATACTTGGTTCTTAGCCACTTCAACGACACCCCGAGCTCGGCTCGGCCCCAGGTAGACCCGCTGCGCAGGCTCTCATCTAGCTGGCAGGTCCGAAGGCTCGCCTGTGGGGGATAGGTTGGCTCTTGTGATACTTGGTTCTTAGCCACTTCAACGACACCCCGAGCTCGGCTCGGCCCCAGGTAGACCCGCTGCGCAGGCTCTCATCTAGCTGGCAGGTCCGAAGGCTCGCCTGTGGGGGATAGGTTGGCTCTTGTGATACTTGGTTCTTAGCCACTTCAACGACACCCCGAGCTCGGCTCGGCCCCAGGTAGACCCGCTGCGCAGGCTCTCATCTAGCTGGCAGGTCCGAAGGCTCGCCTGTGGGGGATAGGTTGGCCCTTGTGATACTTTGATTCTTAGCCACTTCATCAACACCCCGAGCTCGGCTCGGCCCCAGGTAGACCCGCTGCGCAGGCTCTCATCTAGCTGGCAGGTCCGAAGGCTCGCCTGTGGGGGATAGGTTGGCTCTTGTGATACTTTGATTCTTAGCCACTCCAACGACACCCCGAGCTTGGCTCGGCCCCAAGCAGACCCGCTGCGCAGGCTCCCACCAAGCTGGCAGGACCGAAGGCTCGCCTACGGGGGATAGGTGAAGTCCTTGACCTTTTGTTCCTTGGTTCTTGATTGGTAGCTACTACGTTACAACGAGCTCGGCTCAAACCCCGGTAGACCCGCTGCGCGGGCACCCATGTGAGCTAGCAGGTCCAACGGCTCGCCGACGGGGTAGGGGTTTGATTGGTCGGAAAAATATGTGGGCAGGACCCTGACCTAGACCGGGGGCAAATCCCTAAAGGGTCTCGGTTCAGGGGTCTCGGCCAGTAAAGGTCTCGGCCCAGAGGTCTCGGCCAGTAAAGGTCTCGGCCCAGAGGTCTCGGCCAGCAAAGGTCTCGGCTAAAGGAGGCTCTCGCAAAAAGAAAGCTCCCGGCGGGCCCAGGCAGGACGATTCAATCGACGATGCGAGGTTTCCGCCTAGCTGATCTCTAAGTAAGGTCACCCTAAAGAGACTAAGGGTCTCGGCGGAAGCTCGCGCGGAGGTCATTCGGCATAGTGATATACGCTTAAAAAACACAATGACAGTGAAGAAATGAAACATTACTTTATATAAGGTTAATTACAAAAGTGAGGAGCTTCTCGCTCATTACAAAAGGATATTCAAAATAAAAGACAACTTAAGGAGACGCGCTGTAGTCCCCACTGGTGCTCTCGCTTGAAGCATCGCCAGAGTCTTCCCCGGACGTCTCGTCAACAGCGGGAGAGGACCTCGGGACGTCTGAGAGCGGCGAGTCCGGCGCGCCCGGGGGTTTGGGAACTGGGTCGTAAAGCCAAGGGAGAAGCTGGCGAGCGTCGATGGTCGCGCCATCCTCCCGGAGCAGCTCGACGTCTCGCAGCGTCTCGAGCGTCAGCTTGACGGTCGCCTGAGCGTTGGCTTGAAGCAGTTTATCGACGTCATACTCCGAGAGGTAGCGGCTCCGCAACCTCGCATCTAGCTCCGGGGGCGGGCCCTTCGTTAGCTCTGCGCGGAGCTGTTCCCTCAGAAGGACGCTCTCGCAGCGCGCGTTGGCCAGCTCTGCGCGAAGCTCCCTGACTTGGGCGGAATCCTGCAAAAGGGACAAAAGATCTTAGTCACGCATTACACAGTAGAAACTTCGAGGAAACGGGGGCAAGGGCTCAGGAAGGTCTCGCCTACCTCGGTCGCGGGGCGCAGAGACAGCGCCAATTTGGCATCCGCGAGCTCCTGTTGAGCTCTCGCGAGTTCTTCTTCCGCGGCATGCGCGCGAGCTATCGCGTCCTCCCTCGCCTTGCGCATATCTGTGAAGTTCTTGTCAATGGTGATGCTTCGACGCGCACACATATGTGTAAGCTCGAACCCGCGCATTACGGCCCGGGTGGCGTCGAAGGCTAGAAGGCGGGTAGGCGTCTGGTCGAACACGCTGGCATCTTCCCGGCTGTATAGACCATACCCAAGCGAGAAGGCCTCGCCGGTCACATTTTCCCCCTCCGCCCATCGGGGAAGGAGGGTCGAAACCCTGAGTGAGTTTGTCTTGGGGTCCCACTCCATCTGGGGCTTCCCCTCCGAGTCGGCGTACCTGACGCCTAAACCAAAGTTCCGGTGCCCTCTCGGCACCTCCTGGGGCGGGACGTTGGCGGAGGTCTCGGCGGCAACCACTTCTCCCCCGGCCTCGCCTACGGCCGATGTGTTCCTGGCGGAAGCCTCGGCACGGCTCTTGGCGGCGGCGGCGGCATCCATCTCACTGGCCCTCTGAAGGATCGCTTCAAAGGACCTGCCCTCAGGAGGAGGTTGGACGGGCGAGACCGCCAACGATTTCCCCTTGTCGGCGGCAGAAGGCTTGGGCCTCTTCAGCGCGCGGAGAGGAGGAAGGGTGGCCTTCCGCTTCTTGGCCGGTGGCGGCATGGAAGGGG
Source organism: Platanthera zijinensis (assembly GCA_039513925.1). Classification (NCBI taxonomy): domain Eukaryota; kingdom Viridiplantae; phylum Streptophyta; class Magnoliopsida; order Asparagales; family Orchidaceae; genus Platanthera; species Platanthera zijinensis. The sequence goes on along the minus strand of CM077085.1, from coordinate 18,027,104 downwards.
TTGGATCTTCTCGGCAGGCGCTGGCGCTAGCTTCCGCGAGCGCAAGGGGGCCTCTCGCTGCCAGACCCTCGACACCCCGGCCTGCGGCGAAGGGTTGGTGCAGGGGGACCTCCCGCTCCCCTGCAAAGTAAAAACGCTTTAGCCCTCCAGCGTAAGAAAATTTTTGATAAAAAAGAGAATCTGAGGCGAGACCGTACCTTCGCCCGATTGAACAAAAGGGAGGGAGTCGACGTCCCGCAGAAGATAGGGGACGTCGAACTCCTTGGTCCCGAAGAACTCCAGGATTGCGCTCTCGCGCGATCCCAGGGCGGGCGGCTTGTAGGCAGCGTCTTCATACTGGACGGGCTGAAGCGGGACGTTGCCAAAGTCCCCGCTGACGTATACGAACTTCTCGCCCCAATGATGGTGCTTATTGGCGAGACCGGTAACCTCGAGCTGTTGCCCGGAGAAGAAAACTACCCCCCCCCCCTTGGCACGGAAGTTGAATAGCTTCCGGAAGATGGGCAGGCTAAACTCGATCCTCTCGGATCGCATATAGCATATGAATGCTATAAGGATCGCGACGGAGTTCGGGTTTAGCTGGGCGGGCACCACCCCATAATAACGGAGAGCTAACCGAACCTCCGGCCACAGGGGGAGGCGGAAGCCCACCTCGAAATGCTCGAGGGGGATGGCAAGCTCTCCCGCCCCGGGGGTATTCACCCTATCATGATTCCCCGGGTTCCGCGCCGAGAAGCCGGCGGGAACGTAGCGGTCGACGATCGCGTTGTATTCGTCGAGGGTGAGCTTGCAGGAAGGGAAGAGATGTTTCTGGAAGGCTTCCGCGCAATGGGCGCGACCCTTGCTCTCGCCAGGCATGGCTAGTTCGTGAGTAAGAGCGAGAGCTGTAGGGGAGTCGAAGCGGGAGCAGGAACGCGAGAGCACGGAGGGAGGCTGAGGTTCCGGATCGGAGAAATAAATGCGGTTGGTAGGCTTCTCTATTTATAGGGAATCGTAGTCATCATGAGTTCATCCGGCGGAGAGAGAAAGTGACAGCGGAGTACAGCTGTCAGAATCCGGGCTAACGACGCCTCGGTTCTCCCCCTCAGGATGACGGCGGTCAACGGTCGCTTCAGGTTTCGACGCGACTGCCTGGATCGGCGCAAGCCTCCTAGACTGGCGCAAGCCTCCTGGGTTAACGCAAACCTCCTAAATCAGCGCAAGCATCCTAGATCGAGGTAAGCGCCTTGATTAAAAAGCCCCGCAGAGCGATAAAAAGGAAAGGGAAAAGAGACATGGGTAGAAGCGAGACTCTCGCTAGCGCAAGCTGGATAAAAACTTAATTAATAATAATGTTTATTACAGACATTGAAAAAGAGAAACAGGGGGAAGAGAAAAAGAAAAGAAAAAAGAGACACTAAGATTCAGAGCGCGAAGGCTAGTAGGGTTTCCAGCTCCATCGTCCCCGTTCTCGCCGCCTAGTCCTTGGGGGCGCCAACGGGTTGAAGTAAGACGATAGCGTGGTACACCCAAGGTTGATCCGCCTGGCGTAGTCCCGGATCTGCGAGATGCACCTCCCTGGGGAGGACTCGGCGGAAGGCCCGCGCGGGCAATCAGTCTCGCCCAAGAAGAAGTCCCGCTCCAGAGCCTCCAGTCTTTGCTCCACGGATTCGCGGAACGCTTTCGCCGCGGCAGCATGGGCACGATCCCGCCGGACAAGCTTGGTCAAGATGGCCGAGATCTTCCTCCGTCTCCCCTTCGCGCTCCCTGCACTGTTCAGGGTTTCCTCTATCTCGCCAGACGAAGGGAGGGGGGACTCTTCGTCCTCTTCTTCCTCGTCTTCTTCTTCCTCTTCCTCTCCTTCCTCGTTGACTTCCGACCGCAAGCCAGGATCACCTGCGGAAGAAACACGCGAGAATTTTGGTCAAGACATGACGATCAACAGTCCGAAAAAGTTTTCGCATACCTGCGGCTGGGCGAGAACCGTCAGCCAAAGTTGGACGGGAAGGCCCGACCCCTCCGTTGGTTCCATAAAGGAGGTGAAGGGGCTTGCCCAGCCCCGGGCGGAAGGGCTCGCGCACGATGATCCCGGCCGGGCCGGAAGCATGAGGGGAGTGGTCTTCTCTCAAGGGGCGATCAGCATCCTTGAGAGTAGCGGGAGGTTCAGAAGCCGCCCCTCCCGCCTGCAGGAGAGGATTGGCCACCGCGGGAGGCTCTTCGACGGTTCTCGCTTCATCTTCCCGGGTGGATAGACCCGGGTCGGCGGGAGCTGGCACTGCGAGAAGACGGTTCAGAAAAGAAAGGGTCTGGTTAAAATATTGACAAGGGAAAATGTACCTGTCGTTCCGGCCCCGGCCGGAGGAATCCTTTCCGAGACCCGTATTTGGCCCTCGGGGGGATGAGCGGGTAGGTTCGAAGAGCTGGGCGGAATTTCGGCGTCATTATTGGGAGCGGACTCCTGCGAAAGCATACTTTAATCATCGAATCTAACGTCCAGTCAGCTCGGTAGGCACGGGCGAAAGGCTTACCTTCTGTAGGGAAGAATCTCCGGCAGGATTGGGAGTGGGGGAAGGAGGATCCCTGTTCTCGCGAGAAAGATCCCGCCGGACCGCCTTCGCCCTTTTCTTTTCCTTCTTCTTCGGCTCCGAAGGCCCGGCGGTTGAAGTCTTTTTCGCTAACCATGGAGCCACCGCCGCACAGTTAGCCAAGGCCCGCGCTTGGGCAGCGACTAACCGGTCTTGGAGGTCCTGCGGAAGCGGTTTGGCAGCACGCTTGGGATGCATGGCGAGCTCGCGCGAGAATCCCGGAGGCGAGAGCTCAGTCAGAGAGTCGTATTTTAAAGGCAGGGCGTATGGACGTCCATCAGTACATATTTATAGCCGCAGTGGGACCCACCAAAAGATTCCCTCGATAGGCGGGCACGTGTCCAGCGAATATTTTGGGGGTTGGACTTGTCTTGTCGAGCGCAGGGCTAGCTCGAAAAGAGCGGGGATTGTGTACAACCCCATATTCGCTGGGTGGGACCCGGAGACACCACTGAGGAATTGGGCTAGGCTCAGGTCAGCCTTGGGTTAGCCCTGAGACATACTTATAGAGTTCTCGCCCTGAAGGGGCTCCCGCCCAAGGCAGACGTTCGACCTCTCGGCAGGAGAGATCGTCGACCAAGGCAAATAGTCGACCTCTCGGCAGGAGAGATCGTCGACCAAGGCAAATAGTCGACCTCTCGGCAGGAGAGATCGTCGACCAAGGCAAATAGTCGAGCTTTCGGCAGGAGAGATCGTCGACCGACCAAGGCAGATAGTCGAGCTCTCAGCAGGAGAGATCGTCGACCGACCAAGGCAGATAGTCGAGCTCTCGGTAGGAGAGATCGTCGACCACGGAAGCTTCCGCCTTAGGGCAAGCTCCCGCCCAGGGGAGGCGAGAAGGCCCCAAGTAGGCCTCCAGTCGCGGTAGTTTCAAGACCGTGAAGGGCGCGAACCTCCCTGGCAAGGGGTCTCGCCAGGATTGGCCCTGGTGGGGGTCCGGCGAGAGCCTTCACTGCTAGGGTTCTCGCCAAGTGGGCCCACGTGGTAGGGCCCGGCGCCCGTAAAGGGGATTATTTTATAATATATTATCCCGAGGTAAAATTACCCAAGTGCCCTTTGAATGACAGCGGGATTTGGCTATTGGCAGACCCCTCAGGGGTATTTCAGTATTTTCAGGTCAAAGGAAGGCTATAAAAAGACCCATAAGGGCTCTTTAGAAGGCAAGTTGATCATTTTCCTCTAGCCCTAGTGCCTTCTGAAGAGCTCCCAGCCCAGCATTCGGCTTTGGAGGGGAAGCTCTCAGAGATCTTCCGGGTGTGTGGTGGGACCTCCCAGCTGAGGCTTTGGGTCTGTGTTAGGGCCTTAGCAACCTGTCAGGGGTCGAGGTTTGAGAGAAGTAGGCATTGACTGCACTTTGGTTCGTGAACATTGGTTGAGGTCATTTTTGGCTTCAACAATCGTGGTAAAGTTTTCACCGTTTCTTGAGTTTTTCTCGTTAGGATTTTTTGCTCTAATCTCTTTTTCGGCCATTTTTGTTCAGATTTCGACTTCCCTCGTCTTCCTCAGTCCCGATCTGTGCCGAGGTGCAATTTGGAGATCTTCTCCGGCAAAATCAAGGCAAGTGGTGGTTTTACTCCCTTCTTCCCTTCTTTCTCCCGATCTGCTTAAATTTCTAACTTCTTTTTATCATTTTCATTAATTAATAACTTGCTGATTATAGTGTTGTTTTAATTCTTTGTTTAAATCCACTTGTATTATCATGCTCTTGATTTTGTCAATCCAACCTTGTAAAGTGGTATATGTTTTGATGATGTGGTTGAATCTTGCGCTTTTAACTGTCCTTTAACTATTTTGTAAGACGTGTTAGAGTTTACCTAGAGTTGTAAATCCTTCTTAAAGGTTGATCAACCATTTCTTAAATCTAAAAATGTCTAGCAGAATCCGACGTGTCAAGTCTTGAGATATATCATGAATCTCTGGTTTGAGGGAGTTAGTGGACTTAACCATCTCCGCAATGTTTTGAGATTTATTTGTAACTTGTGGGACTCTATCGAGTGTTTGGGCGTCTGCGGTGAATCGTGTAATGTATGAGTCTCCCCCGCAGTTAGACGGATATTATATCTGCGAGGGTGTGTCCGGATGAGTGACCACCTCGCCTGTGTTTTTGGGTAGAGTTGACCACACGTGGCTAATAAAGTTTTGAGAATTCTTTCTTATGATTTAATCATGCTTTCCACTTTTTCAGTCTTGTGCATCTGGTGTAATTTGATGTACGTGACGATTCACGTAAGTTCTATTTTTCTGATTTTGGTATTTTACTCTTGTACTCTACTTCAGTACTTTTTGTCTTAGGTTAGTACCCCTTTTGACCTTTGTTTACTTTTGTCTTACTTTTCTGTCACCGTTTGTATCCTCTTGCTGAGGTGTTCTGTCTTTGGAATGTCTCAGGTTCGGAGCTTTAGCAGGTAGTGGAGCTGGTTTTGGAGTTCCTGAGCAGCAGTGTTGGTTGTGATTTTCATCTCGTCGTTGCGAGGTAGTTTGTTGTTTTAGTTTACTTTACCTAGTTCAGACATGCTTTTGTTTTATATGAGTTCGTGTCAGATTATTGATGCCCACAAGATAGTTGATTTTGAATACTTTGCTAGCTGCTAGTTGTTTTCTTTGTGATGAATTGGATTACTTGCTCTCTGGAATGTTTTATGCTAGGAACACATGTTAGGTATTTTCAAGTATAAACCTACTATTATTACTTCATGCATTGCATGTTTTAAAATTCTAACTCATTATATTTAACGACCGTAAAAGATATTTTTACTATTATTATAAACCTAGAGTCTTGCATAGCATGAGTTGTTCCTTGGGGGACGTATACACTCATGTAGGACGTTTAATCTCATAAAAGAAGTATTTTCCGCCGCGTGTAATTTTTCCTTATGGACTAGATGAGGCACTAAGCCGAGGGATAAGCTAACTCCTTAACTTAAACTGAATTTTTCTCTAAATAACCTAAAAACCTTTTTTTTTAGTAGGAGTTTTGCCTGAGCGTCCGCAGTTATCCCCTGCTGACGTGGCATCATGACGCGCATTTTCCCTTACTCTAATATATCTCTAAAGGCAGTGAAAAATGCGGGCTGTGACATAATGCACCCATGATTTCTACGGCCGACGGAGTGGATAGTCGAGATGGTGCATGAGATTGTTCTTCTAATAGTCTAACTAGATGAGTCAGATTTAGCGATCTAGTTGCGTCGACATTTAGAAGTTGAGCCCGAGTAGGGATGAGTCGACTGGAGTAGGTCGGCTGACACATCAAACTTGAGATGGTGTTTCGTGTAGATTGGTGCTTCGTGCAAACTGTACTATGTGCAAACCATGCTACAAATATAGTTGTCTAGTGCATATAATGTTTTGTGCAGGTAATGCTTCGTGCAGGTGGTGGTTCCGGATCCCGAATCAATGTGATGGATTGTTGTTTTTTCGCTTATTGGTTCAGATTCAGATCCAACCCGAATCCGAACCCATTGGCCATTAGGTTTTATTTAATATAAAACCTAATTTCTTATCACCCCCCTTCCGTGTGAAGAAAAACCAATTGCCCAAGAGGAATGTACCGCCTCTCTTCCTATCACCTCCCTCTCTCTCTCTCACCTATTTCCCTCACTCCCTCGTTTATATTCTCTTGTGCGATTGGGAAGACTACCGACCTTGGAGGATAGCCAGCTACATTGGATGAGAGGTTGTCGCCGGTTTTGGAGGATAGCTCATCAACGTTGGACGAGGGTGTTGCCGCCGGTCTTGGAGGAGATGGCCGTCGACGTTGTGGTGAGCGTTTTGTGCGGTGGAGGCGCAGATTCAAAGATGTGTGTGAGTGCAGTCATCCTTGACGGTGTTTTCCTATTTGGTGGTGGTTTTGGTCTCCGGTGGTGGTGCGGTTGGACGTCGGACTTCGACGTCGAAAGTTTCAGTGAACCTTGAGCGTCCGCGAGCTGAATTGCAGTATAGATCTACTATTCTCTCGCGGATCTTGCGTGTCCGACGTATCCGCAGACGTTTCATCAGACAGTCATTTTCTTCACCATCTTTATACTCATTTATATTTATATTGACGATTATATTTATATATTAGTGGAGTGCGTCGGTGAATTTTGCCGAGTGCAGATTTGTGCTTGTTTCCGTATTTCTTGTTTATTTGCAATTTTATAACTGTGTCTACGTTTTGTACCCGATTGCATCAACAAAGGCTGGACGACTGCGCTAAGCAAAGCTCAACGACTGGACATGAGGAGAAATTTTTGGGTCTGGACCCCGTCTCCAGATTTGGAGACGGGACCGTTCCGATTTTGACACGTGACGAGTAATTTATTATCTTTCCGCACTCTTCTTTAATCGCTAGATATACAAAAGTGATCGCAGAAGAAACCTAAATAATCGCAAGATATACAAAAATGATCGCAATATATACACAACTAATCACAAGATATACGAAAAAGTTCGTAAGAAAGATAAAATTGAACGTATATCTTGCGATCAGTTTTGCATACAAAATGATCGCAATAAAATAATTTTAGATTGTCCCAATTTGGATCCAAAATTATTTTATTGCGATCATTTTGTATACAAAACTGATCGCAAGATATACGTTCAATTTTTGATTGTAAGATATATAAAAAATGATCGCAGGAGAAACCTAAATGATCGCAATATATACAAAAATGATCGCAATATATACACAACTGATCGCAAGATATACGAAAAAGATCGCAAGAAAAATAAAATTGAACGTATATCCTGCGATCAGTTTTGTATACAAAATGATCACAATAAAATAATTTTGGATCCAAAATTATTTTATTGCGATCATTTTGTATACAAAACTGATCGCAAGATATACGTTTAATTTTATTTTTCTTGCGATCTTTTTCGTATATCTTGCGATCACTTTTGTATATATTGCCATCATTTTTGTATATTTTGCTATCAAAGAAGAGCGCGAAAAGATAATAAATAACTCTTCACGTGTCAAAATCGGAAGGGTGCAGTATCCAAATCTGAAGACAAGCCCGGACCCAAAAATTTCTCCAAATGAAAGAGAAAAGGGGAGAAGATTTCAGATCTGATATAAGAATGACGAAACCCGAAAAGGAGTTCCGTCGGCTTCGTGATCATTTTAGGTGTTTTTAGAATGCGAATGGTCAAATTCGAAAAGCTTATAACATTGCTCTCTAGCAATCATTGCACCTGTATTATCTATAAATACTTGGAATCCGCTGAGTGGTCTGAGACCAAATGCCCGCCACTTCTCCGCTCATCCTGTTTTTAACACTCCGTCCCAGCTGAAGAAGCAAATCAAGAACAATGCGCCTCTCCTCCTTCTTGCCAAACCCTAACCACAATCTCACTTTCCCTCCTTATTCTCTTCCCATTCCGGCTCGTCGGAGCTTCTCCGCTGCCGTAATAGTACCGGACCTACCCGCTAGCCGGCTTCCGATGGCGGGACTTCTCAATCCGTGCCCGAGAGCCGTTAGGTCTGAGACGGCTATTTCGGAAGAAGACCGCTCACACACCATGATGGAGTACTTAGGGAAGACGAGGGCCGTCAGTGACGACCTCGCTATCTTGATCTCCCATCTCGAGTACGCCTGCAAACGAATCGCCGCGCTGGTTGCTTCGCCCTTCAGCTCGGAACTCGGGAGAAGGCCGGCCGATGGAGAGGTTACGGCCTCATCTTCCGGCAGAGACGCCCCCAAGCCGCTCGATGTTGTCTCGGTATTGTTCGTTTTTCAGTCGTTATTGAGCTATAGAATGAAAGTTTTATATTCTTATTAGATATTTCGATTTCATGAACAAATTGGTTGTATGGATTTAATCTAAAATACAGTAGCTGAATAATTTGCTAGTGAAAGGGAGTAAAGATGACTGTGATTTGAAGGCAATTAGGTTCTTTAGGTTCATAGAGCTGGGCTAGCTCCAGATGGGACTCCGGGGTTAACATCAATTCCATGAAACGTGAGGCAATGTTGCAAGGCGTGCTAAATTTAGCCCGGCCAATTCAGCAACAACAAGAGGTGATTTAACTTTGTTTAGGGTAATTTCAAGCAGGATGGTTCACATAAGATTTGAACTTCTCAAAGAGGATTTAGATTTATATCAAGCAGGAAGCTTGTGCCGTAGATTTTGAGAACTAAAATATTTTATGAGTTAGAAAAATAGATCTTCAAAATTGGGGTAAGTTCGGCTGTATTAAGGTAATGATTGTTGATATATATTTGAAAATATAACGGGTTCAGAGGTTTAATGAGTTTGATTTGGATACCGGGATATTCGATACCCGCTATAACCCTTGGGTTTGCCTATAAAACCCCAACTAGGGGCCACAGGGAAATAGTTTCACTTTGACCACCACCCGAGATGCTTTGAGCGACCTAACAATCTCGAAGTAAACCCTAGCTGCTCGCAAGCCCCGCTTCTCCCGCAATCGAGATTTTTCTCGTTTTTTTTCTGACGTCCTGCTGACTACAGAGAAGAAAGGATTTTTGGCACTTAACACCCTCCAATTGAGGGTGTTTGGCATATTGCATCCTCAAATTGAATCTTTGGCACTTTGCACCCTCTAAAACCCTAAATGCACCATCCTTGCATTTTATTATTGTTATTCTGAAATTTATTATTGTTATAATACATGTTTTAAATGAAAGAAGGGTGCATTTAGGGTTTTAGAGGGTGCAAAGTGCCAAAGATTCAATTTGAGGGTCCAATGTGCCAAACACCCTCAATTGAAGGGTGTTAAGTGCCAAAAACACGAGAAGAAATCCCTCGTCGTTCTCCCGTTCTCCTCCGCACTCGTGTCTTCCAGCCGTCGCTCCATTAAGGAGGAAGGAAAAGCTTCCTGTTGTTTCTTTTTTCTGTCCGGTACTCGATCGACGTAGAAGGATAACGCTGCGAGGAAGCAACCCGTCGTCACTCCTGCTGTAGTTTCCTTTTGTCGTGCATAGATTTATCGCGCCGCCGCCTGAATCTGAAACGAGGAAGCCTCTCGAGGCATTTGTGATCACGATCCAGCGCCAATCGTGCCCTTGTAGCCGATCTGACTATGCTCCCATCGTGAGGAAGAAGACAAATCCCGCTCAGGAGTTTCCTTGCGCCGCAGATGTACTGGAGGTCTGCGCCGCTTGAGATTCTCATGGATCTGTTGTCGCCCCAGTAAAGGAGATAGCGCCGCCAGAAGGTTTTTTGGCCTTCTGTGATCTGCATCTTGCTAGATCTGTGCTGATTTTGCTGTCACTGCTCTCTCTAAGAGGAGATCTAAATTCCAGATTTGGCCATTTCTCGTCACAGAGAGGGATTTGATTACTCCTGTTGTACAAATCCAGATCCCGTTGATCTTTACGCTGCTCGGAGGAGTAGATCTGATTCACTTGCTCTTGCCCATCTCTGCCACCAATTTTTTTTTGAAATCACGAATACTGAAAAGGATATACAATGTTGAAGGGAAATAACTTTTCTTCTCCTGTTTCAATGATAAAATTTAAAAAGTTTACGACGACGGAGTTAAATGAACTAAAGTTGAAGACCCAGTTCGGGATGAAATACCTGAACGTGTTTTACACGGTTCAGTCTGATCGTGTTGATGTTATTTGGACTGATGATGAAACACAGTAGATCGATGATGAAGATTACTGCAGAGACTGCCTATCATCCAGATTGACAAAGACCTACATCAAGATGAAGACTAACAAGGAGATCTGGGATGCACTGCGGGAGCACTTCAAGCAGAAGGACCTAATCCAAAGATCACCTAGTGGACAAATTCCATTCTTTCATATTCGACGAGAAGAAAGAGATTCTCTCCAAGGTATCTGAATTTGAGCATTTAGTTGATTCCCTGCTTAGTAAAAATATTTCTCTACCAGATAGTTTTGTTGCTGACACAATTATTTATAAGTTTTCTTTCTCTTAGTATAATTTTAAAACTGAAATGTACCACAAAAAAATGCAAGTTGATCTGAATGAATTCAAACGTTTTATACGCATTGAGGACGAAAATAGGACTAGACATGCGTTAGAAGCTGTTAGCAAACAAAAACTGATGCTAACATGATTTTTAGTTCTAAACGCATGTCTAACCCTAAAAAGACCAAACATTCTCAGAGTAGTCCCCAAGTTGCAGACTCTAATAAAAAGATCAAAAAATTTAAGGGCAAATATTTTAACTCCAATAAGTGTGAACACATTGCATCTGATTGTAGATTTCTTAAGAAAAAAAAGTCCAAAGGACCACAAGAAAACAATCAGACTAATATGGTTAGTCATGCTGAGCCATCCAACTTTGTTGTTATGGTTGGAAATGCGAAGGTCAGTATTGAGTGGTACCTGGATTTGATGACAAGATGTCATGTCTGCAACAACGTTAATTTATTGACAAGACTCACTAATGTAAAGAAATCTGTAACTGTTGCAAATGGTGAAGTAACTGACGTGCTGAAGGTTGATATGCTTCATTGTGGCTTTCCTCGGATAAAAATTTAATTTGAAAAAAGTTAAATTTATTTCTTCACTAGCTCTTAACTTAACGTCTAGTAGTTTACTTTGTGATGCTGATATGTCTTTTCATTTTTGTAGCGGTAGAATAGTATTATCAGTTAACTCACACTTTTTTGGTTGTGCATACGTCCAAAATAGAATGTTGCGAGTAAGTCTAGCAAACGACGTAGTTCAATCAAACTTAGTTAGCTCTAAGTCTCTACATGAGAGACTAGGATATGCGAGCTACATGAAGATGTTCCAAATTGCTAGAATACACCAGATCAACTTAGACACTACTAATAAAATTGTAAAATGTGAAATTTGTGCTCAGATTAATGTCACTAAGAAATCTTTTAGTGCGGTTACTGAGAGCACAACACTCATAGAACTAATACATTCTGACATCTGTGACTTTTAAAGTTTTGTCACTAGAGGGGATATTAAGTGAATCACCTTTATAAATGATTGCTCTAAGTTCTATCGCATTTAGCTCCTTAAAACTAAAGATAAAGCGATTGAAAAATTGTCTTTTTAAAATCATGGCAGAAAATCAACTTGACATGAAAACCAAAAGATTTAGAAGTGATAGAGGAGTAGAATATATGTCCAGTGAGTTCAAGTATTTTCTTGTCAATCAAGAAATCATAGCTGAAATCACTGGTCCTGATTCACCCCAATCAAATGGTATAGTTGAGATGAAAAATAGAACGTTAACAAAAATGCTGAACTCTATGTTGCTGATTGCTGGCTTGCCTACTGCTTATTAAGGGAAAACAGTCTTAACTGCAAATCACATACTAAACAAAGTTTCTCATGCTAAGTTAGAGGTTACACCCTACGAGCTTTGGTTTAAGTGATCTCCAAATATAATTAGATTTAAGACTCGGGGCTGTATAACCTATGTTAGGGTTCCTAACCTTAGAAGGTGATGCAGAGTAGAGACAAGAACTTGCAGTGAAGGACGAGTTTTGGGCCCGTTCGGGGCTGATTGGTGACTTTCCATATATGGCGTGCCCGGTTCGACGATCGAACTCCGCAGATGTGTCTGGATTTGCATTGCGAATCGATTTGATATATTATTTCACTATGTTTGCATTTATTTTGTTGTATTTGGGTAGCCTCACCTCCGGCCAATCACAGCCGTTGATGACGGATGCCCTTATCTTCTCTTTATTATAAATAGACCTCTTAGGGGCTGATTTAAGTCATTGCAGAATTTAGAGAAGAGAATTCCCGGATTCCCGCGATCAGCCTTCGGTGCCGACTCTGTGGAACCCTAGGTGACGACTCCTAGACTTGTATCTCCCTCCCCAAGGTACCCCTAACCCTATGCACTTTCTCCCCCATCCAGAACCCCTTGTCGACGTCCTCAGCCCCCCAGAAAATCCAGCCACCGGCGGCTAGCCTGTTATCCAGAATTCCTTTCCCTTGAGTTTCATTATTCAAAAATGTATTTTACTATTCATTGCCTATAGTTTCCCCCCTCCCTGTTCCACCGCCGGCCTCCCCAATTCCTCCAGTAAACTGCCGCCAAATCGCCTCTCTCCCCCTTCCTGACCGCCGGGTTTAAAGCCTCCATCAACCTTTTCCTGAAAGCAACCAGCCAAGCAACCCCTCCTCCAGCCTGTCCACCCTCAGCCGCCATCTCCCTGGCTACCCTGCAACACCGCCACCAAGCCCCCTGTCTTCCTCTGGCCACCAACCCACAACCGCCGTCCCCTACTCCCGTGGTGCCACCCCGACCTCCTTCCACATCAGATCTGTCCAGATCTGGACTTTCTGGCCTGATCCAATCCGGCCACTCACTCCCCACCACTTCTACAGCCCGGGTCCACTCCAACATACCTGATTTATCCCTCCTCGTCTGGATCTACCCACACGTGGCCGGTTCTATTCATTTCCGGTCCGATTCCACCCTCTACCGTCGAGGACAGCCACCTACATTTCCACGCCTCCGGTTCCACCTCGGATCGTCATACACACATCTCTGCCTCCAAATTCTTTAGTGTCTTGGTTAGCCCACTATTTGGTGAGTCCTTGTTGTTTCGGATTATTATTTTCAGCATGTTTATATTGGATGAGATCTTGTACTTGTTTTGAATATCTTGCATGGTAGTTTTTGTCTGGATAAATATCGTGATTTGCAGGGTTTATTCGTCACGTGCTCTTACTTTGTCCCTCAACGCGGAGCAAAGCCTAAGCTTGATTTTGCCCTAATAAAATATTTTGACTTGTCGTGAATTTATTTTGCGTGAGATGTTAAAGTTTATTATTCAATTGTGATCTAACCGTCGGACTTTGCATAGCATGTAGGGTTTGGTCATAGGTTTATCCGCCGCCTATAGATCCCCCCTGCATCAGAAGGTCTAAGATTGGTCCTAGTACCAACATATGAATGAGCTATGGTTAGACAGTTAGATTATTCTAAACTGATTGATAGTCTCATATATGTTATGGTCTGCACCAGACCTAACATAGCCTTCACTGTAGAGCTGATATCGAGTCGAGTTCGAGTGATTTTGGCTCGACTCGAAATCGAAATTTTCGACACGAACTCGGCTCAAAATCGACTCGAAATTGATTTTGAGTCAAGTCGGCTCGACTTGAAATGACTCGATTCCGAGTCAGCTTGAAATCGAATCGAGTCGGCTCGAAATCAAATCAGGTTGGCTCGAAATCGAATCAAATCGGCTCGAAATTGAGCAATTTTTCATTTTATTCATAGTTTGCTCAAAATTAAACTGGACAACCTCTAAATTTAGCAAATGAAACATTTAAAGTCTTCATTCTTTTTATTTAGGTTTAAATTTTATTATTTTTAATCTTAAAATAAGAATATATTAATAAATACATAATTTTTTTAATTAATTCGAGTTGATTCGAATCATATTTCGAGCGATTCAGGGCTTGCTTGAAATCGACTCGAAATCAGTTTCGAGTCAAATTGAATCGACTCAAATTGAGTCGAATCAATTTTAACTGATTCCGATTCGACTCAATTTTCGAACGATTTTCGAGCGACTTTCGAGTTTCGAATAATATGCTCAACTCTACTTCACGGTAGACATGTTAAGCAGATTCACTAATAATCATGACTAAGATTATTGGAATGCTCTCGATAGACTGATGAGATACTTAAAGCACACCCAAAAGAATGTTTTATGTTACAATGGTTATCCTCTAGTTTTTTAAGGATATTCTGATGCATCATGGTGCTCAGAAATAAATGACAATAAGTCCGCTAGTAAATTTATTTTCACACTAGGAGGAGTAATTGTAACCTGAAAGTCTAAGAGGCAATCATGCATTGCTCTCTCTTCTATGAAATTCGAACTTTACGCTCTAGTTTCAGATATAAAAGAAGCTGAGTGGATACGAGATTTGGTTATGGATATTCCACTGACAAGCTTGAAACTGAGTTTTGTTATAGTTTACTGGGATAATCAGGTTACAAAAATGATTGCTACGAATATTTTGTTCAATGACAAAAGAAGACAACTAAAGATAAAACAAGCTTGATTGAACTCCCTTACAAGTCAATGGATTATTATCCTGATTGATGTGAGATCAAAGGATAATGTTGCAGACAATTTAAAAAAAATTGAAATAAAATTCTCACAATCAAAACATTGGAGGAGATGAGATTGAAAATCATAAAAATATAAATTTTTTTTGCTATGTTTATGTTTTGATTGTAAGAATTTATAATTGCAAACATTCAAACATTTAATAACAGACTTAAAAATCCCAAATAATCAATTGATGAAAACCCAAGATGATTAGATGTCAGTCATTCCACTTTTTATTACTTAACATCTTTCTTACTACAAGTTGATTCAAGAATTATTCAACAAGTAATAGAAAGTCGTTGTAAAAGTTAATCTAACATTAATGATTCTATCACATTATTTTACACTTGATAATGCCGCAAATGATTGTATGTCAAATCATTCCACACCAGATGATAAGGTACATAATGATTATTAATGAGTAAGATAATAATGTTTGGTTTATTAAAATCATCATTTGACAGGTACTAGTTATACTAGATAGAGATGCTGACAGTGTTACTTCGCTACTCTTACAAGTACTAAGCTCATTTAGGTAGAGCTAGTTTGCTTTAAATGTTACTGCATATATTTTATGAATTCATAGAGTCTAAAGCTCATAAAATTCTTTGCAGACACATGTGAAGATGTAGAAGAGAAAGTAGATTTTGACATGAATGCTGATTATGTACTCGTTGAGTAGAATTATTACTTGTTGATCCATTATATCTATGTTTCCAGACTTTTAATTTTTGGTTGTATTTTATGTTTGAATGTTTGTTTAATTATGCAAAACTCCTTTATGCTTTAGTTATGTTACCTTCTCTAGATAATGAGTAAAGTCTGAAATTTGATATTATCTACTTTCCTACTCTCTGAAATATAAACGTTATATATTACAAATATATGAGGAGATTGTTGATGTATATTTGAATATATAACGAGTTTAAAGACTTAACGAGTTTGGTTTGGATACCGGAATATCTGATACCCTTTTTAACTCTAGGGTTTGCCTATAAAACCCCAGCTAGGGGCAACAGGGAGGTGGTTCCATTTTGACCATCATCCGAGATGCTTCGAGCGACCTAGCAATCAGGCTCCCGTTGGGGATCAGGAAAATACCGTGGGGAATTCCTACCCAGGTCGTGTTCAAATTCAAACATGTCTAAATAATTCCTAGCTTTTTCCTCAAAGAGGGGATTCCTCTTATGCGTAGGTCTTTCTAAGTAGTGATGCGGGGCTTCGTGATGGGGTCGAATGTAATGCTCATCTCAGAGTTGAGGTGGCAATGAAGCGTGAGGGGGGTACTTCAAGACTATTCACCATAACACTAAAGTTGTCAAACCCTTCTCGCACTTGTTGTATACTTTCGGTTAACGTCGTCATGTGGTGGGTGAAAGGTAAAAATCACAGGAGTGGTTCATTCACTTCGTTCACTCGACTCGTTTGGCCTTGTTCAATTCGACGCATCTCCAAATTTACCTCTTAAGGGTGTTCAGAGGGAGGATTGTGATGAGGTGAACTCATGCTTACTAACCTACCACTACGTAGATGCATGCAAGACAAGCAATAAATATGAATGCATGATTAATTTTTTTTTAAAGAAAAAAAGAAATAAAATGCTATGTGGGTTCTAATCTACACTGGGCGAATTTTGAAACTTAGAAAAATATCGGAATCTAGTTCTGATACCAAAATTGATGCAGGACGACGCGTTTGTCAGCTTTTTCTAGGAAACCCTAATGCTTGCGATGATTAAATTAAATTTTGTTTAAATAAAGAAAATTCGAGCGATTTGTTTGCATAATCTTAAAAAAACAACAATTATATTTTTTTCTTAAAGCATAAAATTGACCAATTTGCTTCAAAGATAATTTCTTGAAAATAGTTTAATTTGAAATCCAGGGAAAGAAGATTTGCAACTTTCTTTCCTTTTCCCTTTTTGTAGCAAAACGAAAATCGTGAACTCAAAATAACGTTTTCGATTGGTGTTTTCAAAGTTGTTTTCGCTGACAAAATCCAATTGAAAACCCAGAAATGAGTCTATTATCCTAGAGAGAAAAGTTAGACGTGCGCAAAGGAGGGGGAAGGAACAAATTACTCGCGGAAAGAGACGCCTTTCCGCAATCGAAGTCGACGGTGATCCGGTGAGGCACTCCTCGTCACCTTCGATCTCCCGCTCCCAGATCAGCCGCTATGACACACGACACCAAGGAGATGATTCGCTCTCGCTCGCAATAGTGGTTCCACAAAATCTCATAAAGCAAGAGAGATTAATGTTGTTTCCAATTCTTCACAGAAGCAATCAATCACGCAACAATCAGATTTTTCATCATCAAACTCCAAAGGGAACAAACAACCAAACTTCAATTTCTCCAACCATTTACAATAAAACATTATTTTTCATCAAAAAACAACAAAAACAGTATCAGGTTTCCCTTTTTATAGGGCATCAACCAAAAATGAACGAAAAAAATAAATAAATAACTTTGCTTGGTCGGCCCTATGGAGTAGACGAACGTGGCTGGAAGTTGCTGAAACCGCCAAAAAAATCGCGCTCTGCAATCGAACTAAATATTGAAACCGTCGGGAGGAGTTGTGCTCTGCTATCGCGCAAGGAGGCGGTTGGATCGTGGTCGGTCGATGCGCGACGTGGGGAGCTCTATCGCGTGCAGTCGTCGAAACCCTGGAGATTTCTCTCGCCGAGCAGGAAGATGGACCGGAAATACCTAAGGGCCGGTCATTTTGGGCAGGGAAAATAAAAAAAATATATAAAGATTTTGACTATGCACACAGGCGCGCAAAATAACATTGTTCCATTATAAAATTGCAAATAAAATAGAATGCAAAATAACATATAATAAAATAACTCAGGGCTAGTAGGGTTTCGGACGAGTGCTGCATCAGACACTTTTACGTCGACCTGATCTCGGCTGATTTCCACAATCTCGTGTCCCCTTATTTGGGAGCTTTAACTATTGCGGTATAAGTTTATTTTGATTTATAAATCAAATTATTATTAGAAGCAAAATCGCCAGATCTCATATGTGATTGCATATAAAAGTTTTCCCATTATTTCTCCGTAATATAGGACCTTCCTGCGTTAGAGAGCTTCCAAGGTCTCATAAGGGGGACTAAGAATTAAGTTTCTTTCATATATAACATTATATGACTCCAATGTCTTCTTATATAAATAGGAGATAATAACATAAGCGGAAGTAGAAAAGACAAGGGAAACATTAAAACCCTAAACAACAATTAGACTCGAATAATACAATAACAACTAGACTCGAATAATAAAATAACTAGATAATTGGGTATGCATCCCATAATATCTCCTTCGACCTTCAATCCAAGCTTGTTCTCAAGCTTGAACGAGGCTTACACAACTTGATCGTTTGACTCTTTGATTTCCCGCTAGAACAACTTGTGGTATTGCGTTGTTGTAGCGAAGGCTGCATCAAGTGGCAGGACTTCAATGCGCTCCTCAATTGCAGAAAAGAGGGCGATGAACAAATGGAACGAGGGTGTCCGGTGGTTGCGAACAGTCAAAGGTGACAGTAGCTTTTGGGCGGACAAGGAGCTGCAGAGATCAGAAATGGCGGCGCCGACTTTAGGGCGGTCGGCGGAAGAATTATTAATCCAGAGGGGCCGATAGAGCAGGTGTCGACAAAAGAGGCAGCGAGGTGACGATCACAAGGGCTGGCGGTGGAGCAACAAGGGCCGCTGAGAGAGGGGGAGCTTCTTTGGGTGGCGGCGGGAGCGGTGATTGCTCCTTGGCGGCCTAGAGGTTTTCCCCATACGACTTTAGAAGCTCAAAGATGTACGCGCCAAAAACTTGGAAGCTAATGTTGGCATCCATAATGCAATTATAAGGAATTAATAATTAATTCCTTATGAAATAATTAATTCCCTTTGAATTAAGAATGCAGTCTGCTATCTTGGGGAATGGCGTGTTCGGCTTGGGACGTGAGGCTCAAGAAGCGCATGGCTCCATACGGTCCTGGGATAATGTGCCACAACGCAGACATACATCGATGAAGGGAGAGAGCGGTCGTATGATGCAGAGGTGGCGTTGTTGTTGTATGGCACGTGGGTTGGTGTGGAGAAGAAGATCCTGGATCGAAGAAAAGGACTGCTGGTCCGGCTGAAGACAGTGCAAGGACTCGTTCCGTGATGTCGACTGCGCAGGGGCTCGACGGACAGTGTTGTTGATCAGGTTGCGGAAGAAGGCGTGGGGATTGCCAAGTTGCTCTCCATTCGTACACTGAAACATCACAATCGACGCGAAAGCCAGTTCTGGGGGGTCGATGAAAAGCCGCTGGAGAGGCATGTTTGAAGGTTGAAGTTGCCGTCTAAAACGAGCGGGTTGTTGAAGTCGCCGTGAGGGGAGTGGTGGAGGAATGTTATGCGGGAGGAAGCCTGGCTGTCGTCGAGGAAGTAGATGAAGACGATGGTTCAGACAGGACTGCAGTGAACCGCAACGGCCAGTGGAGAATCGGTGGTGTTGAGTTGTTTTCATGTAGGAAGGAGAACCTCTGGTAAGATATTATGGGCCTAACCCGGAGGTTGTCGGAGGATGACTGGAGACGAGTATGATGGCGTTGGAGGATACACCAGAGCCCGAACCGCGATTGTCTAAAAAGAGTTTTCAAGATCTTGTAACGGGGACTGGGAATTAGGTTTCTTTTCTTTCATTGATAACATTACATGACCACAAGGTCTCCTTATAGGAGGAGATAATGACATAAACAAAATACAAAAGACAAGAGAAACATTAAAACCCTAAACAACAACTAGACTCGAACAATTAAATAACAACTAAACTCAAATAATAAAATAATTGTAACTGGCCCCGCAGCCCATAACACAATCTTATATTGATATTAATTTTCTTTCTCTTTTTATTTAGAAATTCATAAAATGGTCTTATTTAGAAAGCAAATTTGCCTGAATACATCATTATTAATAGTAATTCTCTTTCAATGGACCATGAAATTTAAAGCAAAAAATTAATCATAATCAAATATATTTTTTTATTTGTAAAAATTTATTTTTAATTATGACAATCAAGTGTTCTTAGAGGAATTAGAGTTAAATGATGATGATCCTCCGACAAAAAACTATAGCATGGGTTGGAGTTTCCCATGTATTCGGATGGTTGTATCCGCCTAGTATGATGTAAATCTAACGCCCTTAACTCCAATCTTTCCCATATTTTTCTTGTTCTAATACTTTGTGATTGCTCTCCCGTACAGAATTTTCTTCTAACTGTATATTCAGTTACCAAAAATATCATTGCATGCTCAACTGGGAGGAAACTTTGGAAACCCCTTAGGAACTTCCTGGAAAAGTTGTAGTCATATGATTATTTAGCAACACTAAAAATCCACAAGTATAGGAACCCCATACTTTGTCCTTCAATTTTTCTTTTCCCTTTGTCATTGCCTGCAATAGGGAGTATGTATCAACCGAGTGTGTGATTAGTATTCTACTTCGTATGGATAACTTTCTGATTCATATTTTGCAGTCTTTTATACTAATCCTGGAGTTATATCTCAGTAACCAAATTTCCTCTTGTGCAGAATGATATTATACTATCCTCACTTAGAAACTCGGGAAAAGTTGCTGTCATGGCATCGGAAGAAGATGAGCTCCCAGTTTGGATTACTGATGACGGACCATTTGTAGTTGTAGTTGACCCTCTCGATGGCTCTCGTAATATTGATGTTTCTATTCCAACTGGTACAATATTTGGGATCTATAATAGGCTCGTAGAATTGGATCAGCTTCCTGTAGAAGAGAAAGCACAAATCAATGCCCTACAAAGTGGAAATAGACTTGTTGCTGCTGGCTATGCCCTGTATTCATCTGCCACTATCATATGCCTTAGTTTCGGCTCAGGAACTCATACTTTCACCTTGGATCGCTCTACCGGCGATTTTCTTCTCACACATCCCTCCTTGCGAATTCCGCCTCGTGGTATAACCTTTTAACCTTTTGTTCACACCCTACTAGTGGTTTATCAAGTTTTCAACAATTAGGTTTGCAAAATAGGTTGACATTGGTTCATTTTACTTGTTTTTTTTTTACTTTTTAGGACAAATATATTCAGTGAATGATGCAAGATACTTTGACTGGCCTACTGGGTTAAGGCAATACATAGACACTGTTAGACAAGGTAAAGGGCAGTTTCCGAAGAAGTATTCTGCTAGGTACATTTGTTCACTTGTTGCTGATTTCCACCGAACTCTTATATATGGAGGGATAGCGATGAACCCAAGGTGTCATCTTCGTTTAGTTTACGAGGCCAATCCTCTTAGTTTTCTCGTTGAACAAGCTGGAGGCAGAGGATCTAATGGCAAAACAAGGATTCTTTCAATACAGCCATTTGAATTGCACCAAAGGCTTCCTTTATTCTTAGGGAGTTTGGATGACATCCATGAACTAGAAAGCTATGATGATATTCAACAGAAAGTTGATCCTGGATATGCAGTTTGATGATGAAAATTTTCTTTTGGTGGGCCTATGTAGGAAGGGAAATTTGTTACATGAAGTTAGAGTGCGATAGGATCTATGCTAGATGTTGTTATTGTTGTTTGAAGATGCAGATGAGTACTGTTTTTTGGTTTGAAGATCAATTCCAAACTGTTGTACTTGTGGTGGGTAGTATGGTCTTCTTGACCCTAGTTGTTCTCCCATGCTTTCAGATATAAACTGTGAAGTTTATGAGGTTAATGCGTTGTAAATGATCTTTTTTTACAGTTTTAAGGTCTTTGAAATAAAGTTGTCAATTTTTTTTAACGCCGACTCTGACTTTATGTTTTTTAATATTCACAATGGTGGTATTGCCTTTTGATTCTGCTATTTCTGCAGGATTGGAGCTAAAACATATTCGCAAAATTGAATGTATAATCTGATTGCCAGTGACCCCATTGATTATGTTGTTACTAAGCTAAATATATTGTTCGGCCATTCTAACTGGATCCTCTCATTTTCCTTTTGTTTCACCAGAAGATATAAAGGTTTGACAACATGTTCTCTTCAGCATCTACACTTTCCTTTTGTCAGAGTAAAATAAGTTTGTTAGCATGACTTCTCTGTGTGCCAAAGTTGGTTGATATTAACCAGTAGCATGTTTTTTTAATTGAATCTGATTTCAGTTGAAACCTTTTGGATTATAGGGCCGCCTTTAAAATATGAATTTGATTATACTCTGGGCGGCCTTTAAAATCTTAGGTTCTCAGTTTATATATCCCTAATATTTCAATATGTTCACGTCCCTAGTATTTCCTTTTTAATATTTACAACTTGTATGTTCCAATATCTATTCAAAACGCCTTAGAGGATCTGCATTGAAAATTAGCTGTGAATGAGGGAATTGATGCTCTTAAAAATAGGTGATTGTTATTCGCAAACTAGATTTGTCTATTCGTGATTTTTTACTATTCACAACTACTCGAAAGGGATTTAGATTTATTATTCGCAGATAATTTTGATATCGGAGACCATTACAAAAAATTAAAAATAACACAAATGTGCTCCTTGATTTAAGCATGTGACATCGGCACTGCTCTTCTTCCAGGAAAATGTATTGACACCTCCCGCCCACTTCTCCCATCTCATGGCCCTCCTTTGGGCCACCACCCATCCCCACCTATATCGCCACTTCCAACGATGAGTTTCATGCTGCCGAGCTTCAACAAACCCTCCTTCGCACGAAAGTTGAGTTGGAGTCCACCCGGTACATGGCCCAACAGGAGCTTCGCTGTCTGGAAGCCCACACCGTTGACCTTGCCCACTTCCTCGATATTACCACCCGCGAGCGTGATGAGGCCGGCCTTCAAGCCCACTCTCTCCTCCTCTTCAACGGTTGCCGTTGTAACATCCAAATATTTAAAAGCCGTTTATCTTAATTTCAGGAGCCGAGTGCACTTAATAAGATTTGAATCATTGACAAATCAAGGAATTTATATCGGCTAAGATTAATTTTTATTTAAGCAGAAGAGCAAATAAAATAAAATCTTTTTAATAAGGAAATTTGTAAAAATTCAGTTAGACATGACTTAGGGTTTTGCGAGAGTGCACTTGTTGAAAGGATGTGCATGGTGTTTTTGTAATTAAAATCTAAAAGCCCTAATAACTGGCTCACGCTAACTGCCTCTCCTCTATCACGATAAGTCGTGGTTGACGACTCTACCCCGCAACCATTCTATATCTCTCCCTCCCAACTGCTCAAAAGATTGAAACCGTCGCTCTTTTTTTTTCGCAGCCGATCGACAAAACCTCCGATCCCATCTTCTTCCGCAGGCGACGACTACCTAGCGGGGTTCCTTGCTCGTTTCTTCATATCGGCGGAACCCATTGATGGAAACAGTCCCGTCGAGCCTCTCCTTTCTCCAGATTGCCGCAAAAATGGCATTTTCCTCAACCCTAACCGGCGGGTGCAGTGCAGAGCCGCACTATCTTCTTGCGTGAATCTTCTTTTTCACTTTCTCGCCTTCCTCCCTCCCTTCAGAAGTTTTTTTATCTATCCTCCTTAAATGGTGAGTTTAATTTCAGGATTTTGGAGTTCCGTTTTCTCCGATCAGATAATGGGATAATGAGATCGATTAGAGAGGAAGTATAGGCCCCTTTTCTCTTTCCTTTTAAAAATTTACTTGTTCTCTCCCCTCTCAATTTTTAGAAGAGATCTTATTGTTTTTTCCCAGCCAACCCTAGAGGGAAGAGGCAATCCCTAGACTTGAGTGGTTCTGTTTATGATTTCTATTAAGTGTTTCTAAGTAAATTTCAATTCTTGATTTTAGGATGACGTAGATCAGAGTAAATTGTTTGGCTATTTCAGTGGCAAGAGGTAAAACCCCTTTTTCCATTGTTCCTACTAGCACGTGGTACGTCGTAAGGTTCTAGCAAAATCCTAAAAGGAGGACGATTTCTAGATTCGTCCGCTTCACTTACTAATTTGGTTATAGTAAAGGAAGTTGGTTTGAAGATAGACAAATGCGCTCTGCGAATAACAATCACCTAAAAATAAGACTTTGGATATTGGAGTTGTCAAAACAGGTCAATTGTAGGATTTAAGTGGGCCTTCATGTGAAATGTAAGATTGATGGATGATACAAAGCATGATTTGTCACCAAGGGTTTAGCCAAATTTACATCTTTGACGATCAAGATACCTTGTCCTTATTTTCAAATTTAAATCTATCCATGTTCACGCCTCATTGGTAGTAATTTCCAGTTGGAACTCCGATCTGAGTTGAGAAGATCCTTAGGATGAACAAGGTAAGTAGAAAAAAAATCCTTATAAAATCTTTAACAATTGCCTAGAACTTGGTTCAAGAGGTTTAGGAAAGCTGCGAACCTATAGTTGTACTCAAGAGTCAAGCTAGTCATTAATTTCTTCCAATACTAAAAAGAAATCTAAACTTTCTTTCTTGATTGTGTATGCATACAACATAATAATGATATGTAATTATAGTTATGAAATTGAACTTGAGAAAACAAACTTTCACGAGAGTTTTAGATCAAATTCTTACGGAATCTATCTATCGTTTTTCCCTCTAATGAAATTTGTTATATCTAACATAGTAATTTTTGTCAGACATTGATTGAATTTATTGAAATTGAAATGGTTGGATGCTAGACTGCGGAAACTCCCATCATAACCAAATCTGATGTTGTTGCAACTGAAGCCAAAGTGGCGGTAGATAGAGAGTACCAAAAACTTGTAAGTTCATTAATTTGTGACATACCCATCCTGATATAGCTTTTGGTATGATTATGGTGAGCCAAATTTACTAGGAGCAAACATCTTGAAGTTGTCTTCAGGATCTTAAAGGTGCCTAAATGGATAGAGGGTTCACTGGTGTCTATTGTATCTTTGTTGGGTTATTTTGTCACTTGGACTCTTGGAGTAGCAAGAAAACTATGCAAAATTGTTGGCAGGAGCATTTTTCAGTCCGAGTTCCATTGTTTAGTCCATAGAATTTATGAATGACCCTAATACAATTTCTGCATTTCTTTCTTGCAAAAGAGGGTGAATAGCATATTTACCAATTTTGTGTCTTATACCACAATTGTGTCTTATACGCCACTTGTTTCTTAGTTTAGCGTAGGCGCGTAGCGTATTCCGTAGTTTCATAATAGTTGTAATACAAAAAAGTTGGCTTTTAACTGCCAAGTTGTAATATCTACCAAACAGAAATACTATTGCAGCAATAATATATACATATCATTTCAGAAACATAAATAATTTTTCAAAAATATTAGCTACACATCTTAACAAACATCCATGATCATTACACCACTACCCTACAAAGCTTCTTAACTCAAATAGAATCTGATGTGTTGTTTCAGTACGAAAAATTGGCATTTATTTTGACCACTCTAATATTGCCAAATCCAAGGAATTAAATTATACTCCAGTAATTTGTTGAAGCATTTTGTTGCGTACTAATCTCATCCTTTTATATTTTTTATTTATACAAAAAACATTTCCCCTTAGATAAGTAAAGAGAGGATCTTGAGTTCTTGACCACCAAATGAATACTGTCCATTTGATCCAAATGGAGAGGATCTCGATCCGTTCATGTAGGGTCCAACACAACCACGTGGTGTGCTCTCACACGCTTAGCGCAAAAAACTTAAGCACACCAAATAATTGTTCCTAGTAAAGGAAGTTGTTCATTTACTTGCACGTAAGATGAATCATTTCAAATAGGGAAATTATAGCTTATTACTTCCAAGTTTCAAACCAAGATATACACACCACCATCATGATAGAAGAATAATACAAGGAAACTGAATACCCTGATTATTCATGCAATTATTCAGAGATTTTAACATTGCATAAGTTTTTTTTCAGCTCACAGCATCTAACACATTATTTTTCATGAAGATAATCGATGCATCGTACTAAGCTATGCCCCAATCATTCTCAAGCAGCTCCTGAAGCAAGGAAATCTCCTCCTCTGGCAGTATAAATGAAACCACTCTTCCCTTGTTTCCACCATCATTCGCTTCTGGGCCCTGAAGCACCAGAACCACTCCTTCATCGCCTACACCGTGAATGCTGTAGTCGACATAAACTGGCTTCTGCCCCTTAATCTCCAGTCCGTAGAAGTCGATCGACTCCATATCAACGAAAGTGAGGTTCGAACCATAGAGAACGACATCCATCTCCTCACTCTGTTTGTCAACTATCTCTTGTATTGTTTTCATCTCATCCATGGCCTCTCTGCTCAACATTTTGGCTAATTCCAGCAATCCAGACTTGGCCGGCGAAGAATTAGCAATCACCGTCTTAACTTTTAACTGGTTACTCAGTACCTCAGTTATTTCATTGGAGCAGCTCCTGCAGACTGTGACCATCTTTGGCTCTCTCTCTGCTCTTGTTTTTGAAATGGCTTGCCAAATTAAGGCTGAAATAACTTCAAATGTTGATATTTTTGTAGGAATCTGGGAGAGTAGATTAGTCAACCTGGCTGCAGTGAGTTCAATTGAGAATGTGGCCATTTGCTTGGTATTTGGAGGTAGCCAAAAATCTCCCACGTGTTTGGCTTGCTTGACTGAGAGGGGCAGTTCAGTGCTCTGTTCTTCTCTGGCTGATTTTTCTGGTTCATTTCGCAGGCTGAGATCGAGTTTTTTCACATTTACTTTGCTGGATAATATTTGCCCCCATAGATTGATGAAATTCGAGGCAGAAACCGCATCTCCCAGGAGGTGAGCCCAACTGAGACCAACCGCCATTCCCCCGCATTTGAACCTTGTGAACTGTTAAAAGAGGGACAAAGGTAATAATGATAACACTCTTGTAAAATAACATTTTGCACCTATAAGATATTTTTATAGTTTTAAAAAATAGAGCACAATATTTAATTTTGCACAAAGCATCGTCGTGCAGTAAGGGTCCGGAGAAGGGTTCCACCATAAGGGTGAAATGTAGGCAAATCTTATCTTGACATTTTTGTAAGAGGCTGTTTTCCGGACTCTAACTCGTGACCTGAAGGCCACACAACAACACCTCAACCGGGGCACAAAAGCCCCCCTTCTAAAGGTAATTATTGAGATCTCCCTTAAAATTTATTTTCCCGATTTATAACACATCTTCCCCTAGTTAATAACACAAAGGAGGTTCATTGTATTAAAAATTAACAATGTAAATTTAGATGGGAGGGTTTTTATAATTTTATTAAGTAGAGAAGAGATTCATGCAATTATGCAAAGCCCTACTGGAGGACCCGCTAATTAACAACAACAATAGTAATAATAATAATAATAATAATAATGCTAGAACCTATACTCCCAACTTAGAAGCATTTTGTTGTAATAGGATTATATTAATTGCATAGTCTACCTTAATTTCAAAATGTGAGACCACGCGCTCAACGCACACCTCTTGTAGGATGTTTGACTTCTAATACATTGTTTTTTTTAATTAGGGATGTGAGAGCTATTGTGAGAGTTTAGTCACTCGGCATGTTAAGTAAGGGAGGGGTAGACCAATAAAAACTTGTAATGAAACTATAAGGAAAGACATGATGTATTTAGGCATTAGTGAGATTATGACTAAAAAAGCACAATGACGACAAATGATCCATATAACCGACCCTACTATAGTATGATAAGGCCTTGAGAGTTGTTGTAGGGATGTGAGAGGTGGTCATTGGGCCTAAAGATACTCGTGTTCTAAATTAAGTGCACAAACTTCGTTAGTTTCATGATATGAGATTATATTCTAAATTGGCATCTTCACGTGTGGGGTCTTTGACTTTGACTTTTACTACATGAACTTTTTTAATGACGCCTCGTGAGAGGGGGCCATTGGACCTAACCTCCCCTAACACAATGTTAGGAACCTATCTATCTCACTTAGGCTTTGTTTGGTATGGTGTTTTTGCTCTGATGAGTTTGGACAAAATTGTCATTGTTATAAAATGTATATTTGACATGTCAACAGCTAAGGTACTGCTAAGAAAAAAAAATTAAATTTCAGCGAGGATGAAATTTTTTTAGGCGTGGTAGGGCGTTCACGAATGACGATTTATAACCACTGCATTCACGACGGCCACTGCAAGCCTTAGAATCAGTCGGTTACAAGTGGAGAGGTCCATAATAATCTATATTAAGTGAACAAACTACATTAATTTTGATTTTATTCTCCATAAATATTACAATAATGATGTGTTGGTATGGTATTATTGTGTATCTTCAGCGTATAATGATATTTAATGTATAATTGCCACGTGCCATACAATAATGCACAAAGGTATAATTAATGTGAGAGTGATGAGGAAGCAATTATTTCCATCTATACATGCTCTGGTGTTGATTGTTGAGAATATTTTTACTACATGAAGAAGATGAATATGTGCAGTTGGCTTGTTGGCCGTGGCCCCCGGATCACCGTGTCTCTCTCATACACAAATATGTATCAGGATCCTCTTCATTTGAGTTCAAATGAATAGTATTCATTTCAGGATCCAGATTAATTCGTGGTTGATACAACGGGTTCACTAATCTCATCTTTTTTATATTTTTTTTTAATTAAAAAATATGCATTTTTTAGATAAATTGAGAATCAATCCTCACCATAAAATAAACCTCTATTTGGGGTCCCAAATACGCAAAAATGTCTAAAATAGATTTACTAAAGTTCCATAAAATAAATGGCAAAATTGTGGGGAAAAAGATGAGAAAGATACCACTTTCCTTAATACTAGAATAAGTATAAAATTGCAGCTTTTTGCGTCCCCAAAATAAGCCTGTTTTATCGGTGTGATTGTGATGACGAAACCTATTGTCTTGCGAATGCAAGACCAGACCTGCAATGGACGGAATAATTTCTCGAGAATTTGGGCGAAAACAGCAATTGATTGCAGCTGATGAAGAGCTCCATCTGCCTTATGCATCAGTTATTGCATTTGGACAGCTCTATTGCAAATTGAGGCAATCGGAATTGTGACTTCCCATAAAGCCATAGGGCTCGACACTTATCGGCAAGCCATCTATATCAATTCAATTAAGACAGGGCCCCCTTCCCTACACCCATGGAATCAGGGAAATACTATATATATTCAAAAGTCAAAATTGCTTGCCCCCTCTAGGGATTGGTGATGGCTGCGCCTGGTGACCGGGGCAGCCTCTCCTTTAAAATTTGTCTCCTCATAAATATATTCAATGAGCTTCATTCAAAATTTCTTAAGGGTCCTGTTCTGATGCAGAGAATTGGTCTTTTATGTTGTTTAGCTGCATGATGAAATTTAGCTGGCCAAATTAGAATTGGAATTTTGTCAATTCTTAAAAATGAACCAATATTAATAGAAATTACAACTAAGATTAATTATTCACTTTCTTGAAGGTAGGATCAGGGAACTCCAAGAGATGGTGTAGGAGAGCACTTAAAGAAGAAAAAACCCAGAGGAAGGATAAGAAGGAGCGGAAACACACACAAAATTAAAGAAGAAGAAGAAAAATAAAAAAGGAAGAAAGGGAGGAAGAAAAAGCAGATGAATAAAAAGTAGAAGAAGAGGAAGAAGAAGTAGAAGAAGAGGAGGAAGCATAGCTAGAGGAAGAAGGGGAGATCGGGATTCCACTTTGTTGGTGGGAGTGTCGCGGGTTAGGGCCTAGAGCAATTCTGAGCAAAACCGATGAGGGGAGGTAAGAATTCACAAATTCTTTTTGTAGGTCAAAGCTGTCGATTTTGGCCTCAAAGCTAATATCTTCTCAATATCATCAAACCGAAGCCAGAGTTGATTTATTAATTCTCGGTGCCAATTCCGTCGTGCTGAACATGTCCTAATTTTTTCTTACATGGTGTCGAGGAGCAAATAATAACAAAGAAAGTCGCAAGATTTCAATTCATTCGAGAGTTTATCCTACCGATTTTGAGATTCAAATGTATTGAATTTGGTATAACTTTTTCTTGCGGGTCACTTAGCGCTCTTCCGGTCTGGAGAATCAAACGGCTTTAGCTTGAGAGGGAGTCAAACGCGCAAACAGTTAAAAGAAAACCAAAAGTAGAGACGGCAGGACTTATTACGTGGAGAACCCGGAAAGGAAAAAATCTATGGGGTTGGTTCGGTGCCGGCCAAATCCACTAATTTGCTTTACAAGTGTTAGAATCTTCGAGAGGTTGACAGGACACCGCGCCAATTGCAAGTATTTGAAGGTGAAAAAGAAGCAAAGTCTTTTTTCGCCCTCGTTGGAGCGATTTCTAGAGCAGACACAGAGGCATACACGGGAGATGACACTTGAGCTGATCAAACACCGAAGGAGATTTCCAAATCGCTCTTGAAGGACTTGAGAACCGAAGGAGTTCTTCAAACTTCGAAGGAGAACTTCAAACTCCGAAGGATATATCTCCAAGTAGCTCTTGAAGGAGGATTTGAGAATCGAAGGAGTTCTTCAACTCCGAAGGAGATCTCTAAGCGGTCTATGCCAAAAAACTTCAGAGCTCTCTTCTCTCTTCTTGGTTGCTCGTCTTCAAATGAAGATCTATGAGTCTTTTATAACTTTTCCCAGGGACGCTTTGGTATTTGCGCACTCTTGAATTTTGAACTGACGAATGAGATTATACGATTATGGTCACCTGCATCGCCATTTTTCTAAAAATGTTGCTTCCGTCTTGCAACATATCAATGTTCATCAACACTAGAGGAGAGCGAAAAGATGTAGAACATGACACGGTTCAATCATATGTATGCTACCAAACATTATTCGTGTTGTTGGCTTAATTAGTAGATATCTATCTTCACGGCATCTCATATGCAAAGCCGAGTTTCAGAAACTACAAGCTGTCAAAGGTAATGTGCTACGTAGGCTCCGTTTAGGGTTCATGCGTTCGTAAACGTTTGACCGGTGAAAATAAGTTCCCCCAAACGGAGCCATGGTATCTGATTATATTTTTTAGAGGCAGTGGCTTGAAAGTTATGTTTGGTGTTTTTCTATGGTAGAGGCACACTTCATTGTATTGATAAAGGCAAGCAAAGGGATTCAGTAGAAGAGGTTTACAAAGGAGTTGCTACTTGAACAAGAGTAGTATGATTCTTCTTTGTGATAGTCAAAGTATAATCTATCCTGACAAAAAAAAATGGCACTTCAATTCAGTTTGATAAAAGCACTTCAACGAATTCCTCAAACTATGAACCGTCATCTGTTTGGCTTGATGTATTTGCTTTGATGAGCTTGGACAAAAATGCCACTCTCAGGCATAACAACGGTTATGACACCCACAGAGAAAAAAAAAATATTTCCGCGTGGCAGCCGAGCTGATCAAACGCAATATATTTTTACGCGTGACAGCCGAGCTGTCAACCTGGCCCGCACGGAAAAAAGGGCCAAAGGTAGAGGTGTTGAAATTGTTGAAGTGGAGGTTGGCGGTCTGAGGTGTGCAGACCGCACAGACAACAGAGACCGCACGGGTAGCGCGGATAGGTTCTGGCGAATAGGCTGTTCTTCAGGTTCTCTTCTTCTTGCGATTTGTCTCAGCAGTAACCCTGGAATGGTAACCGCGCGGTTAGACTTGAGCTAACCGCGGACTGCGTGGTCTGGGTTGGGAGACCTCGGAGATCAGCAGACCGCCGCTTAGTACCGTTAGTCTTCTAGTCGAGTGGCTATCAGCTTGGCTGCTTAAGTCCACGCGGACTGAAGATGTTGTTCGCATAGAGGTGTAGACTGATGAAGATTAACCATGTGCGGTCTGGTGTGGGCAGTCCGCATGTCGAGCGGACTGGTGCTGCTAGCTGCCACGTCACGGGCGGTTACTCTTTCCCCCCTGAGCGGTGGCGGTATCCGTCTGTCTGCCTATAAATAGGGGTGTTGACTTCGTCATAAATAATAAGAACTGTAAGAACTGAAGCTTGGGTTAAAATCAGCGGTTATGTTTTTCTAACCGCGCGACAATGAGTAGTGATCGGTTTATTGATGTGTTTGCAGATTGTGCGGCTAACACTTGACAGCTAGGAAATTGGTTCTGAAGGCAGTGCAGATTGCTGGTAGCAGTCGGCGACGGTTAGCAGCTGGTCGTGGATAGGCGACTAGACGGTCTTCTTCCTTGACAGTTTTCCAGCTTGGGTAAGTCAGTTTGCCATTGGCTGACTGAGTAGCAGTTCGAATAAGCTGCTCGCTCAACTCGTGATTAGACGATCAGGAGTTGCAGACGACCTCGCGGGCAGCTCAGTTCCAGTTCATCTGTTCGCGACGACTTCAGCGGTCAGGCGACCTCGCAGTCAGGCGACCAAAAGTTTCGGACAGAGTTGTTTTCCTCAGCAGTCAATAAGCAGTAGTTCGCGCGGCTAAGGGTGTTGTCTAGCAATTCAGCGGACTTGGCGGTTAGCCTTGGCGGATAGGCGGCTTGGATTGTTACAGTTTTCTGTCCACCAGTTTTTACTCTTACTGTTTTTTGTAATCTCCATCGGGTGCATTGCGAAATCATGTCTCGTATTATAAAGAAAATTATTAATTCAATTGTGCCTCTTATTTTTCTATCTATTTTTGATTTATTTGTCTTGATTGGTTGAGTGTTTCTGCGACGTTCCTGCTTTCAAAAATTTTACAAGAGGGGAAAAGATAGGGTGGAGAGTGGGAGCTGACCGCTTGGGCATGGGTAAACCCATGTGGTTGTGCACGACAACCCGTAATTATTAGAGAAAACAAGGCCATCTATTGCCATGTTAAAAAGTAGAACTTAAGGTGATCATGATCTTGAAATAAGACCATCAAATAAATCTGTGACATTCAATTTCAATCCTCCTAACATATGCATGTTAAATATAGCTATTATAGGCGGTGTGTGCTCGCGCCGTCACGCGCAATGTGCGGCGGCAAGAGTACTCGGTCATCACTCAAGTGTCAGGCAGCAATATTGCAAAGTGCTGTGAGCAATTATCTACCCTTGTCCTTCTAAGCTATAAATTCTGGCAACAATCTGTTCAGAATTTAATAGAGTAACTTCTGCTGCTGATATACCCATTTAAAAGAGCAGCAGAGGTAGGCAGCTGACATTGGAGGATCTGCCTAAAATGGAATTAGTGTCTCCCATGATCAAATTAAAGTTTGCATGGACGGCACCACCATCCCGTCTCTAAAATTCACGGATTTTCCGCAGATTTCAGCCGCGTGGAGGCGACCGCGATCGCCTCCGCGGGAAATCCGCGGCCATAAACCTGCCCTTCATCATCCAAATCCACTAGCCCATTCATTTTCATAGGGCTGATAAGTGATAATTATGAATTTCCTCCAAATTTCATAAATTTTAATTGGCTACTTATAAATTAATCCTAAACAAAATCTTCAAATTGATTAATGGAACATGAATCTCTAAAATTTAAGTCCATATTTTCGTAGGGAAATTAAAAAAAATAAAACAAGTGGCACGGAGAGTGCAAAAATAATAAAGCTTCCTTAGTTTGAAAGGTTTAGGGAGGGCGGAATTAATTTTGGTCCAAAATCAATACTCATGTGAATTGAAATTGAAGCATTTTTGGATTTGTATGTTCTGTTGCATTCGAAAAAAGATCAGTAATTTTTAATTTATGATTGAAAAAGAAGGAGAACGAGGAGGAGGGGGAGAAACGGGAAGAAGAAGAAGCATTGCAAAATAAAGCAAAGAAAAAGAGGATGCAGACCAACCGGTTGGTGACTATAAGAAAAAGAGAAAGGAAAGCCAAAGAAAAAAGCCAAAGGGATGAGAATCTCAAAAAATGATTAGTCATGGGAATGAGAGCGTTGAGAATGGAGAATTGGGAGATAGACGAAGGTGACTGCAATTTCAAAAAATAGTCAAAATGAAGTTTTTGTGCGATGGCCGTGGGAATAGGAGTTTACCGAACACTTTTAAAGGATCAGTCACATTTTTCACTCAACAGAGATGAATCAAAGCCGCCCAAACAAACACACCATAGATTTCAAAGAAACAAAAGTCATAGTTCATGGGGTTCCCTCTTGACTTTTCTAAGTCAAACATGGAGGATTTCGACCAAAGATACGGAGTGAAGCCAACTCGTCCGACCGAGCCGCGCGCACCAAGCCGCACTCATCAAGAGCCCAAAAAATCACCCCGAAAGAAGGGGCGGAGCCAAGCACGGACACCCAAGCACAACGCACCCGCGCGAAACCTTGGTTGGGCTGCCCAGACCGTCGGGGGGGGGGGGGGGGGGGGGGGGGGGAGGCACTCTCTTCATTTCGCTGAAATTGGTAACCCAGGTGGCCGAAACGGAGTGATGTCAATGTCATTCACCATCACAAAATTCCGCCTTGACGCAATTACCAGCATATTCCTCTAAAAAACTATAAATAGGTCATCATGCCTTCATTTGAAGACAAACAACTTCAGAGGCTAGAGAGAACTCTAAAGTTTTCCGACGAGAATGTGAGACTTAAATCGTTCCTCATCTCTGGATTTGCTCCGCTCTCTCTCTAGCAAGAATACAATTCGTGGTTACAAGAACACGGTCTTTTCCTTCTCCAAAAGAGCGCTATCATCAAGGTTCCGACTCGATCAGAGTGCTTCCATCGAGTCTTCAAGGATTTAGAGATTTTTCACCACCGAAGCACTTTCATCTAGGCTCCGGAGACTTAGTTTTTTCTCCATCATTCTCATATTTTGCACTTGTAACGGAGAGATGATTTGTCACCCTCCGAGTGATTGTCTTAACTCTTCTAATATCAAACAAAATAATGGATTTTGGTCCGGTACAGATCCGATCACGTGATTTTTCACTATTCCCGAATTTTTCACGTCAAAAAAAGTGTTTTGACATTCGCTGTTGTTTTTCATTGTAAACTCTGATCAAATAATAGCCCAAATGAATACAAGAACTTGAAACTTTTTGCCAACTGGACTCGGCACGGGCTCAGCTTGAGTCGGGCCGGGCCGGACCAGGCTCGGGCTCCCTCTCAAAGAGGGGGCCAGATAAGGCCCTTCAAGCCATCCCGGGCCGGCTTGAATACAAAACAGGCGGGATTAAAATCCCGCCTATTTAGGCAGGATTAAAATCCCGCCTATTAGCGGGATTTTAGGTATCTCGCCTAGCCTGGTGTCGGGCCAACGCTAAGCCCGGTGCCCGGGCTTTGCCCGGCCCAGGCCGGGCACCGGGCCGGGCACCGGGCCGGGCAACCGGCTAATATGGGGGTCTGGTAAGGCCCCCATGCCCGGCCTTGACCCGGGCCGGGCTTTTATCGTGCTGGGCCTAACCGGACTTTTTCGATCCGGGCCCGGGCAGGCTTTTCGGGCCCGAGCTTTTTGCACACAACTATCCCATATATGATATACGTATATTTGAATTATATAAAAATATCAAATAAATCGGTACATTATATTTTTTATCATTCTATGTATAACACTATAAAATTAACATGATTATTTTTTGCTTTACAAGAAACAAAGAATTATATCTTTGACGTCACGAATACATTTTAAATTTAAATATAACATGTCATAAAAAGTTATTCAGAAAATAAATTTAATTCATTAATTATCCGCTACAGAGAGAGGAGGAAGGACAGCGGTAGTTCGGTACTTACTTGGATGAAGACCGTCGGAGAAAAGTGAATGTCCGGGCCCACCGCCTTCTCCGGCACAAGCCGGCGGTGGCTATTCACCTCCCTCCGCCGGAGCCACTCCTCCACGGTCCACTCGAGGCTGGCCTCGACGATCCTGACACCGCCGTCGTTGCACCTGACGCGCGGCCGGCCGGCATCGTCCCGCCGGATTCTGCCGGCCGCCGGGTAGTATATGTCGAGCAACGGGAACATGGGCTCCTTGATATGTGGGACAGTTAACCCCTCCACCGTCTCGGACGGGGCAAAGTAGTATACAGCCCTCAGGTAGTGCAGTTTCACGGCCAAATCGCCGCCGGTGAGCTCGTGGACGGTGTTCTCGGCCGTGACGCTGCCGGGAACCACCGTGGAGAGGCGGTGGCAGCGGGTGGCGTCGGCGGGCGCCGTGGAGGAGACCATGGCGCGGGAAGAGTGTTGGGAGCGAGGGTGAGAGTCGGGACCGCGGGAGCGAGTATTTATGGAAATATTGGGTGGAGAGGTTCCTCGTGGAAGCAATTAAAAGTTTGGTTGGACCGTATATCATTCTATTTATTATCACCGTTATTAATTTAAAAATTAGTAAATTATTTTAAATAAGCAAATATCAGCAATCAGCATTCAAATTTTGATTTTTACATAGTAGATATAAATCAACCATACATTATTGGTAAAGAAGGCTAATTAAACACGTGGGTTAAACAGTCATTCATTAAGAATCTTCTAACAAATATCATCTTTTTTAATCAAGGGTGAGCCCACATAGGGCCCAGCGTGGACCGCTCACATTTGTTTTTAAAAATATCATCTATCAACAGCAGAATGTACAATTTATTTATTTGACAGATATCAAATATTCATATATATCATGAATAAATTCAAGTAAGTATCTTGACCAAGTTGGTAGAGTCTATGATATCTAACTCTATGGTCTTGGGTTCAAATCATATGCATGTTATATTTTTTATTACCTAAATATTTATTTATCAATTTTATTTTCTAACACATTTATTTATCATTATATTTCTTACACATTTTTTATCATTTATATTCCTTGTATGTCACATTTATTTATCATTTTTAGATATAATTTAAATTAGTAATATTTTCATTTTATTTTTTTTATATTTTCATACACCGCCCACACAGAGAAAAATCTATGTGTCCGCCACTGATTTGAACATAAAAATAGATGAAGTTTTTTAGGTGGGCATCAACGAATGACAATTTAACTCTCGTGTTCACGGCGGCCGCCACCGTCCCAAATGGAGCAATAATCAAAAGATTTTGACTTTAGATGTTAAGGGACGATTTGGCTCGAAGTTATGGGTCCGATAAATTTGGATAAAAATATCATCGTCATTAAATATATAAACGCATGTAAGAGAGAAATATTTACGTCCTTATCGAGCTGGCGTCCGGGATCAATGAAATACAAAAAAAATTGTATTTTGATTGATAATATTTAGATACGTAGGAAGGCCTAAAAGATTTTGAGAGAATTTTCTGTGCGGTACCCCCACGGGGAGTACCGTGGGGGAACTATAAAATTCTCCTATGTTTTTTGTTTTTTTCACAAAATAAGTCATGAAATTTGATGTATGTATTTTTACGCATATTTTAAGTACCCACATGACTATATTTTGGGGTGAAAATACAACTGTAAAAAGATCCTTTTTTTTGAACTAAAAATCCATTTCATTTTTTGAACTAAAAATCCATTTCATTTTTCGAATTAAAATCCAATCCATTTTTACCATCAATGAAAATATAATTGTATTTTTGAACTAAAAAAAATTTCTCACCGATCTCTCGTGAAGATACCGCACAGAAAATTTCTCCAAAGATTTTTTGGTTTACAAGTTATTGGGACGGTTAGGCTCAGCCGCGCAGGTCGCACGAGTGTAGTGGACTCTGCTGTGGCCTTTAATTAATGAAGGGGCGAGGGCTCAAACACCAACTCTCCCCTTTTTATATGGTGATTGTTATCCGCACTGCAGTTTTGGTTATCCGCACTTTTTTTTTCCCAATTTTTCGCGCCTTTTAGAGCGCCTATATTTGCAGATTTATAATTGATATTTATAATTTTTGGATATTTGCAATCCACAAATTAGTAAAAGTGTAAGACCGTTTATGTTTGAAAATTATAAATTTGAATGAATTGCATCCAATTTCTCCGACTCCCTATATATATTAAAAAAATATTAAGATGATGCATTTATCATCCTCTATATCAGATCAATTTAATTAGAGCGCCTATATTTGCAGATTTATAATTGATATTTATAATTTTTGGATATTTGCAATCCACAAATAAATATTTGCAGACCCGCCGGATATTTGCAGCCCTTTTTAAAAAATTACATTTGATTTTTTTTAAGTCTTTTTTTCTCTACTAATTGATCAAATTAAATAAACCGAAAAACATACATATATCATTCAAAGTAAAATATAAATTTTATCATTCTAACAAAATCAAAATGACAAGAGCTATATTTTTGGTATTCTAGTAATGAACACATATCGTTCAACATGAATACATCTTCCCCAAAATGAACACGAGCATGCACGAAATTGAAAAAATTATTTTATTTTGGTACTCTAATTCTGAATTGCTATCACGAAATAAATATTTGAATTTGCGCCTGTCTCTCGGGGACCTGGTGGCTTGTGTTTGAGTTGTAGCCTGGGTGCTTAGCTCAGACGGCCGTGAGAGTCGTCTATTTATAGTCTGCACTAAGCATGATCAACTGGAATTCCCCATGGGGAAGCCAACGTTGCTGTAATTCCGCAAGCCGGTAAGGAAACGATAACTTGCGCCCCAAAAGTTTGCCAACTAGATCAAACTCAAATCTCCCCATGGCTTGGTGAACTAAGTCCGCGTCCATTCAGACCGTGTGACCATCAATGCAGAAGTCCTGAAGGTTTTCTTTGAAGTCGAAAGAATCATACTTGGATTTGGGAGGCAAGCGATTCGGATTTTCCCATGTGAATTTGGAAGAGAAATATCCACAAACATCTTGTGTGCACTTCATGTTCTTGCAGGTAGCAGCATCGTGAACTGAAGGGACTTTGCCCCCTGCCCGCGACCCAGGCGCACCCAACACATGGCGAGAACGTATCAGCAAAGCCAACACGTTCTTCCTCCTCCACCATGTTCGCCCAGCTGCTTCCCTCCTGTGGTGACTCCACTGGTTCATAAGGCACCAAACACTTCGATCCCGCCGGAGACGATAGAGTTGTCGTAACCGGCGGCGAGGGCGAGCGCTTCAGACGACGGCGTGTTCATTTTGGGTTGGCGGCACCAAAGCTTTGGAGTGGCAAAGCAGTGGCAAAGCTTTGGAGTGCCATCGCGACGGCAAAGCTTTGGAGTGGCGGCAACAAAGCTTTGGAGTGGCACCAACGGCGATGGCGAGCGCTTCAGACGGGGGCGGTGCTGCGCGATTCGCGAGTCCGGGCGTGCAGAGGAGGAAATCCCGAAATTAGGGTTGGGCGATGAGGGGGCGGCAAATAGAAGGTTTTATTATAGGAATAAATCGTTCCTCTTTTAAAAAAATGGGTCTACAAATATCTATTGCAGGCCTGCAAATATCAGTTCCCTTTAATTAAGGTGTCGACTTTAATAATGCTCTTGATTTTTTTTTTGGAAATAAATTATAATATATATTAAATCATTATATTAAAATAATAACAATATATTTGTCAATTTTGAATATATGTTTGATCAAAGAGAAATCCCTTTTAATATTGTAAACACACACATGCATGCATGTATGCACACACACATGCATGCATGTATGCACACACAAAAATGACAGTGCGTGAGGGTACCCGAGCCGCGTGCGACAGTATCTCAGTCATAACAATGTCCCAATCTTACTGTACACCCCCTGCTTGCAATCCCTCATAATGCATTAGGGAAAAAAAACCAATGTGCAACACTCTGGGTGCTGTTTTTTGGGGGACTTTAAAAATTGAATGAGAATTATGAAATATAACTGATTTTATAAATTAAGAGAAGCTTAGGAACAAATTTCACGCTCTCAAACGTCGCCGAACCAAATTTTGAGAACTAATGCTTCATTTGGCACGGCGGTGGTGATTGTAAACGTATGAGTTAAACTGTCATTCATTGAATATCACCTAACAAATATCATCCCTTTGAACATAAAAATGGATGAAATTTCTTAGATGGACATTAACGAATGACAATTTAACAGTCATCTTCATGACCGACACCATTGTGCCAAACAGAGCCTAATAAATTAAAATTTTTGCCCAATTTCTATTACTAGTAACCACTAACTAGTATTATAATTACACAAATTAAAATAGGATAAGTCGCAGATAAAGAAGCCCAATTATTTGGTGTAACTACTAATTAGCTCCCCATTGCGGTAAAACGGGAGAAGATAAATAGACAGTGCCCTTGGTTCCCATGACTTAGACTTTGTTTGGTGCATTATTTTGAGAGAAGGGGACTGTTGAAGTCAAAAATGACCTCTGATGAGTCCTCTTTATATACCTATTTTCGGACTCATCTGGGCTTATTTCCTTGTCTTTGCACACCGTTTAGCGTCATTTGCACTCCTTTTGGTTCGCTACGGTTTTCCACGCCCTGTGCACCTTTGTTGCCCATTTTCTGTGCTTGTGTGCATTTACTTTCTTGCTAGGTTCATTACTGTTTGCTGTGGCTGCCGCGATCGATGCCCCGTGCAGTTTTTCTGCAGGTTTGGGGATCGTGAGGGCATTCGGGATAGGCGTTTCACTATTTTTGGCAAAGGAGTCAGTGGTCGTGCGTTTTTACCCACGCACGACCATCGACCTCCTGGCGCACGATCACTGACCGTGCGCAGCCCGGTCTCATTTGTGAAAACTCTGTCTTGAACATTCCGCACGATCACTTGCCATACCACGCACGACCACTGCTCGTGCGCCGCCGATCGTGCGCAGTCATACCCATTTTGCAAAAGTCTGTCTGGCTATTTCCGCACGATCATCAGCATTGCCTCGCACGATCACTGATCGTGCGCTGATGATCGTGCGCGACTACTGATTTTTCTGATGCAGGTCTGCAGGTTGCTCACGCACGGGCGCTGACCTTGGTCGCGCACGACCACTGGTCGTGCGCCAGTGGTCGTGCGCGCTATTTATTCTGCAAGCTATAAATACGCTGTTCCGCGAATTAGGGCGAGGAGAATCATATCGGAGCCTTCGCCAGTCCGCCGTTTCGCCCTCCAGCAAGTCCCATTCACCTCCACCTTCATCCATACCAACGGGAGGACCTCCTCCGGTGATTCCGAAGTATTCCGCATCCTCCGGTGATCCTCCCGGCCATTGAAGCATTCTTCTCCGAGCTTTTCACCAAGGAAGAAGACGAAGCACCCCTAGAGAACGGAGTTACAGGCCCTCGAGGTGACAGCTCGGTGGTACCGGAAGCCCTCCTCGGACTGCGCTTGGAAGCGGATTGACAACCCGCACCTCCGGCCAATAACCGCGGTGGATCTTCAATCTCATGGTTGTGCATTTTCTCTCTTTTTCTTGTTGTATGAAATGCTTGTGCTTGTAATGGACATCAACTTCTAGCTTTATTGTTATTAGTTGTATTTCATCTTGCTCTAGAGATTTATTCTTTGATGCGCCTCGCTCCATCTCGCTCCACTCCACACGTTCGTTTCACTCAAGCTTGCTCCGCACTAATCACCTCACTCGCTAGACTTCCGTCCACTCGCCAATCGAAGTACGGCATCGCGGCCGCTACATCCATCTCGCCTTGAGAAGCGGTGATTGCGACCCGCATAGTTTACATTAGTGTAATCGGTCGTAAGACCACCAACCAAAGCCCCTTTCTTTTTCTATTTACTTCAATTAACTCTCATAACGATAGTTTTAGAGTCTAAATCGTTCGACGCCAATTGCATTCCTCAAGAGACCGACATCCGGGGATTCATTCCCAACTTTATTACTTGAGCGACCGGTACGCTTGCCGTATATTACGCGCATCAAGTTTTGGAAGGGAATGAAGCCATGACTTGGCCTTGTCACGTAGAGAGAAGGGGAAGAGACGGAGCTTGACCGTATCGTCAGGAATCCCAGCATAACGGAAAGTGGCACAGATTTCTGAGAAGTCTGCCAAGTGTAGATGGGCATCCTCTGTAGCCAGTCCGGAGAACTGTGCGTTGTTCCGGATGATGTTAAGAATTGCCGGTTTGATCTCGAACTGTTGGTTTGCGATCGCCGGTCCAAACCCAGGGTAAATGCTCCCAACAGTGGGGGTAGTGTAATCTCTCATGGTTCGGACATGCGGCGGATGCACCTCATTCTCATCCCCGTTACGGTTATCATGGAGGTTCCCTCCAACACGAACTCCGTTGTCATTGTTCAACTGGTCTCCCATTGTGATTGGATCTATTGCAGCGGCACGCCTTTGCGCACGAAGAGTTCGCTCGATTTCGGGATCGTAAGCAACGAGATCTCTTGCAGCACGTCCCTGCATCCACTGAAGCAACAAAACAAAGGGACAAAAATCAAAAAGCACTAACTCTTATACCAATGCTTCCAGAAATCATGATCGTTCAACAGTTGCATTCCCCGGCAACGGCGCCAAAACTTGATGCGCGTAATATACGGCAAGCGTACCGGTCGCTCAAGTAATAAAGTTGGGAATGAATCCCCGGATGTCGGTCTCTTGAGGAATGCAATTGGCGTCGAACGATTTAGACTCTAAAACTATCATTATGAGAGTTAATTGAAGTAAATAGAAAAAGAAAGGGGCTTTGGTTGGTGGTCTTACGACCGATTACACTAATGTAAACTATGCGGCTCGCAATCACCGCTTCTCAAGGCGAGATGGATGTAGCGGCCGCGATGCCGTACTTCGATTGGCGAGTGGACGGAAGTCTAGCGAGTGAGGTGATTAGTGCGGAGCAAGCTTGAGTGAAACGAACGTGTGGAGTGGAGCGAGATGGAGCGAGGCGCATCAAAGAATAAATCTCTAGAGCAAGATGAAATACAACTAATAACAATAAAGCTAGAAGTTGATGTCTATTACAAGCACAAGCATTTCATACAACAAGAAAAAGAGAGAAAATGCACAACTATGAGATTGAAGATCCACCGCGGTTATTGGCCGGAGGTGCGGGTTGTCAATCCGCTTCCAAGCGCAGTCCGAGGAGGGCTTCCGGTACCACCGAGCTGTCACCTCGAGGGCCTGTAACTCCGTTCTCTAGGGGTGCTTCGTCTTCTTCCTTGGTGAAAAGCTCGGAGAAGAATGCTTCAATGGCCGGGAGGATCACCGGAGGATGCGGAATACTTCGGAATCACCGGAGGAGGTCCTCCCGTTGGTATGGATGAAGGTGGAGGTGAATGGGACTTGCTGGAGGGCGAAACGGCGGACTGGCGAAGGCTCCGATATGATTCTCCTCGCCCTAATTCGCGGAACAGCGTATTTATAGCTTGCAGAATAAATAGCGCGCACGACCACTGGCGCACGACCAGTGGTCGTGCGCGACCAAGGTCAGCGCCCGTGCGTGAGCAACCTGCAGACCTGCATCAGAAAAATCAGTAGTCGCGCACGATCATCAGCGCACGATCAGTGATCGTGCGAGGCAATGCTGATGATCGTGCGGAAATAGCCAGACAGACTTTTGCAAAATGGGTATGACTGCGCACGATCGGCGGCGCACGAGCAGTGGTCGTGCGCGGTATGGCAAGTGATCGTGCGGAATGTTCAAGACAGAGTTTTCACAAATGAGACCGGGCTGCGCACGGTCAGTGATCGTGCGCCAGGAGGTCGATGGTCGTGCGTGGGTAAAAACGCACGACCACTGACTCCTTTGCCAAAAATAGTGAAACGCCTATCCCGAATGCCCTCACGATCCCCAAACCTGCAGAAAAACTGCACGGGGCATCGATCGCGGCAGCCACAGCAAACAGTAATGAACCTAGCAAGAAAGTAAATGCACACAAGCACAGAAAATGGGCAACAAAGGTGCACAGGGCGTGGAAAACCGTAGCGAACCAAAAGGAGTGCAAATGACGCTAAACGGTGTGCAAAGACAAGGAAATAAGCCCAGATGAGTCCGAAAATAGGTATATAAAGAGGACTCATCAACCTCTGTGGAGTTTGGGGTCCCTAAAGAGGGGTGACCTCACACCTACTGCACTCGGAAGAACGTCACGGACCGAAGACTTAGGAGACTATGAATAGATCCTCGGCTCTAGCGTGGAGGTCCCACCACACACCCGAAAGGTTGCTAGAACACTTCCCCTCCCTCACCATGTGGCTGAGCTGGGCGCATTGGAGAGCTCTCTCTACTCTACCAAGATGAAGCTAAGAGAGGAGGAGGTAAGAAAATCTCATCCTCTCCAAAGGCACCCAAGGGGGTCTATTTATAGTTTTTCCAAGTCTTGGGGTCAAAATAACCAAAATGCCCCTAAGGCAAATATGCCTCGAGCCAATAGAAAACCTCCACACCGGGGGGCAAAGAGGGAAATTCCACCCCGGGGGTAAAAGGGTAAAAGCACGTCCCAAAGAGGTCCAAGGGCGAGAGGAGGTCAAACCACACCCCCCAGCCCCCCTGGACACCCGAGACGAGGGAACTGGCCGCGTGGGCGAGGGCCTGGCCGGCCGGTCTCGCCCCGCGACCTGGCCTCGCGGGCGAGAACCCGCCTGGCCGGCCGGTCTCGCCCCGCGACCTGGCCTCGCGGGCGAGAACCCGCCTAGCCGGCGGTCTCGCCCGGCGAGCTGGCCTCGCGGGCGAGAACCCGCCTGGCCGGCGGTCTCGCCCGGCGAGCGGGCCTCGCGGGCGAGAACCCGCCTGGCCGGCGGTCTCGCCCGGCGAGCGGGCCTCGCGGGCGAGAACCCGCCTGGCCG
This sequence comes from Platanthera zijinensis, assembly GCA_039513925.1. NCBI lineage: Eukaryota > Viridiplantae > Streptophyta > Magnoliopsida > Asparagales > Orchidaceae > Platanthera > Platanthera zijinensis. Next base: position 17,983,117 of record CM077085.1, on the reverse strand, counting down.
GCCGGTCTCGCCCCTGCTCGGGGCTAAGGGGCAGGGGGGACGAGACCTTGGTCTCCCGTCGACCCCGCTGCCCTCACCTCGCACTTCATCCCGTCGGGGGGTGCCGACCAACTTGCCGCACCCGACCCTCAAAGAATGGGGCAAGGGGGGAGGCAAATTTTTCCTCCCCCTACTAGTATATTTTCAAGCTATAGCCAAAATTGGCTACTAAGAGTGCAAAACTCTCAAAAAGATTAAAAACCCAAAGCTGATCCTGCGCTTGCCGAACGGTCCTTACTCGGTGAATACGGGGTTGTACAGGGACCATCGATTTTTCAAACACAGAGCCAAATAATTTTTTGAGACAGGAGACTACCACGATGGCATCAACCACCGTGATTAATTTACAATGGGAACCATTATTTTTGAGTCGCGGAAAATCGGAAATTTTCCGCGACTTAAACACAGCAGCAACGCTGCAATCTTAGCTGGAGTGCTGATACTTTTTTTAGGGCGTTGTTATAGACAAACCGGATTTGGCTATATACAAACATTCACTATATACAAACCAGTACAAATCAGAAATTGTTATCCGTAAACAAAATTGTTATATACAAACCAGTTCAAAAATTAAAAAAAAATATATTTCTCTTTTGTAAACATCATATCATATTAAAACATTAAATAAGGAGTGCATTGAAACCGGAAAAAATTATGCGGGATTTGTCATTTCTTCCAATCAAAATCATTAAATAGACATTACAAAATTTTTAAAATTCAAGATATAAATAACGCGTGCATTGAAACCCAAAAAATTTATGCGGTATTTGTCATTTCTTCCGATCAATAACGTCAGTAGATTAGTTCCTGCAATAAAAATAAAAAATTAGACACGTTTGAAGTGTATCCAAATACATTAATTTAAGCGTGCAAAAAATTCTAACCTTTTGACTTAGAAAACTTCATTATATACTATATCACATATGTTCATCTGTTGAGTTGGAGGAGGTAATCGTGAGATATATATATCTTCCCATTTGCTTGCAATCGGATCATGATATTTCCGCCAATATGAGATAATATGAGGCAAAAGACACCCTTCGTGCATTAGTAAATGTATGAAATGGTTACCATCTATATAACCCATTGCAACTAGCTTCTGTTTAGGTGGCGGTGGGGAGCTCAATAGAAAAAATGTGAGACTCTGAATTGCTGAAATTTGGACAAAAGTAATGTTATAGCAAGAAGCTACAACAAGACCCATGTCCGACATTGACATCCATTTATTTGGAGGTGCCGGTATCTCATTACATTGAAGAGAGCATAACAACTCTTCCCATCTTTCTTTTCCAAAAATACCAACATACATGCTACAATGAACTTTTAGTTCATTGGTAAGATCCAACCGAACTTGCGCCCAATTTTCTCCCATTTCCAAAGCACGTCCAATAACACGATACCCACAATGACCATCCCCAATGACATTGTGAACCTCTTTTATATGCTCCGCTAAGTAAGTTGGCATTTGCTTGCAAACCTCTACAAAAAACGTTGACTTGAAGTAAGTGTAGGTGTCCTCATCTGGTAGTCCGTTCTCCTCCTTGCTAATGCTTTCCTTGGTTATTTTTTTTGTACCCCACAATTTTCCGCCATCATAACATGTTCAAATAAAGATGGATCTCTTTTGGTAGATTTTGAGTCATCTTTTAGCCTTTTGAAACTTCCCCTGGGCCTTCCTTTAAACTTGTTGGCACTTTTGGCTCCTTTGTTTGTGTTGAAGTTGGATCCATTATCTCCCTTAACTTTCTCTTTATTTCTTGCTTTTGTTCACTAGTTGTTTCATTAAATCTTTTGTTAATACCTTCAAACTCGGATGCAATATCTTCTGAAAAATGAACCTTGGAAATTTGCGTCAATTGTAAGTGTTTCCAATGAGGATGTATCATACATGTAGGAAATGGTGTAGATTGTGTAATATATGTTACTAACTCATGTGCACAAGGTAATCCCATTGAATATCTTACTTTGTGTGCACACTCCGATGCTTGACAATAAGTTGAGGCTTTCACTTTAGTTTCCTCTTCTTTAATGACTTTCAATGCACTTAAAGAAACACACCCAACAAGATTTATGTATAGTGGACCCGCATACAAACTGCTTACTTGAATCGCGCTTTGCCCAAAAGATCTCTTAATATCTGTATGTTGTAAATTAATCATTTGGTCAAACTTTTTCCATACGGTTGTCAAATTACCAATTGAAACTTCCAAAAAAATTTTCAGTTGAGAGTGCCCACTTTCTACGCGATTTGTAGTAGCATTTCTCAAATGTAAATATTTATCTATCCATGCTGAAACGAAATACTCTTTGTAGGGTTCAATCCAATTGTTGACGACATACATAAATACCTTCGGATTTTTTTCTGCGTAAGCTATTACCAATAGGTTGAACTCCATATGATATTCCACCTCTGTTTTTGCATTCACTAACTGTTGCCATTGACCCAAAAAATGATCGCATTCAATACCTTTTGTAAATAATTTTTTGCAATGCGCCAAAATGTTTCTATGAATATGTACTTGGCATAACAAATTTTTTGAATGAGGAAAAATAAGCTTGATGGCATTCATTAGCGCTAACTCTCTATCTGTCACCAACACAATTGGTAAAGCACTCGAATCAAGAATAGTTTTGAAGCACTCAAGAGCCCAACAGTAGCTTTGCTCTGTCTCGTCTGACATGAATACAAATGCTCCGAAAAATGACTGATTGGTAGAAGTTACCCCAACAATCGATAATAAAGGCATCCGATACCTATTAGTTTTGTAAGTACAGTCCAATTGAAATACTGTTGGAAACAAGCGACACAACTTAATGGAAATCAGATGTGCAAAAAACAAGTTTTGCAATAACGAATCATTCTCTGTCACTCGACTATAACAAACATATCCAGCATCAGTAACACATTTATAGAGGAACTGAATTGGAGTTCGGCCTCCCAATTCTTGCTTATGAAGAGCAGCTCTATGATTGTAAATAGTTCTAATGGTTGTAGTATTTCTTTGACTCTTTTTCTTTAGAGATGAGAGAATTTTACGGGGTTTAACACCAGAGGCAAACATACTCTCAACAAGTTGTTCCTCATTTTTATCCAACCGACCAGCATATGTGTGTGCCTCTAAATGCACGACACAATGATTGTGCTTTCCACACAGCACTTCCACTCGCCATTCTTCCACATACATTTCTTTCTGACCTCTCACTTGAAATGGACACCCACATTTCTTTGAAGTTGTCTTGCGGATGTTTTTGTTAATTTGTTTGGGATTCTCACGTTTAAAACCGGATCTATCACATCCCAAAAGAATGCGCGGACGTGGTCTATCTGTGACTTTATCCGAACCTAAAATCGTGACAACAAAGCTGAGGCTTCTACCAATATTACGTGCCCAATCGATCAGCTCTTCTCTTGATATAAAAATTGAATTTGTTTGAAAGAATGATGTCACATCTACACAAATATTGCAACAAAATAAACGAACATATATTTTACGTGTTCATAAATCAAAAAATATACAAAACTAAACAATTTTGATAGGTGACAATACCATATTCTGATTCTACAGAAGGTATCTCTGTGTTATTCCACTCCTTAGCGACAAGTGATTGTGATTTTTCCGTCTGAGAAATCAGATTAAACACAAGGTCATAATAGCTCCCACAAAAAGAACACAAACATGAATGTTTGCACACACACATTTAATTAAGAACAGATAGCTAGGTTATTTTAAGATTTCAGTCCCAAAATGCCTCTACCATTAACTCTCCCATTAAATCGATATTTATCCGTCAGAATCACATGTAATTCTGGTAAAAAAAGGTGATTTGGGCGCAGCTTTATTCTGAAATTAATAATAAATCTGCAAACATAATCCAAAATTAATAGGATGTTTTTAACTCTCTATTTGCATCCCCAAATTAGATAATACAGTATAGAGCTACTAAATATATTGTTTGTAACATTGACAAAACATCCATTTCAAATAGTAAGTAACATGAATGCAGAACATGAATCAAGCCTTATAAGGACTTTAAACAGTAAGCCCCCATATAAGGACTGTAAACAACAAGTCATTGAGTTATAAACGATTCTGAAATACTTTTATTTATAATTATAATACATCACACATTAAACATTGGATATAACTTAATTACAGGCAATGTTATTGATGATTCCTGCTAGTAGTCATTATTCACAATTTGATTTTTCTATTTTCAAATGAAAAAAATGAAATACAACGTTTCTCAAATACTTGATTAGGCTACTTGCTGTTCCTTCTTGATTCAGTTGATTTCATTTTTTTTCTGGATCAAACTGTGAATAGGACGACAAAGAGATCAGCTGAATCAAATCAATTTTCTATATTTATTAACATAGATACATCAAAAATGAAATACAAATGTATTCCAGATCAACCGAATCAAGCAGCAAGATCTCAAACAAGGTTCCAAGGAAGGAAATGTTGAGCAGTAATAGCTCTCAGGCCTACAGAAAATAAATGAAGAGTACAACCGACACATATGAGAAAGCTCTCAGACGGCCACCGAAACATAGGAGATAGCTAGGTTATTCTGAAAGCCTGGTATGGAAAGAATAAAGAACACAAAATCAAGATCAAATACCTGAGCAGATTTCTGAAAGAGGAGGGGCGTCGGAGTAACCATCGGAGGAACAACTCGGGTCGAAATCTCCTCGTCTGTAGCAGGAGTGCTGATGGGCTTGCCACCAAACGGATCGCCGGCGATATTCGAGGCCGACATTGTTGACGGCGGCGGAAAATCGTGGGAAACGGAGGGGGGAAATCGGGGGAGACGGCCACCGAGCGGAAGCGGAGCGGAAGTACGGGAAGCGGGCTAGGGTTTGAGTGAGGGAATAAGTTAGTTTTAGGATTTTTTATTGGTTTGTGTATAGTATATAAAAAACACCTAAAATTTTTAAAATATTGATTTGTCTATAGCCAATATTGGTTTGTCTATAACAACGCCCTTTTTTTATATAAAGTATATTATAAACATTAATCAATCTATTATAAATGTTATAATAATATAATTATAATCTAATAGCATTATATTTTAAACGTTATAATATACAATATAATATTAAAACTTTAAAATTATATAAATTAATATAAGTTATGTTGGGATGAATCCCTTTTTATTGAAAATAAGGGGTGCACATAATCACACCCCCATGATCTCCACCCAAAAGGATTGGGATCATGAGTTTGACCGCGCACGCGATCACCACACCCGATCCCCCGCGCGCCGATCCCACTCCGCATGATGAGGAACCACCACACCTCGCCGGCGGAGGGCGGTCGGCCTCCTCCACGGACGCCGGTCGTTCGCCCCCGTTTGTGCGGCCGAAGGGGACGGCGGCCCGGGCCGCCCCCTCCTCGGCGACCCGAGCGGCCAAGGGGGCGGCCGCCCCGGCTGCCCCCTAACTCGACCGCCCGTGCGGCCAAGAGGGGCGGTCACCACACCCGATCCCCCGCGCGCCGATCCCACTCCGCATGATGAGGAAACCACCACACCTCGCCGGCGGAGGGCGGCCGGCCTCCTCCACGGACGCCGGTCGTTCGCCCCCGTTTGTGCGGCCGAAGGGGACGGCGGCCCGGGCCGCCCCCTCCTCGGCGACCCGAGAGGCCAAGGGGGCGGCCGCCCCGGCCGCCCCCTAACCTGACCGCCTGTGCGGCCAAGAGGGGCGACCGACCGGGCCACCGCTCTCCTTGGCCGCCGCCGGCCAAGAGGGGCGGCCGACCGGGCCACCGCTCTCCTTGGCCGCTGCCGGCCAAGAGGGGCGGCCGACCGGGCCACCGCTCTCCTTGGCCGCTGCCGGCCAAGAGGGGCGACCGACCGGGCCTCCCCTCTCCTTGGCTGTCGGCGACCAAAGGGGCGGCCGCCCCCTCGCCCGGCCACCCGTTCGGCCAAGAGGGCGGCCAACCGGGCCGCCCTCCCTCCTTGGCCGTCGGCGGCCGATGGGGCGGTCGCCCCGGCCGCCGATAGCCAAGGGGGCGGCCTCCCTTCCCTCGGCCGCCGGCGCGCAACCAAGGAGAGCGGCCGCTCCTCCCCGGCCACCGTCGGCGGCCCTCCCTCGTCGGCGAACTTGGCGGCAGGTTCGCCGCCCTCCCGTGGAGACCCGCTCTCGCCGTCCGATTAGGGGAGAGCATCCTCGGCCGTTCGATCCGCGTGTAACCACCCACTAACCACCAGGTTAGTGGGGGAATTTAATTAATATTTTAATATTTTATTAATAGCGATCTCCAAATTGCAGGATACGCACATCAAAAGCTGTAGTAAAAATATTTATGATGGTGGTTACTGTGTGTGGATAGCCGCATAACCACCGTAACCATCTCCCGGAGCCTATAAAAGGAGTCTCAGACCTCCTCATTTATCATCTTTCTCTGATCTTTTTCTTCGGAGACTTCTTCCTCAGGTCGAAGCTCTGCCGATTTCCTCCTACGAGCCACCCCCGAGCCACCTTCGAGACACCTTTGGGTCACGCCCGAGCCACAAGCTGGTCAAGTCACGACCACCCGGCGAAGCCAAATCACCCAATTTCGAAGCGGCCTTAACAACTGCAAGACCAAGTGTGCCGCCTCCCATCCAGAATCAGCAAGTCGCTATCTGAAGACCACCGGCGCAAAACACAATCTGTAACAACTCCCGACGCAACAGCCTGTCGTCTGCCGCATGCAAAGTGTTCTCTCACCCCATAATTGTAACGAGAGGTGATCTGTCACCCTCGACTTCACTACCCAGCTGTAACCCCCAGGAAATAGTGGATTTTGACCGGCGCAGATTCGATCACGTGGTTTTTTACCCAGTCGAGAAGTTTTTCCACGTTAAAACTGCTTGTGTACAATCAACCTACTCTTTTGGCTGTGTGCGCGCTCGACCGTCCCGAGAGCTAAAACGGTCCAAGAATTCTGGCCCGACCGGAACGTCGGGTTGGTCCGCAACAAGTTATATAAATTATTTCAAAAGAAATCTTTGATTGATTTTTAGAAAGTTTTGATTCACATGATTATACCTCACATGTTGACATAATATTGCAAATATTGTTTTTCCAAATTGTTTCTCTTTTTTCTATCATCACTCTGCAAAATAACTGATTATTACTCCACTACTTTTTCTTGTGGGACAGAACCCTAATTTTCAATTTCTGCCATTAAAAAAAGAGCAATGTTAAGTGCAAACCTATTTTCGCTATGTGCAAACCACGGTTAAGTGCAAACCTAAAAAATTTAAGTGCAAACCAAAATGTTAGGTGCATACCAATTATATAAAAAAAATTCAATCGTCCATAAGTCCTTATTAGTTAATACAAATGCTTAGCCTCAGCAACAATATCTAAATAGTACACAAGTTTTCAAAAATAAGGTTGACGAAGAGACGATACCTCCATCTAAAGGTGGTTGGGGAGAGTGTACCTCGACGGACAATTCCCAATCATATAATTTGTTCTCCATTAAGCTTTAAAGATATTAAGTAAAGATCCACTGTTAATCATAAATCAAACCAAGTTATAGGCCAAAGAAAACCATGACATAAACTTTAATTCACAAATAACATGAATCCAAATATCATAGTAGTTTACCTGATCCCAACACTTCCATGAAACTCATCCTCCATGCCCCTAACCATATATTTATGAAAATTGTAAGAGTGCGGGAGTTGTTGCATAAGGACTTGTTGCATATCAATGAAAAAGAGGAAGGCTATTACAAAGTATTGGGTACTTGTTGCATAAGGACCCTAAATAATACGAAGTATTGATCAGATAATGCGAAGTTGTGCTTGCCCGGAGGAGAGGCAATTGTTTAGTTTTTGTATTGCTTGCTAGTGAATGGATGAGGTTTATAATGTCGAGGGTTGCATAAGGAAATTTTTTTGGATGAATGCAGGAATGAAATAAGAATTTTAGCTTCCAGATTTTAGCTTCCGGTGAAATAAGAACGATCCCATGGGAGCAAAAGATGCCATGAGCGAAGAAGGATTCCAGAAAAAATGAGGTTAAAACGAATCCAGGAAAAAAAAAACAGGACTCACCGGACTGCAGTAGGTTAAAACGAATCCAGGAAAAATCCCCTTCTCTTCACCGGAACGACGACACTTCAACGACACCGGACGGCGTTCGGGAAGGGGAGAACGACGAACGGGGGTCGTGGGGAGGAGAGCGGCTCACCGAGCGGCATTCAGGAGGTGGAGAACGGCGAACGGCAATGGGGATTGCGGGGAGGAGAGCGGCTCGCAGGTGTTTGGGAGGTAGAGATCGGCGAACGGGCGCGAGCAAGAGGAAGAAGCACAGTACTTGGTCGGCACTCGCTAGCTAGGGCACGGGCGCGGTTTGCACTGAAAGTTCTTGAGAGAGGAGATTAAATATTTTTGGTTTTTTTTTTGGGTCTGCACATAACCTTATATGATTTGCACATAACACTGCTCTAAAAAAATAAATATATATTTCCTCCGTTGCAAACTACTATGCTTCTCTCTCCTCTCTCTTCTGTGTCCGCGCTCGTTTGGCTCATAGCCTCATAGGTCTCACCAACTCCTCTTCGCTCATCTGCGCCAATGGCACGCCTTTCCGTTTTTGGTAAACTATAATACAATTCTCAGGGTTTTCCAACCTCTCTTTTTTTTCCCTTCTTCTCCCCCTGTCATTACTCTCTACCATTACTATCTCACTCCAACATTTATTTACTCCTCTCTCTCTCCGTCTCTCTCTCTCTCTCGCCCCTTTTTTTTTATCTCTTTCATCATGGAGCCCCTGACTTGAGAAAGGAGGAGCCATTTCTCCTCCTCGGGTGACGATCCATTTCTCATGGAGTCGATATTTTCAGGTCAGTAGGCTTCTGGTTCTCTTTTCCCGGGACAATGCCGGCGATTTCTGCCGTTTTTCTCCCCATTCTACTTTTTTTTTGTTCCTTTTTCAGTTGAAACTTTCCCCCTTCTTTATCATTACGCACACTTTGGTAGGAGAAATGTTCTTTAGCTTTTACAGAGCTGGCGATTACGACGAAGGATTTAAGGGTTTTGCACTCTTCCTTCTTATTCCAACGAGGGATGAAAAACGAAAAAAGTAAATTAAAATTTCGGATCGCATTCTTTGATTTGTTGGCTCTTTGATATGTTACGTTCTTTAGCCGAGTATGTTGAATTTAGAACATTGCAGTTTCTTCTTGTTCTACTCTCATGAATATCCTGACTGTAATAAAAATGTTCAAGTTCCATATCTCTAGTTTACTGTTATAGATTGCTCATTTCAGAGAGGTTTCGGGCTCTAGCATGTTAGGTTCTGCATTAGATCATCTTTGTCATCATCAACCGTTGAACTAGATTATTGGATCCTTTTAATCAATGCTACATTATGCATTAAACCAGAGACGGACATAATCAAAGACATGTATACATACATTGACATAATCTATGACATGTATACATACATTGACATAATCAAAGATATGCGTACAAATTCAATGATGAAGGTGAAGGCATCCGGATGATTTAACACCGTAGTTATTATCACTATTGGCTTACATCAAGGTTCAACTTTAAGTTCTTATCTCTTTACCCTTATCTTAGATAAGCTCACCGGACATATCCAACAAGCAATACCTTGTTGTTTATTGTTTGTAGATGATATTGTTTTGGTTGAAGAGACGCGCGAGGGTGTAAACGCGAAACTTGAATCATGACAAGACACTATAGAAAAAAGTTTTTAGGCTGGGCAAAGACAAAGTATATGTAGCTTAAATTTAGCATTGCAAAAAGGATGAATGACTTTATTATTAAGTTGGGTGATCAAGATATTTTCCGCAGTGAGCGCTTTAAATATCTTGGATCGATAGTTCAAAAAGATGGATGTGTTGAGAAAGATATGATACTAGGGCTGCAAACGAGTCGAGCTCGAGTTGAACTTGGCGAAAATAGCCGGCTCGAGCTTTTTTTTTCGAGCTCGAGCTCGACGAGCTTGTGTTTAATGGGGACGAGCTCCGCGAGCTCGACGAGCTCCGCGAGCTCGACGAGCTCCGCGAGCTCGACGAGCTCCGCGAGCTCGACGAGCTCCGCGAGCTCGACAGAGCTCCGCGAGCTCGACAGAGCTCCGCGAGCTAATATCCTCGCCCTCCACCGAGCTCCACGTGCTAATATCCTGGCCCTCCGCCGTCCGCCGGCTCGCCGCTCCTCCCCTGAGAAACTCTAACATGGATGATCGATGACGTGACTCGTGAGGTGAAAGAGGAGATGAACAGTATATTATATACTTATATTAATGTAATAAACTTATATTAATATAATAAACTTATATTAATATAAGTATTTCAGGAGAGGCTCAGACGGTCAGACCTCGGGTACAGAATATTAATATACTTATATTAATATAATATATTATATACTTACCGCAGAGGCGCAGACAAGTCAGAAAGCTCGGACGATCACCTTGGGAGCCGGGATAGTATATTAATATACTTATATTATATACCTATATTAATATAATATATTATATACTTACAAAGCAGACAACTCAGACGGTCAGGGTCCAAGACATGCCATACCGCAAATAATCAGGTATATTTAAATATATTTATTAATATTAATATATATATGCTCGCGAGCCCATGAACAAAGTTTATTGGGCTCGAGCTCGGCTCAAAAGCAAGCTCGAGCTCGAGCTCGACATGCTCGAGCTCGAGTCGAGTTTTTTTTGAGTCAGCTCATCGAGTTCTCGAGCCGGCTCAACTCAACTTTTCTGCACCCCTATATGATACGGAGAATCCAAACAGGTTGGTTGAAGTGGAAATGTGTGTCAGGGATCTTATGTGATTGTAAAGTACCATTAAAACTTAAAGGCAAGTTCTACCGCATTGCGATTAGACTAGCATTGCTCCATGGTTCTGAGTGTTGGGTAGTGAATTGTGTACATAAGCAAAAAATGGGAGTTAAGGAGATGAGAATGCTTAGGTGAATGTGTGAACATGCGAGACTAGATAAAATTAGGAATGAATGTATCAGGGATAAGACATGAGTGACACCAATTGTAGAGACGATGCAAGAAGATCGACTAAGATGGTTTGGACACGTACATAGGAGACTATTAGAGGCATCTGTTAGGCGTTGTGAGAGTTTAGTTACTAGGCATGTTAAACAGGGGAGGGGTAGGCCGATAAAGATTTAGAATAAAACTATAAGAAAAGACATGTTGTACTTAGATATTAATGGAATTATGACTAAAGATAGGGCACAATGGTGACAAAGGATCCATATAGTGATATAGCCGACCCCACTATAGTGGGATAAATAAAAAAGACTTGGGTGTTGTTGTTATTGTATGCATTAAGCCTATTTAGCTTATAAACATTTTTTGTGTTATGTTTTCACAGTCACATACTCACATTATATTGTAAATGAGAAAGAATTATACATTACAAGGATCATTGAGACTTAGAAAATACATATGAATATAATGCACAATGATAAATTGACATACAATCCAACCCATGGATTATAAATGCATAGTCCAACACTCACCTCGAGTTGTCAATGGAAGTCTCATGTAATTTCAACTTGATATGGAGAATAGAGATTAGAAGTATTAATTTATCGGAGATATCCCACATGTTAAGTGAAATAGGCTTGATTAAAGGATTAACAAAACAGAAAAAACACAACGAGAGAGCCATCATGAACTTTCTCTCGAACAAAATCAATGTCCAGCTCAATATGCTTCATCCTCTTATAAATAAAAATATCTGTAAATGTGAACATTGGTTTGAATGTCACATGAAAAAGACATTGAAAAAATCACACTAAAACCCAACTCTACTCATAAGAGATATAGAAAGTAGATACAAGAAAAAACAAGTTTATTAGAGAGATCCCACAACATGGTTAGTCCAATGGGCTTCATTAAAATTTAAAAGATAGGTGAGCTGATGAATGAAAGAAACATGATGAGAGAGATCTATCTCTCGAACAATATGAATATCCATTTAAATATTTTTTTTCTTCTTATATAGACGAAAATCACTGTAAATATGAGCATTAGCCTGATTGTCACATAAAAGAGAAATTGGTAAAATAACTGTAAATTAGAATTCAGTTACGGATAAGTATCTTCATTAGAGAGATCTCATTATATGGCAAGTCCAATGGTGTTTTAATGAAAGATTGAGGAGCTGATTACCAAATAAAAATGACAATGAGAAATCCATTATGAACTTTCTGTTGAACAAAATGAATATCCAACTCAATATGTTTTCTCCTCTTATACATAATAAAATCACTAGAAATATGAACAGTGACCTAATTGTCACATGCAAGAGACATTGTCACATGCATGAGCATTGGCCTGATTGTCTAAACTTGAGTTCTAATTACACTTATGGTTGTTCTTTGACAGAGTTAGGCTGAGTAGCTCTTAACGCGCAATACTGGTCTAACGTTTCGAGTCTTACTAATGAACTCAAGTGTTCTAGCGTCTCACGGACACAAACTCGAATCTACTAATTTCTAAAGCGGGATACATCCCCCAATAATTTATCTCATAGGGTATACTACTACCCACGAGAATGATAGTGCGCCTTTATCAAACACGGGAGATGATCTCCACCGTGTCGACACAATATTTTCTGTCTAATGCTACTCTGCTTGTGAACATGTGCATATGGTTAAGGCGATTCACCAAATTGGTTTGAGATGACTAGAACCATATTTCTAACTTTATTGCTTCCTGTTAATCAATCTAACCGAGTGACTATACTGTTCGTATGGTCTAACTGTATGAGACTTATTAAAATTAAATACATACTGGATATACTCGCTACACAATAATTGCATTAGCCATCTCTATTGATAGTAGAAATTTTCTATAAAATCATATCAATTTTACTGAATTATACTAAACATAATTATACAGGCTATTTGATATGTCTAGCCAAGAAGAATAAAAATTTCTTACAGTGGTGTTAGGACGCTCGTACACCTGACGTGGTGACATAGTTTCTTTTGAGTGAGGCCCAATCTGAGATAATGGTAAGAACTCACTTCGACTCGCAACTGCGATTCAAAAAGTCCTAACATAATTTACAAAATAGTTTTTAGTAACTTAGGAATTCATCGAAAGATCTTACAACAACTAAAATTGACACTGCATTGAACGAAAAGGGCTTACCGCTGTTTTCTGAAAAAAAATGGTGGAATAAGGATCTTTGAAATGGAGACGGCTCTAACCAATTTGAAATTGTCAGTTTTTTCGCACACCTAGAAGATCCATCATTCGCGGTAAAGCTAAAGTGAAATTTCTGAAATACCTCCAATTAAAACACTTGAAATTTAAGTTTTTCAAAGGAAACCACTTGAAATCCGAGGAAGGAGATCGGAAGCCTTGAATCCTAATTTTTTTTGAAAAATTTAGATGGAAAAACGGAGGTCAGGGATCAAGAGGAAGAAAAGGCGTGGACTGATACCTGGAGGCCACCGTAACTGAGAAAGGAGGAGGCAAATTGCCGGCAACCTAAGGTACAACACAGGGTAGGAAACCCTATGCTGGGTCGGCGATGACTTCAGGTTAGGGGAGGGACGCTGGGACCGCTAGCAGCGCCGGCTAGAGGCGCGAGTATCACCCGCCGAAGAAGAGCCTGCGCCGCTTGATGAAGGAAACGCCGATTGCGGGAGACGGAGAGGGAAACAACGCTCGACGTCGATAGGGTTTGCGGAAAAATAAAAGGGCAAGGCTGCGGGTTTTAAAATAGACGTGCGGCTGGGGCGGTTATGATAATTGCTCAAAATAAATGAACCGGCAAAGCTCAATCTAGAGGAATTTCCGAGTTCTTTTTTTTGCACACTTATTGTGACTTGTTATTACTTAGAAAATTTTGCTGCACCATCGCGCAATCAAAATGTTGTAGTGGTGACAACTATTTAATTATCTATGCGCGACAAATAAATTTATTATATAGTGCTACAAAAAATGCTAAGATTTACCTCCACAAAGGTTTACGGACGTTACACGATTTGCGTCCAGATGCCTTCGTAGAACGCATCCTCCTCCAACGGTTTCCGTGGCAGTTCCAGCCGCGATCCTTCCCCATGAAGCCGACAGTTTCAGCAAGCTTCTGCCTTGGCCACTCCTCCCATGAAGCCGACTGTGAGGGATATAAATTTTTTCAGTGCTGCCATATAAATGGAGGAAATCAGTGATGCATTTTTTTGGTTGTTATTGAATATTGAAGTTTTTTTTAGCTTGCTGCTTGCTTCCATGAATGAAACATGAACTTGTGTCGCTGGGTTCATTATTGCCGTAGGATTTTTCAGTAGAATGAAATTCAAGTTTTATTGCTTTGAGTTTTCGTGGAGCCTCTTGTGCGTGAGTGAGCGAATTATTTCCGTGGTCCCCGTGTGCGATAGCGGCCGACCACAGTGCGGGAGGTCGAAGGTGACCAGGCATTTCTCGCGGGATTGTGTCGACTTCGATTGCGGAAAGACGACTCTTTCCATGGGCAAGTTGCTTCTTCCCCCTCCTTTGCGTGTGTTTACTTTTTCTCTCTAGGATATTAGACTCCTTTGCTGAATTTTCGCCTGGATTTTGTCAGCAAAAGCTATGTCAAAAACTCAAATAGGAAACGTAACTTGTAGTTCATGATTTTCGTTTTGCTACGACAAGAGGAATATAACAAAAGTTGCAAATCTTCTTTTCTCGGATTTTTAATTTTAACTTATTTAAGTGAATCATTTTTTTTGAAACAAAATAGTTACTCTTATGTTTTACAAAAAAAAATTAATAGTTGTTATTTTTTAAAAAAGGAATATGCAAACAATTTCCGCTTTATTTTCTTTACAAAAATTAATTGAATCATTGTATGCAATTAGGGTTTCCTAAAAAAGCCGACACGCGTGCAAACCCTACGCCCCGTCTTGCATCAATTTAGTATCAGATCTAGGTTACGAGCTTTTTCTTAGTTTCAGCTATGATTTGCATTACGTTACGACAATTCACAACAAAAATTGAACCCTCGATAAGCCAAGTGGGTATCATTTCTACAAGAGTATACCTTCGTTCTCAAGCACTGCAAATGAACGGAGAATAGGGTTGTTGATGCGTAGCAGAGACAAGAACACGCTTTGGGCCCGTTCGGGGCTGATTTGGCAACTTTCCATATATGGCGTGCCCGGATCGACGATCGGGCTCCACGATTGCGTCGGGAGCGTCGCCGCGAGTCAAAATACCATATTACTTTATTTTTTAGTTTATTTTTGATGTATTTTAAGGATGAACCCACCGGCCAATCATAGCCGTTGATGGGGAAACCCTAGCTTGTCTTTTCTTATAAATATGAGTTATGAGGGCTGAAACGATTCATTGTTGAATTTGGAGAAGAAGCATTCTCGGATTTCAGCGATCCCTCCCGGTGCCGACGCCGTGGAACCCTAGGTGACGATTCCTAGGCCGCCAAACTTCCCCCAAGGTAAACCCTACCCCCCTCCATCATTTTCCACCACCTCCTTCCCCATCTGGCCATCGAATCCCCTCCAAAACCCCACCCGAACTCCACCGACCTGCAGCAAGGGCAACCGCCCCTCTCCCTTCCGTTTCCTGTTCCGCCGCCCCTTCTGTGCCCGGAATTCCACCGCCGGTCTGCTGTCATCAGCCCAGCACCGGCAGCCCCCTTCCCCTCCCAAAACCGACCCCCCTAGGGCCTCCTTTGCCCCAGCTGACCCCTCCTCCTCTTTCCCCGTCGTGGATCCACCTCCCACCGTTCCGAAAACCCTAGATCTATTTTGATCTAGTGCTACCACCCTCCGATCCATCATTTTCATTCGTATTCCTCTTCCCGTAGCCCGGATCCGCTGTCAAAACACTGGATCTATCCACCTACGCCCGGTTCTCTTCCCTAGCGGCCAGATCTCTCCATTTCCGGCCCGTCTCCCCTCTTTCCCACCGTGGGTAGCCACCTCGCCGTCACCGTGCCATCGTTTTCACCTCCGATCGCCCGTCTACACATCCGACCCTTCAAATTCTCCAGTGCCTCGGTTCAGCCCTCTACGTTGTGAGCATTTGTGGTATTGTATTCGGTGATTTGACATTTTCATTTGGTGTTTTATTATATTGTGTTGAGATTATTGTTGCGTAGAAATTGGTTCTTTTATACTAATAATTGTAAGAGGAGTTATTCGCCGCACGCTTGCTTTGGCCCTCCGAGTGGAGGAAGCCGTTGCCTAATTGCTAAAAATTAATTGTTTCTCTTTTATTTTAATTATTTGCGTGGTGTTATTAATCACATTGTCTATATTAATTGTCGTCGTCGACCGACGATCACATTGCATTTAGCGTTGCACTAGTGTGTCACCCTCGCACCTACACTTAGAGTCATAGTTTCCGAGCACCACTAGCCTACCCTACATCAAATTGGTATCAGAGGTCAAGGAGGCCATTTGCATGCTTCGTAGTGGTAGGTTTTAAATAATCATTAGGTTCATTTATGTCTAGTTATTGCCGTCGTTCGTCTCCTCCATCTGAGTATCCTGAGTCTACCTATACCCGACCTTATAGAGCCCCTCTAGAGAGATCTTCATGTTATCATTATGATTATCATCGTTCCCCGCACACCACATCTAGAGATCGTGTCGACCCCTCGACACTATTCCATCATGCTAGAGGGATCACCACGACGAGAGGTCCTCACGTCTTCATCGTTACATCTCTCCGCGATTTCACGATGATAGAATTGAATATCGTTCAGGTCATCGCCGCTACACATCTCCTCTAGGAGAAGAACCTGAGTTGGGATATGAGCGACCTCCACTGCACGTTCACAGGGCTCATACGCACCCACGAGCACAATCTAATTATGTTAGGAACTACCGTCTAGACGACCCTCAGGAACCCTATAGAGGTCACCATCGGCATGTTCACAGTACATGTCAAGACCCTCCTAGTGTTCCACTAATAGAGTTACCTGAGGCTGAATTTATGCGATTAGTACTTAACCGTTTTGATCTCTTAGAAACTCAGTTTGATCACCTAAGATCTACATTACGAATAAAGCATAGGGATTTGGGTCATGCCACCGATGCGGCGAGTAGTGCTCCCACCAAGATAAGAGCCCAGACACTTGGTTTTGATCCTTCTCAGTTTGATGAGATTCAGTGCTCATGTGATCTTGAGGTTGAATCTGATCATGACCTTTTGATACAGGTGGAGAGTGATACTGACATGACTAGTGAGCATGGTCACGTGGGTGAGGACGAGCGACCTAGCGACACTGTGATGGTATACCCATCATTCTCACCTCACCTAGACCTACACCTGGACCTAGTGCCCCCTTTGAACAGAGACACAGTTCTCGACACTATATCGATTGACCCACACTTTAGTCTGGGCTCCCCCTGCTCTTCCCTTAGTATTATCTCGGGTCACTTCACTACTGAGAGTCGAGAGTATAGTGTTGATCTCGTAGTGGCTATGTCACTCATGCACGAGGGCACTACTCCTTTCGATGACACTCATCGGGAGGACCTTGACCTTAGTGACGAGCCCTATAACGAGCCCCCTGTTGAGCCTCCTGATGATCCGCCACATCTTGGTGAGGTTGAGACTCGGGTGAGCCACTCGGGTATGACGCCTCTTTCATTATCATCTCTGGCCTTGCCCCAGAGAAGGGACCTTGAGTGGAGCATGACATATGTAGGGCCTACCTTGAGTCCACTTGAGTATACTCATATTGTGAGGACCTACCTTATGACGCCTCACACTCTGGATGAGTTTTGGGATATGCCACCCGCTGAGCCACCCGATGAGTTCTTTCTTGTCTGGGACGCTCACCATATTTTAGAGTCACGACTTCTAGTCGGTGCACATGATTTTCACTCAGGTGGTCGTCTCCTTCGTGATGACTTTTCTTACACACCTCCTGGGGACCCCCCCTGATGCGCTACGTTTCCCGAGAGACATTTGGCTCTTTACGAGCCCGTATTTGAGTATAGTTGTCTCTCACGGTCATCTGAGCACTCGTCACACACGGGATGAGTTTGTCTACACTCCACCAAAAGAACCTCCTGATAGACCACCATATTTGAGGGACATCTCAGACATTATTAGATTTTCCTATAAGGAGTGTATCGTGTCTGTCGTGTTGTCTTTGCATCATTTGCATTACCTGCATGAGTCTGCTGAGTCTTTTGCACGACATTTGCATGAGTTGCATGAGTCGGCTCGCCGACGAATAATAATAAGCAATGAAAATTACAAAGCCCATGCAGATAAGCGAAGACGAGAGCAAATATTTAATGTAGACGAGAAGGTAATGGTGCGAGTCCGCCTTGAGAGGCTCCCTTCGGGGTCTGCCAAGAAGTTAAGCGCGAGGCGAATGAGTCTGTACTCCATTATTAGTCGTATTGGGACCAATGCCTACCGACTTGACATCCCGACCAGTATGAGAATTCACCCTGTGTTTAATGTTGAGGATCTGACTCCATACTATGAGCCTCATGAGTGTGTGGACCCGAGCAGTGGAGATACCCAGCCACCCCCACCCCCACAGTCGTTACCTTCTATGAATCACCGACACTTCAAAATGCCCAGCGTGTCGGTGTCCGAGAGTCCGACACTCGTCCGACTCTCGGACACTCTCCGACACTCGAGTCGGAAATCCGACACTCGAGTCGGAAATCCGACACTCGAGTCGGAAATCCGACACTCGAGTCGGAAATCCGACACTCGAGTCGGAAATCTGACACGCTGGCTCACGCGGGACTCGCGTGTCCCGCTCAATCGGACACGCGTGTCCCAAAGTTAGCTACTCATGATGAGACGGGTGGTAATTTATCTTGAAAGTGTCTTTACCCTTTTCTAGCATTTCAAATAGTGAAAGTGGATCTACTGGTGACGTAGATATTTTCTCTAGAAAAAGAAAGATTGAAAGTGAGGAAAAAAGTTTGCATGTGAATCCATTATTTTTACTGATGATATATAATGGTAATGTGTTAATGTCCTATCATTTTTTGATCATTTGTTAAGTTTTGCATTTGAATATTTGATGAATAATATTTAAATATGACTTAACTTATTTAAATATTTGTTAATTGTTATTTTTTTTATTTTTGTTAAATGTTTTAGGATTTTCATAATTATAAAAATAAATATTTAATATACGTGTCCCAGCGTGTCGAAATATTGTATTTTTTGAGAATTGACGAGTCGCGTGTCGTGTCGTGTCGTATCGCGTGTCCCGTATCGGTGTCGGTGCAACATAGGTTGCCTTACCACTCTCTTACCCCACCTACGTCTGATGTCCACCACAGTCCATCCCGTGCTACCACCCATTCACCTGGGGATTCGTCTTCTTTGGTTTCACCACCGGCACCGCCGATTGCACCGGGTTCCACCCTTCGAGAGATGAGCGATGAGAGCATCACAGAGTTCAGATTCCACCAGTTTGTTCCTACTTCAGATGGGTCGCGCTGTTGCTACTTGGTACATTGGCGGGGCCGCCCCGAGGCAGTTGACGTTTGGATACTTGCAGCAGAGCTTGATCGATTCGCCCCTGGACTTCAACTTCCGCACGACCGTCTCCTTTCGCCGGATATGACAGCTTTTTAGTCAGGGGAAATTGATTGGCGAGGACACCATTCCGCCGGTGATACTTGGACGACTTCCAGTGGATCTCTTCGAGTTGTACCTGGCGATCAGCGAGAGAATTTCGATCCCAATTCATCGGGAGATGAATTCTTTCAAGCCGGGGAGATTGATGCAGAGCAGAGACGAGGACGCGCTTTGGGCCCGTTCGGGGCTAATTTGGAAACTTTCCATATATGGCTTGCCCGGATCGACGACCGGGCTCCACGATTGCGTCCAGAGCGCCGCCGCGAGTCAAAATACTATATTACTTTATTTTTTCAGTTTATTTTTGATGTATTTTAAGGGCGAACCCAACGACCAATCATAGCCGTTTATGGGGAAACCTTAGCTTGTCTTTTCTTATAAATAGGAGTTATGAAGGCTGAAATGATTCATTGTTGAATTTGGAGAAGAAGCATTCCTGGATTCCAGCGATCCCTGCCCGGTGCCGACGCCGTGGAACACTAGGTGACGATTCCTAGGCTGCCAAACTTTCCCCCAAGGTAAACCCTAACCCCCTCCATCATTTTCCACCACCTCCTTCCCCATCCGGCCACCGAATTCCCTCCAAAACCCCACCCGAACTCCACCGACCTGCAACAAGGGCAGCCACCCCTCTCCCTTCCGTTTCCTGTTCCACCGCCCCCTCCCGTGCCCGGAATTCCACCACCGGTCTGCTGCCATCAACCCAGCACAGGCAGCCCCCTTCCCCTCCCAAAACCGACCCCCCTAGGGCCTCCTTTGCCCTAGACGACCCCTCCTCCTCTTTCCCCATCGAGTATCCACCTCCCACCGCTTCGAAAACCCTAGATCTATTTTGATCTAGTGCTACCACCCTCCGATCGATCATTTTCATCCGTATTCTTCTTCCCGTAGCCCGGATCCGCCGTCAAAACACCGGATCTATCCACCTACGCCCGGATCTCTTCCCTATCGGCCGGATCTCTCCATTTCCGGCCCGTCTCCCCTCTTTCCCACCGTGGGCAGCCACCTCGCCTCACCGTGCCATCGTTTTCACCTCCGATTGCCCGTCTACACATCTGGCCCTTCAAATTCTCCAGTGCCTCGGTTCAGCCCTCTACGTTGTGAGCATTTGTGGTATTGTATTCAGTGACTTGACATTTTCATTTGGTGTTTTATTATATTGTGCTGAGATTATTGTTGCGTAGAAATTGATTCTTTTATACTAATAATTGTAGGAGGAGTTATTCGCCGCACGCTTGCTTTGGCTCTCCGAGCGGAGGAAGCTGTTGCCTAATTGCTAAAAATTAATTGTGTCTCTTTTATTTTAATTATCTGCGTGGTGTTATTAATCACATTGCTTATATTAATTGTCGTCGTCGACCGACGGTCACATTACATTTAGCGCTGCACTAGTGTGTCACCCCCGCACCTGCACTTAGAGTCATAGTTTCCGAGCACCACTACCCTACCCTACATCAGTTGTCAATGTCCTTAGTCGAGTCACCCTCATACTATCTCAGATGAGCACCCAGGTGATAGGTTTTGAGTGTATCATAGGAGACTATTCTAGTTGTTCCGATTTTAGTGGCATTTATGATGCGATACATTCAGATCTCTTTCACAATGAGACCAATTATCTGATTAGAGACAAATATTTATTTTGTGGAACCCGTCTATGCATTCCCCACACTTCATTGCGAAACTTTATCGTATGAGACTGCATGGTGGAGGTTTAGGTTGACATTTTGGACGAGACAAAACTATAGTCTTAGTAGAGGAGTGATTCTATTGGCTTAGGATGAAACGAGTTATCACACAGATTGTCAGTAGTTGTCGTACCTGTCAGGTAGTGAAGGGCAATAAATAGCCTGTTGGATTGTATACACCCTTACCGGTGCCTAGTATTTCTTGGGAAGATGTTAACATGATTTTTGTACTTGGGTTGCCACACACTCTTAGGAAGCACGTTTCCATTCTTGTTGTGGTCAATGATGTATTTCATCCCCTGCAACAAAACCGACGATGCCTTCATATTGCCCGTATCTATTATAAAGAGGTTGTCGCGCATCGAGGGATACCTAAGACTATCATTATCGATCGGGATGTCAAATTCACCAGTTATTTTTGGAAGTCATTCTGGAAACTTTTAGGCACTAAAGTTCTATTTTCGATCGCCTATCATTCGCAGACCAACGGTCAGACTGAGGTTGTAAATAGGAGTTTAGGAAATTTGCTGCGTTGCTTGGTAGGAGATCATCAGGGGAATTGGGATCTAATTTATCCGCACGCTCAGTTAGCCTATAATAATTCGAAGAATAGATCTATGAGTTTATCTTCAAATGAGGTTGTTCACGGTCACACTGTATGAGTGCTGCTAGATTTAGCACCACTGTCAGTTTGCATATGACTATGCATTGCATTTGCATGAATTGCATAAAGAAATTAAACTGAAATTGCATAGTACTTATGATTTATATGCAACTTAGACTAATAAACATAAAAGAGTTACTAGTTTCAAAATGGATGACTTGGTGATGATTCAGCTTAATTCGGAATGATTTCATTCAGGTACCGTAAAGAAGTTAGCTGACCGTAGGACTGGACCTTTTAGAGTGGTAAAGCAGATTGGGCAAAATGCATATGAACTTGAGATACCTTCCGTTTGGGGAGCAAATTCTGTTTTTCACGTAACTGATCTGGCTTTATTCTACGATTATCCACACGAGTCTTTAGATTTTCCCTTGCATACTCCTCTATTTGATTCTTCTGGGTTGGTGAGTGATAGTGAGGAGCCACATTCAGGACACACCGACACTCATTTAGTCACTGACACATTGACTCGTCACCTACAATTCTTCCTTTTCCCACCGACAGTTTTTAGGCCGAGCATGTGACACCAGGAGATACTACTATACCAGTTCCCAGAGCAGCTGACAGGCTTCCACGACATATCTTGCTTCCCGAGCAGATCCTGGACGACGAGATAGTGACCACTGCTGATGGTGGTTTTCAAAGGTATTTAGGTCGTTGGCATGACAAACCAGAGACTGAAATCAGCAGGGTTGTGGCTGAGGAGTTACAATGGATGGATGCTGATCTTCTACAACACTATCGATCAGAGCACTCACCCGAGATGAGTGATTTCGAGAGGGGGAGAGTTTGTGGAGACCAGCCTAGATCAGGTCAATGCAAAAGTGCCCGACGCCTTTACCGACCCGGAGTCATTGCATTTTAATTTTGTTATTTTGCATTTTAATTTTATTTTGCATTTTTATTTGCTGTTTATGTTGGGACTATGTTGATTGCACGTCTGCGAGCGTTGCCACGTTATTTTTGTTGTTGTTATTTTTTATTTCTCCAAAGTGAACCGGCCTATGAAGAAATGGCTTTGCCCGGGCCGTAGATGACTCCCGGTTCGATTGATGTGCAGGTTAGGGCTCCCAGCCGCAAGCCCCGCCCCTGACTTCGTCGCACATCCTCCGTGCGTCGCGCATCCCCCGTGGCTCTTGCAAAAGCTTCCCCGCCAGTTATTAGGGCTTCGCCTCGCGGCTTCCGTCCACAATCTGTGTCCAGGCTCCTTCGCAGAAAGCATCCTCCTCCTCCAGCGGTTTTGGCGGCAGTTCCAGCCATGATCCCTCCCCATGAAGCTAACGGTTTCAACAAGCTTCTGCCTTGGCCACTCCTCCCATGAAGCCGACTGCGAGGGATTTAAATTTTTTTCAGTGTTGCCATATAAAGTTTAAAAAGACGGAGGTATCAAGTTATTTCCCAGCCACGATCCCTTTTCCGACGTTATTAAGTTGGGTGATCAAGATATTTTCCGTAGTGAGTGTTTTAAATATCTTGGATCGATAGTTCAAAAAGACGGAGGTATTGATAAAAATGTGACACATAGAATCCAAGCGGGTTGGTTGAAATGGAGAGGCACATCAGGGATCTTATGTGATCGTAAAGTACCACTAAAATTTAAGGGCAAGTTTTATCGTACTGCAATTAGACCCGCGATGCTCTATGGTTCTGAGTGTTGGGCAGTGAATTGTGTACATGAGCAAAAAATGAGAGTTGCGGAGATGAGAATGCTTAGGTGGATGTGTGGACGCACGAGACTGGATAAAATTAGGAATGAATGTATTAGGGATAACACAAGAGTAGCACCAATTACAGAGAAGATGCAAGAAGCTCAACTAAGATGGTTTGGACATGTACAAAGGAGACCATAAGAGGCACCTGTTAGGCGTTGCTAGAGTCTAGTCACTAGACATGTTAAACGAGGGAGGGGTAGACCAATAGAGACTTGGAATGAAACTATAAGGAAAGACATGATGTACTTAGGCATTAGCGAGATTATGACACAAGACAGGGCACAATGGCGATAAAGGATCCATATAGCCGACCCCATTATAGTGGGATAAAGGCTTGAGTGTTGTTGTTGCCCTATAAATGGAGGAAATCAGTGATGCGTTTTTTTGGTTGTTGAATATTGAAGTTTCTTTTTTTCTTTGGCTTGCTGCTTGCTTCCATGAATGAAACATGAACTTGTGTTGCTGGGTTCATTGTTGCCGTAAGATTGTTCAGTTGAATGAAATTCAAGTTTTCTTGCTTTGAGTTTTCATGGAGCCACTTGTGTGTGAGTGTGCGAATTATTTCCGTGGTGCCCGTGTGCGATAGCGGCCGACCACGGTGCGGGAGATCGAAGGTGTGATGAGGAATTCCTCGCGGGATTGCCGTCGACTTCGATTGCGGAAAGACGACTCTTTCTGTGGGAACTTGCTTCTTCCCCCTCCTTTGCGTGTGTCTACATTTTCTCTCTAGGATATTAAACTCATTTGTTGAATTTTCGTCTGGATTCTGTCAGCAAACACTACATCAAAAACTCCAATCGGAAACGTAACTTGGAGTTGACGATTTTTCGTTTTGCTACGACAAGGTGAGCGGAACGAAAACTGCAAATCTCCTTTTCTCAGATTTTTAAATTGAACTATTTTCAAGTGAATCATTTTTTTGAAACAAAATAGTTTATGTTTTATGAAAAAAAATTAATAGTTAGTTTTTTTAAAAAGGAATATGCAAATAATTTCCGCCCGAATATCTTTACAAAAATTAATTGAATCATCATGTGCAATTAGAGATTCCTAGAAAAGCCGACAAGCGCGCAAACCTTACACGCCGTCCTGCATCAGTACTGCCGAAGCTGAGGATGGTACTATAACTGGTGCTGATGCTTAAGATATGATGTCGGAGATGTCGGGGATGGAGTATTTTACATCAATGCCGAAGAAGGTACAATTGCTGTCGTTAACGTTGAACATTGTATGATACTGCTGTGGAAGAAGCCAAGATGATGCCTGTGCCAAAGAATGTGGTACTGCTGTGGAAGAAGCCGATACGATTCCTGTGTCGGAGAATGTAGCACTGTCGTGGAAGAAGCCGTATGATCAATCGGTGCCGATGATTCAGGCTGAGGAGGAGGTTGGGTGGTAGGCGAAGGCTGCTAATGCGGTGAAGTGGAAGGTGACAATGGTGGTAACTGGAATTGTGGAGGAATAGCAGATGTAGACGGAGACTGAGAGGATGTGGTGGTAGAGGACGAAAGGTACATGCAGTCATGCGACTCTGAGTATGAAGTTAAATCTTCAACATTGAATACATGGGAAATTTCCATACTCTGCGAGGTATCCAACTCATAAGCATTTATTTCAGTTCTTTTAAGCACATTGTAAGGACCCATCCACTTAGCATTTAATTTTCGAGCAGTTCCCACAGGGAACCTCTCAGCCCATATACAAATCAACACTTGTTCTCCTTCTTTGAAGCTTTGTAATCTCCCGTGACTAGATTTATAAATAATTCTATTACAACTAATTCTATGTTGGATAGACTCATGCATGTTACATAGTGACAATGAATGATGATCGACAAACATAATAGAACTCTTATGTAGAGACTCTATATCTTCAAATTTCATACTAGAGGGGCACATGATCTGGGGGTTCAATGGGTGAGGGTGTAAAAAAATTCATCTCGAGTGCGATGATCATCTAAATAACACTCGATATGTCAATACAAACAATGATGGAACCGAACCCAAGACCATTGAGTGCACTCACACTCTCGACTAAATCGAAGATAATGTACACATTCCTAAAGAGTGGTGGTTTATCTGAAGGCTCTCTTGGCGGAGTGTAGAAATATTTATCGTGTGCGAGATAAACATCCTGAAGATCGTGTGGAACTTTGGCACTGGGATGTCACCCTATGCTGTGTAGGATGCTCCCATAAGGTGAAAGCTCGTCAGGTGGCTCACCAGGAGGAGTATGATGAAATTCATCGCAAAAGCGACGAATATCAACATAGGTTCCTGAAATATCATGAGTGACCTTAAATGTAAGAGGAGACATCACTGAATACACAACACTGGATTTGAAAACCTCATGGATGGGGTAACTCAGAGATCTGACTAGAAGATGTGTCAAGAATCTTGTACTCAGGATCACTCATCAGAATTTCATCCTCACAAGGGCGCGGTGGTTCAACAGGAGGCTCAACAAGGGGGTTTCCAAAGAACCCGTCAACAAGGTGACGGTCCTCCAGATGTAAACCATCACAAGGTGCAGTGTTCCCAAAGATGGGTGAAACGGTCATCACGAGATCAACAGTAGGCTCTCAGCTCCCGGTAGTAATGTGGCTCGTGATGATGACAGTAGAAGAGTGAGAATAGTGCATACTCAATAATGGACCAATCGGTGTACTGTCGTGGTCTGGCTCTCTAGCCGTATGAGACACAGGATCTAAGTGAGGTGTAAAGGATGGGTATACCATCATTATGTCACTGGGCCGTTCGTCCTCGCTCTGGTGACCATGCTTACTGAATCTAAGTGATTGTGCATCTGCTGAATTTGTTACGAACTTGTTGAGATTTGTGAGAGAAGGGGAGATTCCTAGGGTTAGAGAGGAGGCTAGAGGAATACCTTTTGGTATTACTTGCATAATCCCCTCAAATAGAGGATCCAAGTACATTTATATCCGGACCAAGGCCGACCGGCCAAGGGGGCCGGCCGGCCCCAATTGGGGCTGAACCGGGTGGGTTCAGCCCCCGAGGGCCGCCTTTTAGAAAGTGGGGGCTGAACCAGTTGGTTCAGCCCCGTTGTCGCCTTCGGATCCGTCCGGGGGCGTAACATTCCCCGCCCCATCAAGACCCAGCTTGTCCTCAAGGTGGGAATCTGGTGGCTCCGTTTGTCCCCTCAGGCCTACCTATGCCACGTCACGCCCTTGTCCCCGCAGCCTCTCCAAACAAAAAAGAGAGCCCCCTGAGACTAGTGAGATTCTGATTCCCTGCAGACAGTACTCTCTCCCATCCTTAGCAAACTCCATAGTCAACATCTCCCAATCCAGAGTCACCCTACCCAGCTGTCGCAACCACTGACCCCCAGAATCATATCTGGCTCCTAGATGGGCAATGAGTAGACATCCATGTTGTCGGTGTATCCCTGCACATTGATTTCCACGTCTGGAAGCACTCCTTCGTACTGCAGCTCGTGTCCACCGGCCACCACAACCTGGGAAGCGACATCCTTGATGATCTCTAGCCCCAGCTTCTGTGCCACCGCCGGGCTAATGAAGTTATGTGTACTCCCACTGTTAAGCAGAATGGTCATCTGCTGTTGGCCAATCCGCCCCGCAATACTCATAGTGGGCGGAGCGGAGTCTCCCGCAATGGTCAGGGAAGATACCCCGTACTCGATTGTATCCAGAATGTGCTCCTGTTCCCCTCCGTCTCCATCTGGCATCGGACCTTCCTGCAACATGTAAACCTGGATCCTCTGACATTTGTGGCCTGGGGTAAATTTCTCATCGCAGTTGAAGCACAATCCCTGTTCCTTCCTAGCCTGTAGCTCTGTCCAAGTCAATTTTTTCATCGTCGCCCGTTCTGTAATTGCTTGATCCTTTTTTGTGTCGGGAAGGTGTGTAGCGTTCCTTGGAGTGTCTCCCCTGGACTTTTGTCGATTGATACACTCTTCTTGAATCCGGGCCAAGCTGATAGCGTGTGTCAAACTGTGCGGCATATAGGCATGCACCTCATCTCGGATGTCCTCCTTCAAGCCGGAAATAAAACAACTTGTTAATGTCCTCTCGCCCCATTGCACCCGGTTGACCAACCGTTCAAACTCGGTTCCGTACTCCATCACCGTCCCTTTCTAACGCAATTTCTGAAGAAGAGTCTCGAAGTCTTCATACGCAAGTGGACCAAAGCGGGCGGTGAATCCGTCGACAAACTCGTGCCATGACGCGTGATCCCATCCCCGGAGGAACCATTGGGTCCACTGGTATGCGTCCTCTTCAAGGTGGAAGGACGCCAACTTTACCCACTGTATCTCTGGTATCTCCTGATAACTGTAAAATAACTCTGCCTTTTGGACCCATTCGAGTGCATCTCCTCCTTTGAACTTGGGGTAGTTCACGCGGGTAACCTTCGACGGCATATAGACGCGTGGTAGTTGTTGCCCGGGTCCTCCGTACTCTTCCCCGTGTCCAAGCGGTAGCCGTCGATCAGCGGCCACGTGTGGGTACCCCCAATCCCCTCCATAGGGGTTCCCCAAGACTGGCGGCCTAAACTCCAATCCGCCTCCTCCCCTTCCGCCTGCGGCGTGTCCTGGTGCTCCTGGAATAAGGAGGAGCCCGTCACGAGGTGGGCACCCCATCCCGTTAGGTCGTTGGTCCTCCTGGCGGTCTTCACGGTAAGGAGGAAAATCCAAGGCAGGCGCGGCGACGCCGCCAAACTGGGTTGCCTCAGACCATACTTGTGGTCGTCGTGAGCCTCCTACCCTTCCACTGTCAATTCCAAGCCCCCCATTGAGGCTAGATGCCCGATCGTCGTGCCCCGATGCTGGAGTAGGAAGGGGAAGCTGGACTGCGTTGGTCTCGCCCACAACAGCTTTTCCTTTAAGGTGTTGAGTTAACATATTTTAAGCTCGTCCATGCGGGCATCCAATTTCTCTTCGAGACGTTTTTCTGATACCGTTAACTTATCAGCGAGGGTTGCCACGGTGTCAGTCAGCCCGGTGTATTTTTCTTCGAGATGTGCGAGCCGATTGGAGTCTTCTTGGGTGCGAGTCACCATGGTGGGACCCGGGGGGCGTGCGTGAAATAACAACAATTGGAGATGCCGCAATCAGATGCAGCAACTGTAAGCAGCAGCTGGCGGTCGGCGGATGCAGATGCGGCAGTCGGCGACGGGATTCCTTGACGCGGGAGATGTAGATGCGGCGGATGCAGCAGCGGCGAAAGATGTAGCAGCGGCGGTAGATGCAACAGATGCAGTCGGCGGCAGATGCAGCAGATGCAGTCGGCGGCAGATGCAGATGCGGCGGATGCAGATGCGACAGATGCAGCAACGACGACAGATGCAGATGCGGCAGTCGGCAGATGTAGATGCGGAGGCAGCAGGATGCGAGCGGGATCGACGCCGGTGTTCGTCGATGAAGACGACGCAGGGCTTCGTCGACGCGGAGTCGTCGACGCGGAAGCAATGCGTGGGGGTCGACGCGGGATCGATGCAGATGCGGTCGCCGGGAGTCGTCGATGCGTGGGATCGGTCCAACGAAGTCGGGCAGAGCCTGGATGCGAGTGGGAACAAAAAAATTTTGGGAGGAAGAATCCTCTGATACCAAATGTTACGAACTAGATGGGATTTGAGGGAGAAGGGGAGATTCCTAGGGTTAGAGAGGAGGCTAGAGGAATACCTTTTGATAATACTTGCATAATCCCCTCCAATAGAGGATCCGGGTACATTTATACCCGGACCAAGGCCGGCCGTCCAAGGTGGCCGGCCGGCCCCAATTGGGGCTGAACCGGGTGGGTTCAGCCCCCGAGGGCCGCCTTTTAGAAAGTGGGGGCTGAACCAGTTGGCTCATTTCACTGCAACCATGCATGAATTCGATGGCTTACTTGCAACAATCGATATTTATAAAACTATATTAATTTGATTAGGCACAAAGAGTCAAAGATTTCAAATATGGAAATACGTGAATGGAGTATAAGCGTGAGAGTGCACAAAAACAGATACTATTTAAATAGAAAATCATAAAGACGAAAACGATCAAAACAAAACTTGCAAACCACTATCTCTATAAGCTAAGAACAATCACGAGACCCAACGCTAAAAGAAAATAACAACACAAATCTTGAATACCACGTCTATAATGAGGGGAGGGCTGGAGGCGCTTTAGGAGGGCTATTCGGGGCAGCTTTCAGCAATACACAACTCAGAACTGCTGTTCTGGTAGTCTGGACAGCGGCCCGGGGGTCAAGGGTGGCTGTATGGGAGACGTGGGAGGCTTGGCTGGAGTCCAGTAATTAATTTCAGGGCTGGTTGCACCGTTCTGGACAGCACGGGAAGAAGGTGGGGGGCTGGAATAATTGTCCAAATTTCTGATGGACCTGGACAGCAACAAGATGAAGTTGGGAGGCTGGATTGCCGGTCCAGATTTCTGATGGATCTGGACAGAAACAAGGAGATGATGGGGGGCAGGATTTGGGGGGGGGGGGGGGTTGATGTGGCTCCACGTGTGATTGGGTGGGGGAGGATTAGGGAGAACTTGGAAGTGGCTCCACAAGAGGGGAAGAAGCGGGGGAGATGGGCTGGTTTTAACTGGGAAGGAGGTCTGGAATTTGGAGCAGCAAGAGTGGGGTCCAGCCACTGAACTCCACGTGAAAAATGTGGAACAGGAAATGGGAAAACTGGCCAGGTAGTTACAGGAGGTGGGGTGGTTATTTGAAGGATTTGGTGGGGGAAGCTTCACGTGGGATTGTGGCAATGATAGGGGATTAGCAGATGTGTCCGGCTATTGGGGAAGGGAGGTGGGGGAGTGGGCTTTGTGGATAGTGGAGAATGGTAGGTTGTGAGTAGTTTTAGGAGTTGCCTAAAATTTAGGAAGCGGAAGTAGTGGGGTAGTGGAGGGAGTTGGGAGGTGGTTATGGTGTGGTGGAGGCGGTTGTCGGCTGGTGGTGGACGGAGATGGCTGCCGGTGGTGGTGGCCCCATAGGTATTTTTCAGTTATCACTGGAGGGGAACTGCTGGTGGATCACTGGAGGTGGTCGGAGACGTTCTCCGGCGATCGCCGAAGGTGGGAGAAAGGGGGATATTTTTATGGGGCTTTTTTTTGGGGGGGGGGAGGGGAGGAAGGGGTGGCCGGCCAAAGGGAGGAATGGGCGTGGGCGGCAAGGGGAATGGGATCAAAGGCTTCGCACCCGGATTTACGGCTTCGACATTGAATGCTAAAAGAATGGGCTTCAATCCTTTATTCTTCAGTGCCTAAAATGAGAGCTCTCACCCTCTATTTATAGATTCATAGGGCAACAGATGGCTATGATTGGCCGAACATCCTGACTTAAAAATACATAAAATTACAACTCAAAATAAAAAATGACGAACAAAAACTACTACGATCGTCGATCCACAAAAAATGAACGGTTCCTATGCCCCATCATACCCTGAGTTCGTTATTTAGAGACAGTTAAACATATTATTCTATATCTAAAGCACGCTGCTGGCTCGGGTTCTCATCTATCTTCCCTCATCTACTCTCTATTATAGCTTATCTGAATGGGAATTTTGTTAGATCGACATAAAATGAACGGTTCCTATGCCCCATCATACCCTGAGTTCGTTATTTAGAGACAGTTAAACATATTATTCTATATCTAAAGCACGCTGCTGGCTCGGGTTCTCATCTATCAGCCCTCATCTACTCTCTATTATAGCTTATCTGAATGGAAATTTTGCTAGATCCATTGATGTCCGTCAATCCAACAGTGACTTTCTTTATGAATTTTTGGGAAAATCTCATAAATTGGGAGAGAAATAAATAACAAGTTGTTACTCGTTCTACGGCTGAGACCGAATGCCGATTATTGCCCTGGCAGCTTTTGAGCTCATTTGGCTTACATGCCTCTTGATTTTACCTTGGCGTGCCACTCTCCTTCCATGGTGCTTTAATGTGATAATCATGTGTTTATTCATATTGCCGAGAATCCGAAAGTTCATGAGTGCAGAAAATATATCGAAGTTGATTCTCACTTCATAAGACACTGATAAAATTTGAGAAATTCAACTCCCATTGTCTCAGATCACCAAATTACTCATTAGTTTCTGTACCTGTATCACATGCAGTGTATCTTCTTTTCTTTCCAAGCTTGGTTCATATGATATGTATGCTCCACCTTGCTTGGAAGTGTTGTGTTCTTTTGTAGTATGTTGCTTTTGTAAATATTTATTTTACTTTTGTTCCACTGCATGGCTTGGGTCATAAACTGCTCCAAAATCAAGTGCTCTACAGAGTGTATTTGATACTAAATGCAATTTTATGGATTTGTCACCAATTATAAAATACTGAGCATCAACTAAAGCATCCATTGTCACCAATTTGTTCTGACGTAGTTTAGCATAAACCATGACATTTGACCTTCTCTGAAATCTTGTGCATGCGGAATCATTCAGTGCCTACAGTTATCTGATTATAATTTTATAAATATAACCTAATGCTTTCTATCATATTGTGCTTTAACTTCGTACCTTACTGTCCAACAATTTCACGATTTGAGTATTTTGTGCTGTTTCTATAATGCTCTATCACCTTTGTTTCTGAAACTAATGCCAATTCTTATGAAAATAACTTTTCTTTCTTTCATGGTGTTCACAAATTCATACTCTTCTACATGATGCTTTTCCCATACTCCAGGCTTTGTGATAGATCCCGCAAAATGCAATGAGCTAAGTTTGGAGGAGAAGCGAGAGCTAGTCCATGAAATTTCACGTTGGGCCGACAATGCCCCTGAAATTCTTCAGTCATGGACCCGCCGGGAACTTCTTCAGCTTATATGCGCAGAGATGGGCAAGGACAGGAAATATACTGGTGTGACAAAGCCTAAAATGATAGAGCATCTTCTCAGGCTGGTATCACAAAAGAACAGTAAACATAGTAGCAATAAATCTAGCATTTCTTCTAGCTCACTGAAATGTCAAAATGGTACTAAAAAGAAGAGAAAAAAAGAGCAACCACTACGAGCTGGAAATGACATGCACTCTGATCTGTCCAACGAAGGTAAAGAAGCCAATACCTGTAATCACGTCTGTCAAAATCTTGCGTGCAGTGCGACTTTGAGTCGGCTAGATACATATTGTAAGCGATGTTCTTGCTGCATCTGCTATCAATATGATGACAACAAGGATCCTAGTCTATGGTTGGTTTGCAACTCTGATCCTCCATATTGTGGTGATTCATGTGGTGTGTCCTGTCACCTCAAATGTGCACTCAAGCATGAAAAAGCTGGCATTCTGAAGAGTGGGTGCTCTCAGAAGTTAGATGGAAGCTTCTACTGTGTTTTTTGTGGGAAGATCAATTGGCTTATAGGGTAATAACCGGTCTTTTTACTCATTTTTATGAAGTGAATAAGCATTGTTCCTTCTCTTTGGTTTAATGCTTGATACAAAAACAATTAATTGATATCGGGAAAGGATATTAGGAAGGCGGTTTGTATATGTTAAGATGTAATGAAAAAACCCATTTGGAGGAGCCCATATAAAAGCCCATGTATATTCTATTTAGTCCCACATTGTAGATGTAGAAGACTCCCCCTCTCTTTCTCTCTATATAAGTGTATGTACTCCTGTATTTAGACATAATAAAATTCTGGGTGATTTTCTCTTTCTTGCGTATTTCTCTACATGGTATCAGAGGTTTGATCCATTTGAGGGGGTAGAACTTTTCTAATCGATTTCCCTGTTTTCTTCCTGGCGGACTCCTGCCTCTGTCCGACCGGGGTTTCTCTGCTATCCGTGGTTAAACTCCTAACCGCCGGTCTCTCCTTTATCCGCAATCCGCGGTTTCTCTTCTCCTACCCGCTTCTCTTCTTCCGTGGCTCCACATCACTTCTTGTATTCCTCCCCGTTAGCTTTTATAACTTCTCCTCTCTGCCTAGTGGGACCCACCCCCGCCCCCTCTATCTCGCTGGTCACTGCCTCTAGTCGCTACAGATTCATCTAGCCGCTACGGTCTTTTCTAACTGCGGATTGCTCTCCCACGGAATCTTCTTATCGCATAGTCTTTTAACCGCAACACTCTCTACTTGCAGCAGCCTTGTCGGCTAGTCGCTTGTGTTGTCCGCTAGCCGCTCTCTGCCTTCTAACCACCACGGGTTCTCCTTTCTAACCGCGCGGTTACCCTCAGCTAGTTGCTACCCGTCTGCTATCAGTTAAAACCGATGCGGCCTTCCTTAGACACTTTCCTCTACTCTTCTGTGTCGCTGCAGCCTGCTCTTCCTTACCGTTACGGTCGGTCCAATCTTCTCACCGCGGTCTGCCCTTCCTTTCACCGTTGCGGACTGCTTGTCCTTACCGCTCGGTGTGGTCCTTGTTGCTGTTAACCGCGGCTCTTGCCGCTGGATAGTCTTTCCCGGGACCTTGCGGTCTTCTCTCTGGCTACTTGTCTCGGTTTGCCTGCTTCTACGTGCCAGGTCGCCATCTTCTAGCTTCTAACCGCCAGGTCGTCATTTTCTCTCTGACCACTCTTGTCTGCGGTTTGCCTGCTTCTAACCGCCAGCTCGCCGTCTTCTAGCCACTGTCCCTTCTAGTCGCTGCCGGCTTCTTCTTTAGTCACTGCGGGTTCTTAGGCTGCCTTTTCTCTAGCCTCCATGTCCTCTACGACTACTCCCTCCCTTCCCGCACGTGCTGCTGCCCCACCTTCTGAAGTTCATGATGAGCTTTGCATAACCACCATCTCTCTCAGCGGGAAGACCAACTTTGTTGAATGGCTGCATTCGGTCCGTCGTGTTCTGCATACAAAGGGTCTTTTCCATTATCTCATTCAGGCTAAACCTACGTACCCTACCGATGATTGGCTCCGTGATGACGGATGAGTCCAATCCTGGATGCTTAATTCCATGGACGCTGAGCCGTATCGAATGACCATGTATTATGAAACGGCCAAGGAAATGTGGGATGGGCTGCACTCTCTCTACTCTGGTAAGGACAACCTATAACACCTGTTTGACATTATCTCTCTACTTCAATCACTGGACCCTGGAACCACGGGCGACTTAACCTCCTATGTTGCGAAGGCTAAGACTCTGGTGGAAGTCTGGATACAACATCAGCCCCCCTCCATCGATCTTGCAACTCAACGGGCACAGAAGGAAGTTGTTGGGATCGCTATGATGATGGCCCGTGTTCCCAGTCATCTTCACAGCATCCGGGGTCAGTTTCTTTACTCTTTCACTACGCCCTCTTTATCTGATGTTTGCTCTATGCTGCTCAAGGTTACACCACCATCCGAGGTGCCTCCCAGCTTCTCTCCAGCTCTGCTCTAGCAGCCCCTCTTACCTACTTATGCTCCTCCAACTCGCGGCTCTTCTAATCGGGGAGGTCGCTTCACGTCCCGAGGTCGAGGACGTGCGGGGAAAACTACTCTCAAGTGTACTCATTATGGTTGGGATGGTCATCTTGAAGCCACCTGCTATCGCAAGCATGGACTGCCTACTCATCTTACTGCTACAACTGCTGCTGCACCTCATGATCCAGTACTTCAACCGAGTCACACTCGTCTACCTAACAAGATATCAATGACCTTCGCTTACAACTTTAGCAGCTCCAAGACATTGTTAATCGCTCATCTGGCTCAGTTTCTTCTTTCTCCACTGAAGGTATATCCTGTCTCAACGATAACTCTCACTGGATCGTGGACTCCGGTGCTACTCACCACATTAACTCCCAGAAGCCACCTCAATACATGCACTATGATTATCCCAAGTACATCACTGTGGCAAATGACGATACAACTCCAGTGTCTGGAGCCGCTGACCTGCAACTCACTCCTATTCTCTCCTTATCCTCGGTCCTTCATGTTCCGGGATCTCCCTTCAATCTACTCTCTGTTAGTAGGCTTGCTCAGGATCTTGATTGCTCCCTAATCTTCTCTCCTTCATCTTTTGTTGTGCAAGATCGTCGAACACGGAATATTATTGGTAAATGACGGCTGACAAATGAGCTTTATCTATTGGATGTTTCTCCTACCATCCTATTTGCAGTTCCCTCCGTTGATTGACATCGTCGTCTTGACTATGCTCCTCTCCCGATTCTAAAGAAGGCTTTTCCTGGTCTTTCCTTGCATGAGTTTTCTTGTGAATCATGCATCTTTGGCAAGCAGCACCATGTCTATTTCTCACCTACATGCACGTTCTCTTTAGTATATTCTGATATCTGGAGGCCCTATAAAGAACCCGGTGTTTTTGGTTATCGATATTTTGTTACCTTTATTGATGATTATTTTCGTCTCACATAGTTTGATCTACTTCGTGATCGTACTGAACTAATCTGTCTTCCGAGCCTTTATTGTTGAGACGCGTACGCAATTCTCGGTTACCTTCAAAATAATTCGCATTGATAATGCTTGTGAATATACTAGCCGCACCTTCTCAAATTTATGCACCGAGTTTGGGATTGTTCATCAGAACTCGTATGCTTATACCCCCCAGCAAAATGGTGCGACCGAGCGGAAGTATCGACATCTTCTGGATGTCACTCGGTCACTTATATTGCAAATGCAGGTGCCCACCAAATATTGGAATTTTGTTGTCTCTACTGCCTGCCATCTCATCAATCGTATGCCCTCCTCCGTGCTTGACTTCGTTTCTCCGTTCGGTCTTCTCGTTCCTTCCAAGCCTCCATTCTCCCTTATGCCCCGTGTCTTTGGCTGTACCTGCTATGTCCACTCTCTTGGACCATCGAATGACAAACTTGCTCCTCAAGCCACAAAATGCATGTTTGTTGGCTACTCCCGCACTTAGAAAAGATATGTCTGCTACTCTCCTGCGGACGAAAAGGTTCTCGTCTCTGCTGATGTCACCTTTCTTGAAGATCAGCCCTTTTCTTCCACCTCTTCCACACTACCCCCACCTTCCACCGTTGCTCGCCCAGCAGTTCCCGTCACGACTTTGCCTCACATAGCTCCTCCTCCTCCACTCCCAGTGCCAGCATTACCTCCACCACCTCCACTTCTTCATGTCTATACTCGTCGTTCATCCCACACAAATGTCCTACAACAGCTCTCTTCTACTGATACTATCCCGCGGTCTGACGATCCGACATCATCCTTTACGACTCATCCAATGACGAATTATGTCTCGCTGCATCGCCTATCTCCACCTCTTCTCATATTTTCCCTTTCTCTCTCCACCATTTCTATTCCTCATTCTCTACAGGAAGCTCTCCAACACCTGGGGTGATTGCGACCATGGATGAAGAAATGACGGCCCTCTGGGCTAACCGGACTTGGGACCTTGTTCCTCTCCCTCCAGGCCAGACTTGTGTTAGCTGCAGATGGGTCTTTGCTGTCAAGTATGCTCCAGATGGTATTGTTGAACGTATCAAAGCCTGCCTTGTCACCAGAGGTTTCACCCAACAATATGACATTGATTACGACGAAACCTTCTCCCCTGTCGCCAAGTTGAATACTATTCGAGTCCTGATCTCTCTCGCCGTGCATCGACCGTGACCCATACATCAACTGGACATCAACAATTCCTTTCTCAATGACGATCTCCAAGAGACTGTTTATATGCACCAATCGCCCGGGTTTGAGACCACGGGGGAGTCTCGTTTCTGTCATCTTCGAAAGTCTATATATGGTCTCAAACAGTCTCCCCGCGCTTGGTTTGTTAAATTCAGTAACGTGGTTCACGAAGTTGGTTTCACACGGAGCTCTGCTGATTTCTCTCTCTTCACTCGTCATCAACCAACTGGCACTGCAATCCTCCTTGTGTATGTTGATGACATTCTAATAACATGCGACGATACCATTGGGATTCGAAACATAAAACATCATTTAAACTCAGCTTTTCAGACGAAAGACCAGAGCAATCTTCGATATTTTCTTGGGCTTGAGGTTGCAAGGAGACTTGATGGACTTGTCCTATCCCAACAGAAGTACCGCACTGATCTTTTGCAAGATGCGGGCTACTCAGGATGCAAACATGCAGACACTCCTATGAATGTGAATCACAAGTTGTCTGCACATGGATTTAGAACCCCTGTTCTTACAAATCCAGAGTACTACAAAGCATATTGAAGTTGACTGTCAATTCATTCAGGAAAAAGTTCAATCGAAGAAATTGGAGTTAGAACATGTCTCTGCGTCAGGACAAGTTGCTGATATATTCACGAAAGCTCTCTCTCGGACATTATATCATCAGTTCTTATCCAAGCCTGGTGCCTACGACTTGTACGCTCCTACTTGCGGGGGAGTGTTAAGATGTAATGAAAAAGCCCATTTGGAGGAGCCATGTATATTTTATTTAGTCCCATATTGTAGATGTAGAAGGCTCCCCCTCTCTTTCTCTCTATACAAGTGTATGTACTTCTGTATTTAGACATATAATAAAATTCGGGGTGATTTTCTCTCTTTTGCGTATTTCTCTACAATATATATATATCTTTATTATATAAGGGAAGACAAAAGACAATTTGGTGTAACATTCTAATCCCAAAATACCCCCCTCATTTTTTTATAATCTATTTCATTTGTGTGGTTTTTGGTCTTTTGATTATCCTTTTTTTAATCATCAAATCCCGCACGGCAAGTGCGCCGAAAGCAACCACAACAAAAGCCAAGCCACTTTATCTCCTCCCCAAAATCCATTGTTGCACGACACTTTATGTTCTCCTGCTATCCTCCCGCCGAATGGGTCATATCACGCCTCCTCTATAGAGCTTCGATCACGCATCCTCGACAGAGCTTTCTTCTCTACAGAGCTTCGACCACGCATCCTCGGCAGAGCCCTTCTTGGACGCTGCAGAAAGCTACACCCTTCTTGGACGCCACCAGAAGCTGCGCCCTTCTTCGACTCTGCCGGAAGCTGCGCCCTTCTTCACTACCGCCGAAGCTGCGCGCTTCTTCGCCGCTGCTGGAAGCTTTAGCCATCAAAAATTTATATGATTGGATACACGCACCTTTCCCGCGACACTTGCTACGAGTCCCTGCGCCATAGTTTCTGGCCACGCCTGGTACGTGTTTCTTCCTACTTCGTTGATTGCTGCTTTAGCCATCAAAAATTTTGTGACTACTGCTTGATTGCCATTGTTGGATTTCTTCCTTGAAAGGGTCAATGCATTGAGGATGGCCTGGAGAGAAGGATTTTCAGGCAACCCGTGCATTCGTATTAGGGTTCCCAGATAAGATCGAAGGATAAAACTCTCTCTCTCTCTCTCTCTCTCTCTCTCTCCTCATTTCGTTTCTTAGTTCAAGCTATCCTAAGAAGAGAGTGTGAGTGTTATTTTTTTTTTATTCCAGACTTTTTTTTTCTTTCTCAGTGGCTAAAGCGCTATCTCGCCGACCATCCAACATCGAGTCTCAGAGTTTTGCCTTGCTTTTTATATTCCAGTCCAAATTTATTCTGCTTTTTTGCTATAAAGCTGGGGTTCTCAGAGTTGAATGGGGAAGAAGAGAGTGTGAGTGCTATTTACTTTGTTTTGTTTTGCTATTCAGATTTATGCAACCGGACACTTTTATGATTTCCAGCATTTATGTTTCCAGCATGTTTGCTCAGTTACAATTATGATTCTACTTTACGATTTGGATTTTTCAATAGGCTCATTGGAGATCGTATTCATTTAATAACCTTAGCTATGAAGAATTTAAATAGCCGATTCTACTTTATGATTTGGATTTTTCAATAGGCTCATTGGAGATCCTATTCATTTAATAACCTTACTTATGAAAAATTTAAATAGCTGGATATATTTTATTATAATGTTTAATTATGATAGTTACCCCAAGGATTCAGACAAATATTTGCTAGCAAAACAAACATGACTCACAAGGAGTCAGGTATGTATATATTGTTCAACTCCCTCTTTAGTATTTTGCTTCATAAATCAGTCCATGATTCTATATTTATCATTTTTAGATGGTCCTTCGCACAATACTAAATCAGTCCATGTTTCATAAATCAGTGCATAGAAAATATGTCGTGCGAAGGATCATCTAAAAATGATAAATATAGAATCATGGACTGATTTATGAAGCAAAATACTAAAGTGGGAGTTGAACAATATATACATACCTGACTCCTTGTGAGTCATGTTTGTTTTGCTAGCAAATGTTTTTCTGAATCCTTGGGGTAACTATCATAATTAAACATTATAATAAAATATATCCAGCTATTTAAAATTTTTATAGGTAAGGTTATTAAATGAATAGGATCTCCAATGAGCCTATTGAAAAATCCATATCATAAAGTAGAATCAGCTATTTAAATTCTTCATAGCTAAGGTTATTAAATGAATACGATCTCCAATGAGCCTATTGAAAAATCCCAAACATAAAGTAGAATCATAAGTAACTGAGCAAACATGATGGAAACATAAATGCTGGAAATCATAAAAGTGTCTGGTTGCATAAATCAGAATAGCAAAACAAAACAAAATAAATAGCACTCACACTCTCTTCTTCCCCATTCAGCACCGAGAACCCTAGCTTTATAGCAAAAAAACAGAATAAATTTAGACTGGAATATAAAAGGCGAGGCAAGCCTCTGAGACTCGATGTTGGATGGCCGGTGAGATAGAGCTTTACCCACTGAGAAAGAAAAAAATGTTTGGAATCAAAAATATAACACACACTCTCTTCTTAGGATAGCTTGAACTAAGAAAGGAAATGAAGAGAAAGGAGAGAGAGAGTTTTATCCTTCGATCTTATCTGGGAACCCTAATACGAATGCACGGGTTGCCTGAAAATCCTTCTATCCAGGCCATCCTCAATGCATTGGCCCTTTCAAGGAAGAAATCCAACAATGACAATCAAGCAGTAGTCACAAAATTTTTGATGGCTAAAGCAACAGTCAAGCAGCAGTCAACGAAGTAGGAAGAAACACGTACCAGGTGTGGCCAGAAACTATGGCGTAGGGACTCGTAGCAGAGTCGCGGGAAAGGTGCATGTATCCAGTCATATAATTTTTTGATGGCTAAAACTTCAAGCGGCGGCGAAGAAGTGCGCAGCTTCCGGCGGTAGCGAAGAAGGGCGCAGCTTCCGGTGGAGTCGAAGAAGGGCGCAGCTTCCGATGGCGTCCAAGAAGGGTGTAGCTTCCTGCGGCGTCCAAGAAGGGCTCTGTCAAGGATGTGTGGTCGAAGCTTTGTAGAGGAGGAAGCTCTGCCGAGGATGCGTGGTCGAAGCTCTATAGAGGAGGCGTGATATGACCCATTCGGCGGGAGGACAGTGGGAGAACATAAAGTGCCGTGCAACAATGGATTTTGGGGAGGAGATAAAGTGGCTCAGCTTTTGTTGTGGTTGCTTTCGGCGCTCTTGCCGTGCGGGATTTGATGATTAAAAAAAGGATGATCAAAAGACCAAAAACCACACAAATGAAATAGAGAGCTTAAAAGAATGAGGGGGGTATTTTGGGATTAGAATGTTACACCAAGTTGTCTTTTGCCCTCCCTTATATAATAAAGATAATGTACTTACCGTGAAATTTTTATTATTCTGAACAATTTGAGCAACCTAGCTATGATTGTATGATTAGTTAAACTCACAAAAATGTGTTTATTTTGAAAGCTATAATATAGCTTTCATGTTGATTGTCGAAGAAATTGAATGACGCAACAATTACCTTAGAAGCCAAGTTTGGTGAATCTGTTTAATGGAAGATCTAACCTTTTGGTTATATTCCGGAGCACGCATGATTAACCCGGCCGGAGATATGCTTGCCCACTTTTAACATTATCCTGCTCGACGAATGAAAACTTGCTCGACGAATGAACACTGCTCCACAAATGAAGACCTGCTGGACGAGTGAAGACCCACTTGGAGAAGGAAGACACGAATGAAGATCCACTCCATGAATGAAGAGCTACTAGAATAATGGGAAGCGCTGAGCTTGATTTTCAACACCCCTCCTCAAGCGAATACCATAGACATCCACCATTCCAAGCATGAGAGAACTCAAGTAACGAGTTTTTTCAGACGCGACTTCGGAATGTATCTTCCAATTGAGACTAGAGGAAACAAATAAGGTAGACATAATTTTATTTTGAATTTTCTTTCACACAAAGTCACAATTATTTTCTATATGTTTAATCCATTCATAAACACTGGATTACTTCAACACAATATAATTGTCTGTGACTATCAACTTGGTTATCCCACTCTAATTGCCTGGTTACATTGACACAAAAGCCCATTTTCACCATGATAGGATTTGATCCAAATATTAGATCACAAGTAGTGATAGCCATGAGCTTATGCTCAACTTCATCATAAGATCAAACAACCATTTTATGTTTTCTTTACTCCTCCAGAAGACTAAATTCCCTCTAACAAAGATAAAATACTAACTCATAGATCCTCCATTAGATGTAGACCTACTCCAATCCGCATCACAGTAGCCACGAACGTTAAGATGATAATGATTTTTGTTAAAATAAGTTGTATAATGGGCCCATCCAATGACCCATTGAAGGATCCATTTTTTATGTTTAGTGTTTAGTCCCACATCATAGGTTGGAGTTGGGTCTCCACTCATCCTCTCTATAAATATTTGTGTGTACTGCTGTTGTAATTACACTTTTTGACAAGGAATAATAAAATATTTCTATTTTCCCTTTCCTTTTACCGTGTCTGTTAAACTGAAAATGGAATAATTTTTTTGAATAATAGAAGTCCTTCTATGTGAAAACCCGGACACCTGTTCAATGGAGTTCGGACTTTGAGGGGGCAGTTCAAGCTACTTGACTAGTCATGAGGCGTTCTAGACCAAGGGTATTCCGAGCTTGGAGTGATGCAGGACGATGCGTAGGGTTTGCTCGTTTGTCGGCTATTTCTAGAAAATCCTAAATGCATGCAATGAAGAATTGAATTTTGAGCGGGCGTTACACAAACTTCAAGAAATGGAATGAATTTAATTTTTCCAAAGCAAAAAAAGAATTATTTTGTTAAAAAATAAATTTTCTTAAAGAATGGTTCAATTCTAAATCTGAAAAAGAAGGTTCGTAACTTTCGTTTTTTTCCCCTGTCGTAGCAAAACGAAATCGTGAACTCCAAATACGTTTCCGTTTGGAGTTTTCGACGTAATGTTCGCTGACATAACCCAGGCGAAAACTCAACAATGAATCTAATTAACCTACGAGAAAATGTAGACACACGCAAAGGAATAGATAAAAACAAGTTACCCACGAAAAGAGGTGTCTTTCCGCAATCGAAGTCAACGGA
The DNA here is from genome assembly GCA_039513925.1 of Platanthera zijinensis. Classification (NCBI taxonomy): domain Eukaryota; kingdom Viridiplantae; phylum Streptophyta; class Magnoliopsida; order Asparagales; family Orchidaceae; genus Platanthera; species Platanthera zijinensis. Next base: position 17,940,241 of record CM077085.1, on the reverse strand, counting down.
GATCCCGCGAGGAATTCCTCGTCACCTTCGATCTCTCACTCCGAGGTCGGCCGCTACGCACACGAGAACCATGGGGAAAAATTTGCTCACACACTCTCAAGGTGGCTCCATGAAATCTCAATCACTCAACGGTGTAAGGAAGCCACAAACTAAACAACCTAAATTCACTCACTCTCTTACACTCGAGTGGCTCCACAAAATCTCACAAACACAAGAGGAATTAATTCCTTTCTTCACTGTATACGACTACAGTATGACGTTGGTCGGCCAAATAAATTTATGGAAAATAGTATTTGAGAAATATTATTAAAAAGGAAACAATCATTTATGATGTTGGTTGGCCAAATAAATTTTGGAAACAACTAATATTTGGAAACATTTAATTTGGCCAGCCCTTAGTTGGAAAGTAAATTAAAGGTGGAAATTGAAATCCTCATTAAAAAGAGCATCTGCTGAACAAGAACACGGGACCGGACAGAAGTAGAGAGAGGCGACCTTGTCGTTTGTCTCTGCAGTGCCGACTTTACTATTCCCGTGAAATTGACTCCTCCCCAAAACTCCAGCCCCCTCGACGTCAAGCCTTGCTCCACACCGTTGTGCATGCCGCCCGACAACGACCAGTTTGCTCTCAACCGCCGGTCGACTCCGTCCAAGAGGAGCGACCTCCATACCTGCCGTCGACTACGAATCCCTTTACCAGCGGGCCGCCTACTCCACGTCATCTGTCGTCAATGCCCAGAGACTCGCCGTCGACCCGGAACTTTATTTCCGGCGAGCCTCTGCACCACCCTCTCTTCCGCAGCTAAATCGTTCTCTACCGTCGGCCTCCCAGTTGTCTCCCGGCAGAACTCCAGCCTTATTCGTCTCCAGCTAACATCCGACAGAGTTTTGGTTTGATTATGCCCATGGATTTGATTTGACTGAACCTCGTGTGGTAACGACGCTCAATCCTTGCTCGATTAGTTAGTTTTAAATTTATGTATCATTTAAATAATTAAAGAGCTTGCCCTGAACGTAACCTCTGAAATTCTCGTTTATCTCATAAATTGTTACTTGTGGATTGCGCTTGTGAGCGCACAAATCCCGCTGCGTTTCGATCCGTTAGACGCCGGAAAAATTGTTTGAATAACGAATAACGACTTGCTTAAGTTTATCGTTAAGAATAGTTTTACGCGTGAACTTCTCGATTCGGCCGCTCGACCCCCCTTTAAAAATTAAACAAATCAAGTTATTATTTCAAAGTTCTAATTTTATTTTCAAGTAAACAAAACATTTTGATTAAAATCTTTAATTTTGAGAACTCTAGCCCTAGTTTATATCATCTATGGTTCTTAATGTTACTCTGCCCCTAATACAGTGTTAAATCCTTTGAATTCCCTTTTGGGACACTCCCCAGCCATGCGCCTTCCTCCTGGGTCTTGGGGTGGTTGCCTTGGCTTTCGCAGCAGCGGACGTGATGGTCGCCCTCGCTTTCCTCGACCCACAACTTAACTTTGTACTTATTATGGCCGTCCGAATCATACTGAGGCTACCTATTTCAAGAAACTTGGGCTCATGCCGCCCTCACCCGTTGCGCCTCATACTTCTCCTAGGGTGGATGTCTCTTCCACCTCCCGCTCCGATATTGATGTCCTGCACGAGGAACTCCAACAATTATGGGGGATGTTTGCTTGGGTCTCTGACTCCTCCGCCTCTACCTCCTTCACAAGTATCTCCTATTTTTCCCACAACCCGGTGTGGATCGTAAACTCTGGAGCTATCAACCACATCTTCCCTCACAAACCTTCTCGATATTCAGATGTGCGTCTTACTCCAACTCTTCCTCTCCTCTCCATCCTTCATGTTCCCGACTCTCAATTTCATCTTCTTTCTGTCAGCCGTTTAACTCAAGATCATGATTGCCTAATCACGTTATCTTCTTCTTCCTATGCCTTGCAAGATCGACGGACTCAAAATATCATTGATAGGGGCCGCTTATCCATTGGTCTGTATACTCCGGATCTCCCCTCTTCAGTTCTCTCCTTCGTCACCTCCAATGATTGGCATCGACGTCTCAGGCATTCTACTCTTCCTATCCTCAATTGGGCTCTCCCTTATTTTCCATTTTCTAATTTTCAATGTGAATCATGTATTTACGGGAAACACCATTGCTCTACCTTTTCTCCACATTGTACTCAAAGTGTTACTCCTTTTGATTTAATGCATTCTGATATTTGGGCCACCTACAAAACGGCTAGTGTCTCTGGTGATTGCTAACTTTGTTATTTTTACTAATGATCATTCTTGCCTAACATGGTTATATACGACCCGCGACCGTTGAGTTATTACGCATCTTCCGCTCATTTCTCACCAAAACTAAAACTCAACTCTCGTGGTCCCTAAAAATTCTTTGCACAAATAATGCGTGTAAATAGTAAATATACTAGTCACAACTTTCAGGACCCTGTACTGCGTTGGGCTGGGCATTCGTTGGCAAACCTCCTGTCCCTGTACACCTCAACAAAATGGCGTGACTGAGCGCAAAAAATCGTCACCTCTTCGAGGTTGCTAGGTCTCTCATGTTCCAAATGTAGGTTCCCAACTTCTACTGGCATTTCACAGTCTCCATTGCGTGCTACCTCATTAATCACATGCCATCCTCTGTCCTAAACTTTATGACACCATTTCCATCCCTTCCCCCTCCACCTCTCCCTTTGCCTTGACGCCTCACATCTTTGATTGTGTGTTATGTCCACTACCATGGCCCTGTCGTAGACAAGTTGGCTTCTCGTGCTACTAAGTGTATGTTCATTGGTTATTCTCTCACTCAGAAGGGCTACGATTGCTACTCTCCCTTTAATTTGAAACTCGCCATGTCAGTCGATGTCACCTTCAATAAACATCAACCTTACCACCAATTCGACACCTCCTTGTCTTCCACACCTGACCCTCCACGACCTCATGTGCCTACCAACAATGACACTTCTCCTCTGCTTCCCACTCCTCCGACTGCACCTCTCCACTCACTAACTTCTCCTCTTCGTGTCTACACACGACGACTTCCTCGGTCTACTGCCTCACGAGAGCCGCCCTACCTGCTGATACTCTGCCGGCTGTTGATCCCTCCCCGACATCCACCGCTCACCCAATGTCAAATTCTATCTCGCTGCATCGCTTATCTCTGACACTTCACAAGTTTGTGACCTCTCTGTCTTTTATTTTTACCCCTTCTTCTCTGCAGGAGGCTCTTCAACAACCGTGGTGGCGGGCCGCCATGGACGAGAAAATGACCGCACTTTGGGCTAATCACACATGAGACCTTGTTTCTCTTCCTTTTGGCCAGACTCCTGTTGGCTGTAAGTGGATCTTCACTGTGAAACACAACCATGATGAGGAGATTGAACTTCTGAAATCTTGCCTGGTGGCTCGAGGATTCACCCAACAACACGACCTCGACTATGAGGAGACATTCTCACCCGTTGCAAAGTTGAATACTGTCCAGATCTTGATCTCCTTGACTGTTCATCGATATTGGTCATTTCATCAACTTGACATCAAAAATACTTTCTTGAATGGACTGTTTACATGCAACAACCTCCTGATTTGAGACCATGTTGGAGTTTCTTGTCTGTCACCTCAAGAAATCTCACTATGGTCTCAAACAGTCTCCACAGATCTGATTTAATAAGTTTAGTCGGGTCATTCACGATATTGGCTTCACTCGAAGCATGGCTGATTTATCTCCATTCACTCGTCATTGCTCGACAGGCATGATGTTACTTTTGGTATATGTCGATGATATCCTCATCACATGCAATGATGCCGATGGTATTGCAATTGTCAAGAAGCACCTGATATCCATATTTCAGTCTAAGGATTTGAGGCCCCTTCGATATTTTCTTGTCAACGAGGTGACCCATCGACTTGATGGCCCTGTTTTTTCTTATCGGCAGTACTGTCTTGACCTTTTTCATGACGTTGGCTGCTCTGGATGTAAGCAGTAAGCCCGTTGACATACCCATGGATGCCAAGTTGCCAACCATAAGCTTTGCACCCATGTTAGTAATTATGGGACTCAACAAGAATGTCCTTGCGGAGGCTGTAATACCCCATCCTAGTTTAATAACAAATCAGTAGTCCGGCTGAGCCCATCGATAAACAGTAAACTGAGAAATGGTATTAAAATTGGTACATAGCTGACATAAATGAAAATACTGAAAGTAAACTTACAGTAGAAGTAAAAAGTGTAACTAAAGGTAAACGTGTATCTCATCAAGCTGAATTCACAGAGCCACTAAAAAAGATAACGAACCAAACAACTGCATATCTGTAATACTATAAATTGTATGGTACAAAGAAAACTCTTAAACATTAAGATTTCATATTGTCCATGACTAAAACAGTACAATACTGAATGAAAACAACTGAAAGAAAACCAACTATATGAATAACTCCACATAAACGCTCATCCTAAGCGCAACCACCCACGTGAGTCCCCTGTAAAAACATACCCAAAAATGAGTCAGCCCAAAGGGAGAGTAAGAAATATTCCTCCTAGTGACACAAAATATGCTGAAAACGATGTGCTGGTAAAATATGCATGCTTTTCTAAAATAATATCGGCAATGTAAATATTTGTTCTAGTTTAATCATGTTAAACACAATTTACTCAAATTTCGAAAATTTGGTTGACTAAGAGTTTCTAAGTTTCGGTGTATACTTGAGTTCTAATTAACTTATGTTTGTCCTTCTTTACAGCTCTAGGCAGAGTAGCTTCTAACATGCAATTCTAGTCTAACGATCTGAGTCCTAACGAACTCAGGTGTTCTAGTGTCTCACAGATACAGACTCGAATATACTAATCTTTAAAAATGGGTAACATCTCTCAAACACAGAGGCTCATAAGGTAACCTACGCCCTATGAGATAGATAATGCGCCTCTATCTAGCACGAGATGTGGTCTCCATCGTGCTTACTAATCATACTCTATATGGTGTTTCTCTGCTTATGTCTTCATCTACGTGTCCTGAGTTGTGTTTCATATTAGTTACTCTAACAAGATCCAGATCAGTAAATTTGATATTTTCCCGCACTCTAATTATTTATGTGAGAACATGTTTTCGTAAATTTTCTAAATTTATGAAAGTCTAACTGGAGTGAAATATACTTATTTTGGATCTACGCATATCAGTTGATCGCTGTGTTGCTATTTTTGTTAGTAGTTGTAGTTACTTTTAACTATAAGGAATTACTGAATAATGAAGAACATTTCTATGCAAAGCTATCTGATATGTCTAGCCAAAAGAAATAAGAGTTTCTTACAGCGGTATTGCGGCGTTCGTAAACAAGACGCGGCGACATAATTTCAACTCAGTTGTAACCACCTTCGTACCACTTTCCCGACACACTAACCACAAAAATTGATGAATCGATTACCCAAAATCAGGGTCTACCAATCCCGAGCCAAAAGATAAAGGGTTGATCTTCTCCATGATTACAACAAAACGTGAAGACTATTTAGAAGGAAAATCTTAATACCTTGCTGGTTGAACCGGAGGTGCTAAGCGGCCTTCTGGTTTGGGCCTAACACCACTACAGAACCCAGATTTCTTGATTGGGAGTTCAGGTCTCGGTCCTAAGGAAGGAAAACAAATGATTATCGACCCAAGAAGAACATGGCCTAACAGAGGAAGGAGTCGGCTGGGCTATCGACGTTGCTTACCTCTCAGGAACAGTGGCAAACCCAAGGCGAGAAAACCCTGGACTGCGGACGATCCTTGTGGCTGATAAGGAAGAAGCGTTGAACCCTCCCCTCAGTGACTTAAATGACAGCCTGCGACTTGGATTGAAGAAGGAGGAGGGCTCGATATAGCCTAGTCTTCAACCCTGCGAACTCCCACTCGGGAGAAAAAGACTACAGCCGCGCCTCCCTTCACCCAAGTGCCTATGACAAAATAGAACACACGAGGGTTTTGCAGGGAATAAAAAGGAGAGGTAATAGGAAACTTGCGGTTATGTAAACTGCCTGGGAAGAAAAAGGATTGCGTTTATTAATTAAAAATTAGTGAATTAGGCATTCCTAATTTATAACCAAATTTCCCCTCACACCCCAACACTTGAATTTATGCTACGCCAACACACAAACTCAAAAAAAACGCGTCGAGGAATATTCTAGTAATAGATATTCATTTATCTAACATGCGACCAACGAATAAATAGAAGATTGTACCTCGACAAGCCACCCGCTCAATCAATTTTGTTCACGATCGGGCCCTGCAATATAAATTTAATTTTTGTAACATAATTATGGATGTTACAAATCTCCCCTCCTAATAAATTTTTTGTCCTAAAAAATTACTAACAAATCCGAGTCAAAAAGGAAAGCATAATCTGCATTGCTTCTGAGTTCATCCTCTCGCTCCCAAGAATGCTCTAGTCTGCCACAGTTCATCCAAAGGACTTTGACAAACGGGATCCCTCCGCTCTTGAGCTTCTGAATCCTTGAGTTCACTATTCTGACTGGTTTAACACTGATACTAAGATTTGATTCGATTGATGCTTCCTTGATACTGATTATCTGACTGCTCTCCTCTGATAGGAAACGTGAAATACATCATGTAGACCACTCATTTCTTCAAATAAAATCAATCTATAAGCAACCTCACCAATATGCTTTAGTATCTCGAATGAAACAACGAACTTTGAACTCAATTTATTCATCTGCTTGATTTGAGAGACTCCTCTAACTAGTCTGACCTTCAGATAAACATAATCTCCAACGCTGAACTCCACTGACTTGTGTCTCTGGTCATAGTATTTGGCCTGACGATCCCGAGCTATTTTCATACTCTCCTGGATGAGCTTGATTCGATCTGTGGTTTTAACAATCCAAGCTTCTCTGATGGAAGATCTTTTTTCACTCTCTGTCTAACATAATGGCGTCCGACAACATCTGCCATACAGTGTCTCAAAAGGGGTCATCCCAATGCTTGCCTGAAAACTGTTATTGTATGAAAAATCAACAAGAGTGACATACTTCTCCTACTTACCTCCAAAGTCCAGAATACACATCCAAAACATATCTTTCAAAGTTCTATTCGTGCACTCCGTTGCCCATCTTTCTGGGGATGAAAGAAGGTACTGAAATGTAGCTTAGTGTCCAACCACTCCTGAACGTAACTCCATTCTTTAGAAGTAAACATGCCATCTCTATCTGATATTATAGTCTTGAGAACACCGTGGAGTCGGACAATCTCATCTACATATAACTGCGTCAATCTCAGACCCTGATCCGTCCTCTTATTATGAATGAAATGGACAACCTTAGAGAGACGATCAACTATAACTCATAGTAAATCATTCCCACTCTGCGATCTGGGATGATCATGGACAAAATCCATCGATATATCCTTAAAGTTCCACTCTGGGATGGGTAGTGGCTGCAACTTTCTTGCTGGCCTTTGACACTCATCTTTAACTAATTTACAAGTCTCATAATTTCCAACGTATTCTGCAACATCACTCTTCAATCCTGGCCACCAAACTATCTTCTTAAGATCTACATACATCTCTGTGCTACCCAGATGTATAGAATATCAAGAGTTATGAGTCTCAAACAGTATGTCATCTCGGAGGTGGCTAATGTCTGAACACACACTCTTCTATCGTGCAACAGAAGATCTTCCTAAATACCGAACTTCTCCTTCTGACATGCCTAAGTCAAATCTCAAATTTCTGCTATCTTCAGATCTAAGGGTAAAGCTGTTTTGATCCTATTTTGATGTTACACGAGATTTCCATCCAACTCAAACTTGCAGATCCTAAACTGAAGCGCGACACAACACTGATTTCTAGTCTCTCCAAATCTCGCACCGACTCCTCCTATTAAGGAGGAAGTAACTCGAACCTCTTCGGCTAAGTGCATCAGCTACCACGTTTGTTTTATTACATATCAATACAGTGATTTTTCATATTTTCTCTCCGGGGGTATTTTTGTGCATGTATGTTGTAACAGCCCCCTTTACGGAAAACGCCGCAATTGAAAATTTACATTTCATGCATCATAAAAGCCGAAAGATAAGAACATTTGGCATGCATCATAAATTAAAGCATTCATTATATGACAAAGTACTAAAAGAAAAGTGCAGTATAAAATAGAACTTTTCATTACATTACGTTGGAGTTCAAAATGTTACATGGTATCTACATCTAACACACACATACATACATGCCATTTGACATCCATCTACTTAAAATAAAAGTGAAAGTCTTAGTGCTTGTAGTCCGTGTCCTTGCATTTCTCCCGAGGAGCGCCGAACGCTTCAAATACAGCTGTAATTACCTCCACCCAAAGAAGACACCTCTTCTCCTACTGTATCCGTTTCTTCTCCCTTGCCTGCTTACTGCTGGTGTCGACTATTGCTTCGCCTTTCACCTAAAATGATTTAATTATCTATGGGTTAGTCAATAGATTAAGTGAACTTTTACCTTCAACCCATTACAAAGAAAACAATACTTAGTAGCAAATATCATTATAAGAAATAAATGACATTCATGCTACCATTAATATGAAGTACATTAAAATTAAACTACTTTATATTTGTTTATAGGGTATAATACAATATTCATATGAGTATAGACTAATAAGGATGATTTTACGTATTAGTTTGGTCGTTTGATCATTTCCTTTATTTAGTACTTTCAAACTTATCATTAGATGTATCTTCTTCATCGGGAAATGTTAAAGATACATTTCTTCTTTTCAATCATTCATTATGAGCCCATTACACGCCTTTCTGGCACTCTCACATTCTTTTCAATCTAGGGCTATCTTCGAGCACGAAGTTCAACCAGGACACCTGAATCAAATTTTTCATTGTGACAGGAAATTCACACCCCTCCATGGTTAATCATTAACAATGCCCTTATGCATTGATGCACCATTCATTATTTAAAACATTTTCTTTTACATCATTATTTCATGTTCATGCTTTAAGAGTTAATTTTAATTAATAGCTCCCTTCAGGTTCGTTCATCCCAAATGTAAAGGAACACCCAAATGAGGCTCCTTTTTTTCCAAACAAATTTTAAAGCTGCTATCCATAGACTCGCTTAGAGGGAAATACGCATGGAACCACATGACATTCCACAATCTTGAACAAATAAGGAATGAAAGAGATTTAAGAGAATCTTTACATTTACAAAATTTGGGCTTCGGCAAATCTCAAAAGGCATAGCCATAGGAATCACCCCCAAAAAAACATTACTTCAAGTTTTTAGAAAGATGATACAAGAAGAGTAAGAATACGATCATTTTCACCATAATACCCAATATAGCTCCCTCTATAATGAAGTCATTGCCGCCATAAGAAGGGGAAACAAAATGTGCAGAAAATTAGCATAACATCCAATACTAAATCCCAAATCTTCAATTCAATGGCGGAAAGGAAGATAAACCCTAATATTTAAGCTTATTCACAAAATTAATAATGTCTTAAACTTTAACATTACAAATCGAAGACAGTTTACATTTTCATGCTCATCGGTGCAGTACACATGCTATGAAATGTAAACTTAACAGGGGTCTTTGTAATTTCAAAAGATAGAGGTTCAATCTATAATTATGCCAACTCCCACGGGAGGTTTGAGTTATTAATAGAGTGTGTGCATATACATAAATACATTTATATAGATTTCTGTTAGTATATTTGGAGATACTTTATCTATATATTATTATAATATGTCTAAAATATCTCAAGAGTTATCACAGTTGCTGCTTTGGCACAAGGAACCATGAGGGAATTTATTAAAACCTTGCTTGCCTGTTCGAATCTAGTCCACCACGCTACTTTGTTTTAATAAAACTAAATAAATTTTAAACCTGTTGTTTGAACCACGTGGCTTTCAAAAATCCGCGTCGATTCACGGTTTGGAGGCTTGACTGTCCAGTTAGTCGGTTTTAAAGCGGTTCATGGATTAGCTAGTTTTCAAGTGATCAAGTCTAATCGGATCAGAGGCCTAACGGGTTCACAACCAAATTAGTCCAACTACCCTGTCCAGCATCAGGCATTACCATTTGACTTGAACTTCCTGAATTCTCTAGCACATCCATGGTAGATTACAAAGGAGACCCACAACAATACAACCCTAATAAAAGGGAAAACCATTGAAAAAAGAGTCGTTGGAAAAAAATTCTCAAACCATTGGAACACCCTACATTGTTTACTTCAAAAATAGTTGTTGGAACTCCGGAGTGGAAGAAAGAATACACCCGATGTCTAGGAAACACAACTAGGTCAACAAAGGCACACATGTAGCAAAAGGATTGGACTAAAGGCCGGTTGATAACTCGAGGTCCGAACACAAGCCCGCAGCCGCGGTTCGACGCTCGCGGCCAAAACCCCTTGAAATCCACTGTTGTTCCAGATATTGGCGTGTTTCAAGCAACAACCGTAAACACCGTGAAGAACAACCACAATCTTCGTCAACCACATGAGGCCCCGACGATTTTTTCCATCGAGCGGTCCATTGCCATCAAAGACTGGAACCGAGCATATGGGCTGCTCTTGTTTTGATGTCATGTAAACGGGAAACAAGGAGGTATCTTATGCTTGAATTTGAAGAAAATCCCGTGACAAGCTGAAACTAGGCTGCTAGTATATATATTTTTCCTGAACAGAGACGGTAACAAGGGGAAGGAAAGAAGAACAAAATAAGAAATTATATTCTGTTCATATTCCTTATATCAAGTGGTTTTGGGCTGATGCTGTGGTGCTTCAGCCTGTCTTGTAACGACTTCCTAGCACCGACTGGCATCTTCTGTAAAATAAATTATATTTCCTTATTGTTGTTGACTTGGTGATTTAGGGTTTTCTGTGTAGTAGAGAAACTGTTATGACCATAGTCTTCTTATCATCAACACGTCTATAACATTCTCTAGACATGCCTAGTTGCAGCAGACTTGACTTTATGACTACCCGATCCTTTTTGTTTTCTAATAAGAGATTGATAATTCTACCACTAAGGCTCTGTTTGATGCGGTGGCGGCAGTCGTGAACGCGGTGGTTATGAACCGCCGTTTGTGAACGTCCGACCTCACCAAAGGAACTCCGTCCATTTTTATTTTTAAAACTAATTTTCTTTTTTCGGTGGCGGTTACAACCGTTCTCATGCCAAACATACAGTCTATGGCGGTGGTGTTTTTGTCCAAAATCACCGGAGCAAAAACACCGCGTCAAAAACACCGCGTCAAAAACACCGCGTAAAACTAATTTTCTTTTTTCGGTGGCGGTTACAATGCACACAATCTTTGCCCTACCATTTTGATACCTTGTATCTCCCAAACAGTATTTCAGTAGAGACATCTCGCAGATTAAAATGATTCCATATGCAAAAAACGGCCCCAAGACACCTCATTTTTGATATCTTTATAAGTATCTCCATGAGTAATACAAGTTAGATATGTCCATCCTTGGCGTAAATCTTTTGTGATTTAAATTTTGTCATTCTAGAAGTAGGTAGTACTATTAGTTAATGCTCATCAGTCATTATCTTTAATAACTTCAAACTCACCTTTCTTCCTTAATGCACGTGAAATCAATTTTCATGGTACTCAATTATATGCAAATTCATTATCAATAGAAACCTTACGAAGTTCTTTAAAGGGCCTTTAATCTATTTTTTTTAGCAAGAAATCAAATTGATTATGAGAACTTGAAGTAAAATTGTGGTCAAAGTTTCCAACTTTCTTTGTTCAGAAACCCATGATTACAAGTAGGCAAATATCTGTGTCAGTTCCTGTTCGATTTCATGGTCTATGTGTCTAATGTATAATTTCATAATTTGATTGGATAAATAGCAGAAGCTGGCGAAAACAGCTAATAATTGCGAAAGATGCGAGGAGGGTTGATGTGCTATGCGAGAGGCTCTCATTAAGTGACAAGATCCTTAAAGGAACAGAGCGCTTCAAACAACTCCATAACATTGTGAATGCGGCGGTGAGGAAGCTCAAGAAAGAGGTCGGAACCCTCGATAGAGTATCCAACGTGATGGCGCGTGGCATCGTCAACCGGCTCACCGTCGGCGCCGAGATTCAGAAGCTTTGCGGTTATGCCGTGGATTCTCTGGACTCCATGCTTTCTTCTTCCTTCGACGTCATGGCCAGTGCTGGTCTAAATATCCCAGGTACATTTTCTTTATAGCCTTATTCTAGCCTAAAATCGACCCAATCTCTATACTGTTGATCACTGCAGGTTCTCAAGTTTTCTGCATCCAATTTGAAGATCTCTCCCCAACTTCAGTCATCGTCTCTCTTCGTTCCCGAGACGAAGTTTTTGAGGAGAATATCATAGGATGCAGACTCTGGCATCGGGGTTCTGAGGATTTCGAGTATCCAGAAGAGCCGACCTGCATCATTCTGCGGCCAGAGACGAGGATCATGATGTCGGGACTCCGCCCTTCAACTGAATATTTTTTCAGAGCAGCTCCATTCAGCAGCACCAAGGAACTCGGCAGGTGGGAGTCCAAGTGTTCTACCCAAAACCATAGCGGCGCGGGCGCCAAGGTGCCTGATCTGAACTGCATTTCCTCTTTCCTGAAGAAAGAACATGAGATCGTCGAGCAGCCTGTAATCATCCAAGCTGATTCCCAGCGAGGTTCGACGAACTCCAGCGACAATCACCTCGCAATCAAAGTCTACAAGTATGAGGTCGAGAACAACGAGAGCCGCGTGGTGCCGGAGGCTGGCGCGTTTATAACGCCGAGCAAGCCGAGCATAGTTCTCGATGCTCCTGGCTCGGCGAACAAGAAGGAATCGGCGGAGAGGGATTACGAGTATTGCGTGAAGGTGATCAGGTGGCTGGAGTGTGAGGGGCACATGGAGAAGGAATTTAGGGTGAAGTTCTTGACGTGGTTCAGCCTCAAGGCGACGCCGCAGGAGCGGAGAGTGGTGAGCACGTTCATTCACGTCCTGATCGACGATCCCGGAGGACTGGTGTCGCAGTTGGCTGATGCTTTTATGGATGGGATTTGCAATAACAAAAAGTCAGTGGTGGAAAGGGGGTTCTGCAGCAGGTTGTGGCATTGATTTTAGGGTTAGTGATTTTAGCAGGTTTTTAGGTCTTTAGGGATCCTGTTGGAATTTTGCTGGTTTGTTGTTGGGCTGGGAGAATTTATTGATGGCCGAGTTTTTCTTGGATTCTCTGCGTTGTTTGTTACATTCTGAGCAGAGCCATCCATGTTTTTTTTGGCCGCCCATTGATGTTATGAAAATTGTTATTTGGGCTCTTATAGCTCGGAGTAATTTATTAGAACTTTATTATTCATAAGTAACAGAATCCTCCTTTGAAAAGATAATTTTTTTTTTTGTAATTTAACATCAATGTACAAGTTTTATATATATGAGAAAGAGAAAAATGAAATTTGGGATGAATGCACACGTCCTTTGGGATTACTATAAAAGTGACTTGATTTTTTTGTTTATTAGGAGGTAATCAGATAGAGCAATGCCCTGAACAATATACTTGATGTGATCACTCACCCCTTATAGCAGCCAGTGGCGAAATCCTAGGATTTTGAAGTCGCACGGGCACAATCTATGTATTGTCAATTTGGGAGATTCGGGGGCAGCACACCGTGAACGGGGGTTCGGGGGCAGCGCACTCAAATATTTTTTTTTTACAAAGATATTTTTGTAAGGAAATCTGGAGATTTCTGGACGGACTTCAACTGATTTCAGTCCAGAAATCTAGATTTCTGGACTGAAATCAGTCCAGAAATATATCTCCAGATTTCTGGACTAAAATCAGTTCAAAAATCTGGAGATTTCTGGACTGATTTCAGTACAGAAATGAATGATTTTAAGTGATTTTAGGCATGAAAAAAGGAAGAAGAAGATTCATTTTAAGGAGGAAAGAAGAAGAAGAATAAGAAGAAGAATAAGAAGAAGAAGAAGATACCAGCAGCCGAGCAGCGATCTGTACGGGAGCAGCCGAGCAGCGATCTGCACGGGAGCAACAGTCGTCGACGCCTGGCGGGCTAGGGCACGGGAGCAGCTGGAGCAGCCGAGCGGCGATCTGCAGCGGTGCGAATGTGCGATCGTCGTCGATGCCTGGCGCCTGGCGGGCTACGACACAGGAGCAGCAACGGGCTAGGGCACGGGAGCAGCAGGCTTAGCGTCGCGATTTCTTCTCCCCGGTGAAAATCGCAAAAAAAACCGGTCGGGCACGTGCCCTACCGTGCCCAGGGCTAGTTCCGCCCATGATAGCAGCACATTCCCTTAAAGCAATTTCAGAAGCTCAAGGTTCCCCTTAGCTGGGGGTAGTTTCCCCTATCAGCCAGCTAGTGCTGCCTCAATCTTCAATCAAACAAAAACCAACTTGTTGGCATCATCATCATACACAAGAAAAGTCAGGATCATCACAATCCAATGGTAAATGATTACCAAATTTTCCCATCATTTTTCATAAAGAGGCATGGCAAAAGGAAATGCTCGACCTCAGAAGCGTTTTATGAGCAATTTCAGAAGTGCATTGGATCAGAGTCGTACATAAATCCATCTTTCACGAAATACAGAATTATTACAAACATCTGCACCATCCTGATTGCCACACAACACACCACAATGACCTTTGCTCGAGAGGCCCAATTTCTCAATATAATAATTCATCCGCAAACCGCGCACATGCTTCCATTCCCACGGCAAATACGCTTCTAGGAGGTGCATCACAATTTTATAATCTCAATTGAATGCTATAAAAGTAGACTTTGTTTTTTTTTTTTAACAAGATTCAGATTTCAGAGAACACTAGCCTTAACATTAAATGATGATACTAAGGCCCCTTAATCTCCTTCAGGTTCAAATAAATCTTATAAATTATAGGCGCATACAAAACTAAAATTACTCTAAAATTACAGTTTATTAAACTTATTATTATTATTATATAGAAATTAAAGTGGGAATTACAGAAATAAACATAAGAATCAACGAAACTAGTTGTAATTAATGCTGAGACTATCCGCAATGCTTGAAGAGCTCTCCACCTGTATGGTTTGAGATTTGAGGAGATTCTTAAGAATATCCACAATGCTTGAAAATGGAGGTCGCTGCCGAGGGTCACTGAACAACACAAAACAACAATGTCAAATATTAAAAATAAATAAAACCTGCCTAACTATCGGGTATATTTACTTAACACGGTTGATATTTCAATATATTTACCAAACTGCATGCAAGGGGTTCCAGCAACTACTTAATTTTCGACGAAATAATTAGGCGCATAGATCTTGACCGGGCTCTCCAAAAAGGGTTCGGTCGAACCAATGATTTTTTTGGCGCAATTATAACCGGCCCGGTCCCGCATGACTCCGAGTTTGTTTTGTGCTGCAAACTGATGTCAGAAATCCTCCGCGCAACCCCTGCACGACAAATATTACGCGCAGCCCGCACGGCGCGCATGCGCGCAAGAACCCTCCCGTAGCGCGCGCGCAGAAATCTTCCCGCGAAGCAGGCGCTGCACGGGAATTCCCCGCGCGCAGGAAGCATCCCGCGCATTCCTGCGCGGAATTTTCCTCGCAGCGCAATGGAGGTGCTGATTTCCAGCACTCCCATTGGCTGGAAGGGGAGCTTAGAGCGTTGTCTTCGTCAGTGCCTGGCATTTCTCCCCTGATGGAGTGTTGTGCACTCGCCAACAGGGGAGACGAGGGAAAAACTGTCGCACCCTGCCCGATGGGATCGGTGCGGCAGTTACCGTGGGGGACCCTGGGCATGCGACGACAGCACATCCCCCCTCCCTTCCTCGGACGCCGTGGCGGGAGCCTCCCAACGCTAGCCGCCGTCACCTCCAAACTCCATGTTCTCCGACATTGTCGTCAGCCTCGCCCACTGCTTGCCGGCCTCCATCATCACCGGCCCCCACTATCGTCGCTAGCCTCGCCCACCGCTTGCCGGCCTCCATCGTCGCCGGCCTACGCCATCATCGCCGGCCTCCTCGCCGCTCGGCCGGCCTCCTCCACCGCTCGGCCGGTCTCCTCCGTCGTTCGGCTGGCCTCCTCCGCTCGGTCGGTCTCCTCCATCGTCGCCGGCATTCTCGCCGCTCGGCTGGACTCCTCCACCGTTTGGCCGGCCTCCCCCACCATTCGGCCGGGTTCCCCCACCATTCGGTCGGCCTCCTCCGCTGCCGGCCAGATTCCGTCGCCAGCCGGCCTCCGCCAGCCGGATTTTTGGCCGCCGTCAATCCTCCACCGTCCAATCACTCCCGCGCAATCTCCATCGTTCGATCAACGTGTAACCACATGCGTAACTATCCCATAACTACCCGTCATGGGGGGTGCCCATAGCCAAAAATAATGATTGGGTTGCGAATTGTAATTCTCCTAAAAATATACGCATATTAAAGTATAAAGTTATGGTCTGCAAATAATAGTTTAGGTGTTAGGGTCTGCGGATAATCACATAACTACCGTAACCACCCCTGGGGCCTATAAATAGGACCCCAGACCCTCCTTCATTTCCACCTTTTCTCTCCCCGGAATTTCTCCTACGATTTTCTCTCTCCTCTAATATTTCTCCTATTACTTTCTCTCTCCTCACATTTTTCGTACGATCATTCTCTCCTCCCACCTCCTCTTCCTTGCGCGCTCTCGCGCGTGCCGCTCCCGTGCGCGCCGTTTCCTTGCACGTTCTCGTGCGCACGGCTCCGTTCCGAGTGCGCCGCCATGCAATTCGTTCCAAGTACGCCCTGTGCACGCCTCCGCGCGCTCTGCTCTCAAGATTGATCCAAGTGTGCTTCCATGCACTCCGCTTACAAGACAGCTCCAAGAGGGACCACACGCGCTCCGTTCCAAGTGCTCCTCCACGCGAACCGCTCCAAGCGTGCGTTCCACACACCTTGCCTTCAAGACAGCTTCCACCAAAGTGACACCGGCGGAACATAAGTCCTACTTCAGAACACGGAGCACCTCTAGGGCGAATTTCCAGTACGCTCCGCGCATATAGAGCCCTCCAGTCAACGGCAAGCCCCCAGACAACAACAAGTCAACCGCTTCAGACTCCTCTGAACGCAACAAGAGACAAGCCACAGAAACAAGGCGCGCAGAACGCGCCGCTCAAGCCTCCAAGCAGCAGTTGAAGTTCCCAGTTCGCTCAAAAACGTAACTCACCCATTGTAGCAAGAAAAAGAATTAGCTCTGTGAGAGGTGACATGTCACCCTTCGAGCTCATTACTCTCTCTCTAATAATTGTAACGAGGAGCGATCTGTCGATGTCACTTTCTTTAAAAGCTCTGTAACACGACAACGAATAGTGGAAGTTTGGTCGGCACCAAACCAACCACATGGTTTTTCACCTAGTTAACGGATTTTCCACGTTAAAAAAATTATCTTGTCATATTTCATTACTCTGTGTCTGTTTGCGCGCTCGACCACTTCTTGGGCTAAGACATTGCAATTTAGACCGATCTACAAGAGCCTTCGATGATCTGCAAAAGTTTGACGCCATTTGTGAGAACAGGATTCCCAACATTCCTAAAAGATCTAGAAGACAGTATCCTCGGCACAACGATACTCGTGACAAAAACCATGGCAAGAAGAGCCACCCACACTACTGAAGGGACAATCCCCGGGGGCACGCTGACCCAGTTCCCCCTCAATCGCTCGTCAACATGTCTGAAGAAGAGCTCCCCGACGCAGCCAGCTCAGCGCGCCCAGTCCGCCTGGCCAGAGCCTGAAGATCATCACCACCGCCGCCCAGAAGCAACAAACCTCGAACCTGTAGGTGAAAGGATCACACGTGAAGTTCAAGACATAATTGTCGAAGAGTGCGAACGAGCCAAACAACGTGCCGCTTTGGCCAACCACCCTCTCCATCATCACTCACCATTCGCACCTGAGGTCCTGACACATCCAATCCCCCACGACTTCAAGCTCCCAAAGATTGAGACATTCGACGGAACAGACGACCCATCAGAGCACGTCAAACACATCGCAATCATGAAGCGACTCTGCAATGCCCCCAATCCACTGCTGTGTCAAGAGTTCCCAGCGACTCTGAAAGGACAAGCTCGCACTTGGTTCCTTTCCCTGAAGGAGGGAGAAATCAAGAATTTCGTAGAACTAATACAACAATACACAGACCAGTTCATCGCCAACTGTTAGATAGTCAAAAGAATCCTCCCACTTGTCTGGGATCCGCCAAAATGAAGGTAAAATCCCGAAAGATTTCTTTCGTCGTTTAACCACTGAGGCACGACAAACCTCTGTGGTAAACCCAGAGCTCCCGCGAGGGTTTTTTCTCGGAGGGATTCGCTCCGATAGTTTTTACTCTGCACTAATACGAGAGACTGTGTCCAACTATCCCGATCTCGTTCTACGGATCGATGCCCAGATTGCAGCTGACGACGCAGTTGAAGCGCACCACCAACAGTTCGAGAGGTGCTCAAAAAGACAGTGAGAATAGGAGTAAACACCACAGCTGATTCCCAAGCAGAACGACTCGCACTGTTACAATTCCCGGCAAACCAGGGGGCATACCACCATCAAGCCTTCAATTACCTCAATACTTCGCGAACGTAGATGTTGCTCTCCATACACAATCATCACTCTCTCCAGAGGACAAGGGCTCTCGCTCCAAACTCCGGGTACCAATCTAAATACTGCAACAACTGTTAGAACTCTTCTAGTCTTGGCGGTTGGTCGTTTGCGGATTGATGGTTAGAAGTGGCGGTCTGCCCTTAGCAGTTTGACGGGCAGACTTGGCGGACAGGCATGGCGGACAGACTTGGTGGACAGGCATGGCGGACAGACTGTTGAAACGGTCGGCCCTTGAAGACCCGACGATTAGCCTTAGCGCCCTGACAGTGTTTTTGTCTGAGTCCAGGCGGTCTGGTCCTAGATTGCCTTGGCGGATAGGCGATCTGCTGTTGCGGTCTGTGCTTGGAGATTTATCCGCAGTTGAGATCAGGCGGTCAGGAGGCTGAAGGCTTTGTAGTCTAGGGCGGTTAGAATTGTCTAACCGCACAGTTCGCTGTTTCTTGTTTTATATTTGTCTATTGTTTTAGTCTTATATTGTCTGTTGTATTCTCTCTTTCTTTTTTCCCTATAAATAGGGGGTCATACTTATGTAACTTAATCTTCTGGGAGCAATAAAATTTCCTTTATTTAGCCGCTGTTTTAGCCGCTTCTTAGCTTGTTTTAGTCTCTGCTAGCCGTTTTTTACATGGTATCAGAGCTTACCGATTCTTTGCTCCGGTTTGTTGTTCGGCTTTCTCGCGGTGCTCCGTTCTTTGCTCTGGTCAAGCGGTCTCTTGAGTTTTTAGTCGCTTGTCCTTTCTCTTCCCGGATTGGGCCTCGAACATTCCCGTTTCATTCGGAGCCCCGAGGGTTGGGTTGGTCTTTTCTCGCATCTTCACTTGAGATTACTGCGGTCTCTTCTTAACCGCAGTTTCTTGTCGCCCTTCTGCGGACTTCGGCTTTCTAACCGCCCGCTGAGCCTTTGGCGATCTCCTGCGGTTTCTGCCCTTGAGTGTAGCCTCTCTTCTCTTCTCATCGCTTGCCGTGGTTTCTTGTCTCAACCACAGTCTTCTCTTCTCCTTGCCGTGGTTGCTTTCCTTAACCGTGGTCCTCTTGTCCTTAACCTAGTTTTTGCCTTGTTTGCGTGGTTGCTTTCCTTAACCGTGGTCCTCTTGTCCTTAACCTAGTTTTTGCCTTGTTTGCGTGGTTTCATCTTGTTCGTGCTTGTCTTCTATTCTGTCCGTGGATTTGTTCGCGCGGTTTTCTTTATCTCCTGCCCGTTTCTTGTCGCACTCTCTGAGACTTCTCTTTAACCGCACGGTTTCCTTCTGTTCACGCGGTCTCCTTCTTTGTTCGCTTTCTGCGACTAGATATTTTTCCGGCCTCTCCCTCTAACCGCGCGGTTAGAGTCTTTCTGCCGGCTTTCTTGTTCTGTGGACGATCTTTCTCCTTGTCCGCGCGGATTCCCCTTCTTTATCGTTTACTCTTCTTTCTATGGAGCCTCCGATTTTTCCCTCTTCTCTATCCACGTTCCTTGCCTTCTCTCCGAGATGTGCTCATATG
This sequence comes from Platanthera zijinensis, assembly GCA_039513925.1. Lineage (NCBI taxonomy): Eukaryota > Viridiplantae > Streptophyta > Magnoliopsida > Asparagales > Orchidaceae > Platanthera > Platanthera zijinensis. The sequence continues at coordinate 17,920,195 of CM077085.1, read as the reverse complement.
ACTACTGAGTGTAAGTGGCTCATTGACTCTGGAGCTACCACTCATATGACGGGCAATCCCCTTCTCTTCTCTCATTTGGACAAAAATAACCGGTTACCTCTGGTTTTTATTGCGGATGGTTCGGGACTGACAGTGTTCAAGTCACTCTATCTCTCGAGCTTGAGGACACTCTATGTTCCTAATTTTCCGTGCAATTTACTTTTTTTTCCTGCACTCTGCAAACAACTAAATTGCACGATTACCTTTACGGCCAGAACTTGTGAGTTTCAGATTCCTCACTCCAAGGAGATAATTGCTACTGGAACTTGAAAGCAGTAACATGTTCTTCCTTGACAATGTCACTGCTCTCTCTGCTTCTACTTCTCTTCTGCAATGACATCTTCGTCTTGGTCATCCTCCTCCTCGCCACATCTACCAACTTCTCCCAGATCTACCTCAAGGTGACTCCTCTCTGAATTGTCAAGCCTGCCAGCTTGACAAACACTACCGCTCTTCCTTTCCAACAAAACAAGGATGTAGTTCTTCCATCCTTTTGATCTAGTTCACTCTTGATATCTGGGGCCCCTCTCCTACAAGCACTATTGGTAGAAGTAGTCTAAATTTTGTTACCTTCATTGATGATTAATCCAGGTGTACTTGAATATACCTCTTAAAAGAGTGTTCTGAACTTTACTCTGTCTTTACTATCTTTTATAATGAGATGCGTACACAGTTTAATGTGCCTTTATTAAAGTTCTTCGTACTGATAATGACAAGAAGTATCTCAGTCATCAAATTTTCGGATTTTTGCGCAAGTTAGAGTTTAATTCATCAAACTACTTTCCCTTATACTTCTCAACAAAATGGCATTGCTGAACGCAAGAATCACCATCTCCTGGATGTTGCTCGTAGCCTTCTCATACAAATGAATGTTTCATAATCTTATTGGGGTCATGTCGTTCTCCTCTCATGTTATCTCATAAACCGCATTCCCTCGTCGATTCTTTAGGGCAAGATCCCATTCTCCGTCCTGTATCCAGGAGTCATCCCGTTTCCTTTACCTCTGCGTGTTTTTGGTTGTACGGCATTTGTCCACATACCTTTTCCTGGTCGTGACAAACTTTCTCCTCGCTCTGTTAAGTGCATCTTTCTTGGTTATTGTCCAACTCAGAAAGGGTAACGATGCTTTGATCCACGTCTCTGCAAACAGTATGTTTCTGCTGATGTCACATTTTTTGAAGATACGCCGTACTTTCCTTCCGCTTCTTCTCTCTTGTCATATGATGCTTCATCTTCTATACCTATTGTCTCAGCACATTTGTCCGAGCCATCTTCTATACCTATTGTCTCAGCACCTTTGCCTAAGCCAGCTTCTTCCCACACATATTCTGATTATACCGCCTCTTTCTATCGATAATGCTTTTTTCCCTTTGGAGCCATCTTTGCCAGTTCCCGAGCCAGCTGCATCTCTAACAGGTGGATCTGATACTGACACCAAGACAGATCTTGATCTTCTCATTGCCCTACGGAAGGAAGTTCGGACATGCACTAAGCATTCCATTGATGATGTGGTCTCTTATGCGCGTCTTTCCCCGACTGGAAAACATTTTGTTCTCGCTATCTCTACTACTGTCTAGGTCGGGCGGTATAATACCGCCCGATCCTGGTCAGGCCACCTGCCTGAGAGCAGGGCCGACAATTGGGGCGGCCTCCGTGCCGCCAAGTCGGGTGGCGCTTTCGCCGCTCGGCCCCGACCAAGAGGCCCTTTCCCGTCGGTCGCCAGCCTCGCCAGGCCTCCCCTCCCCTTGTGGGAAGGGCGGTTATTTTTCCGGCGGAGGCGGTTATTTTCCGGCCGGGGGCGGTTTCGTCATTTGCATAAATATGGCGATCCATGTGCACCATTTCAGAACGATTCTATTGGTCCGAATGGTGGTTATTGAGAGAAATTACCGGATCACCCCTCCCTCTCCCTCTCATTTCATCTTCTGCTCGGCCCGAAAAATCCTCCTACGGGTTTCCTCTCTCCTCTCCTCTCTCTATTTTGTCTCTTCCCAAAGGATCTCTACGAAAGACCGCTCGCAGGGAACTTCGCCGAGTCACGTCAAGACAAAAAGAGACAAGACAAGACGAGACCGCTACAAGAGCACCTCCGTGTGCTCCGCCGTCTAGACCGTACAAGTGTGCCTCCGTGCGCTCCGCCGTCTAGACCGTCCAAGCGCACCTCCGTGCGCTCCGCCATAGAGACCGCTCCAAGGCGCGCCTCCGCGTGCTCCGCCGTCTAGACCGTACAAGTGCGCCTCCGCGCGCTTTGCCGTCTAGAACGTCCAAGCACGCCTCCGTGGGCTCCTCCGTCAAGACCGTCCAAGTGCGCCTGCGTGCGCTTCGCCGTCAAGATCGTCCAAGTGCGCCTCCGTGCGCCCCACCGTCTAGACCGTCCAAGCGCGCCTCCGGGCGCTCTGCTATCAAGAACCAACCAAGCGCGCCTCCGCGCACTCCGCCGTCAAGACCATCCAAGCGCGCCTCCGCGCGCTCTGCCGTCAAGACCGACCAAGTGCGCCTCTGCGCGCTCCGCCTGCAAGATCGTCCAAGCTCGCTTCCGCACGCCCCGCCGACAAGACCGTCCAAGTGCGCCTCCGCGCTCCCTGCAGGGACCACCGTGTCACCTCAGTGTCAGCAAACCAAGCCCGCCAGAGCGCCCAAGTTCGTGTTCCCCGCACCGCCAGTAGTTTACAAGAGCAACTTCAGATCCCGCCAAAGACCGCTCTACTGCAGCCTGACGCGCAGAATGCTCAACATTCTCAGCACCTACGACTCAGCGACAAACTCCTCGGATGACGACAAGTCTGCCACTCCAGACTCCTCTAGCACAACAGGAGACAAACCACGGAGGATAGGGAACACTGAGTGCTCCCTGAGCTTCAAGCCCCAGACATAAGAACGAGTGCAGCAAGTTGTTCCCGCCTCCAAGAACTATTAGAGGACCCCATAATACAATGAGCGCATCGCTCCCCGCAGCCCACGAAGAAAACATTAGCTCCGTGAGAGGTGTCTTATCACCCTCCGAGTCCTTCCCATTCTTTCTCTCCATAATTGTAACGAGAAGCGACCTGTCTCCCTCGAGTTCTTTAATAAAGCTTTGTACATCAACAAGCAAATAGTGGAGGTTTGGTCAGCAGACCCGACCACGTGGTTTTTCACCCAGTTGACGGGTTTTCCACGTTAAAAAATTGTCTTGACAACTTTCCCTTTTTCTGTGACTGTTAGCGCGCTTGATCGCTCCCGGGCTAAGACGGTCCAATTTAGTCCGGTCTACCGGAACCTTGAGTGATCCCTAACAAGCTTGTCTCTTTGCCATGTCTTTACCAAATGAACCTTGTTAGTATTGTAAAGATCAAGCTCAACACTGATGTGATTCTGTGTAGAAGGATCTTTCCTATATTATCTTAAGAGACACTCAACAAACCACTCATAAACCTTCAGTTAGCCTCAATCTCCACTCAACGAGAATAATAAAAATACAGGTTTAAGTAATAATCTGCAAGGTGCAGAGGGCTGCTCATCTTCTTCTCTCATTTGCTATCAATCAACATCCATATAGAAAGATATTTGTCTCTTGGTAATCGAGAACAACTTCTTCCCTAGCTCTTATATCCCTATATCCCCATGAAAGGTGTATCCCCCTCGACTATTCTTAAAACTTTCACAAATAGTGTGAATATACCAACAACCAACTCAACATTCGCCCAAAATCTAGCACTCATTATTATCATTGCAGTCTACCATATGCAAAATAAATAAGCAAAAAAGAAAATACTATAAAATGTAAGTTTCAAACATATATTCTAAATGAAATGAATACATATGTAATAGTTTTACCTGCTTTCCCCTGACACTACTGGCCAACTTTGTTGCAGCCCACTTTGCAAATGTGAATATGCCCCTCAACTAATTCTTCTTCTCTAAGATACTATAGCGAATCTAGTCACATCTGGTTGAATAAGCTCATGAGAGTCCAATTCCTTCATCGAATCTCTAAACATGTCGAGAGAGATGGTGTGACAATAGATAAAGACGGAGAGTTGGCAGCCCAAGGAGATAACACTATTTATTGGCTTCAGTTTTCCTATATCTTGCAACAATAGATTAATTGTGTGAGCTGCACAACAATTCCAAAAAAGCTTAGGTCATTTCAAAGCCACAAGCTTTGTTGCAGCCATATTATTGGACGTGCTATCTGTCACAATCTGCAAGATATTGTCCTCTCCTGGGCTCTCAGGGTTATCAATTGTCTCATCCAAGAAGTCAAAGATGAACTTTCCATCATGTGTGGAGAAAACATTCTTCGAACGTCAGAATGTCACTCCAGGAACTGCAATGTATCATGATGTTCATCACACTTATACCCTTCTGATTTGTCCATACATCGGTCATGATAGTGCAGACATTTAATTTGCAGGTCTCTCTCAAATAATAAAATGTAGGGATCTTCATCCCAGATCTGCATAACCCAATAACATGAGCCATCTGCCGGAAGGAGTTACATATGACATTAAACGGGATCCCATTTCTATATGCTCATCTACCTATGTACACGACAACATCATCCCTGACTTTCTTTTTGTACTAGCTCTCTATCGTACTCTGTTGGGAATCTTTTCCCTTACTAGACTCCGCAGCTATATGAACAAATTGGTCCATTGAATTCTTGGAATCGGTGCTTCTACGTATAGCAGACTCCTCCACTTCATCATCATGTACTCCTCTAACTACCACTTCATTCAAGCTTGCTTGTAACTTTGCACTCTTAGCTCTCTTACTCTCCAAGTTTAAATTTAGGGCTGACTTAGCCTTCACCTTAACGTCGGCGACTATGAAGCACGGATACTTCCCTGAAGGTAGCATGACTCGACGGATAACATTGTGGACCCTTCTTAGCACCTAGTAATAGGAGCTTGTTTTTCAAGTAAACAAAAGTTGGTTCTATACTTGAAATTAAGTTGTGTATCATGCAATTCCACCGTGTATTAAATGTGTTGATACATGCAAGTATTTACAAAATGCTAACTTGTCTCTAGACAACCGGAGATTGAGTTGATCTCCATAATTGATTGATGAGTAAACTTTAAGTTTAATTTTATCTCTTTTGTTTATAAAATATTAAATTTTATAATATTTACGAATGTCATTTGTTGCAATTTGTGAACCAAGTTATGATTTATGTTTGATGGTTCTTCTCACTCAAATGCGTATCCAGATTCCTGGTTTTCAAATGGACCGCCGTCCGGATTTACTAGTTGCTTCCTAGTAGAATTTAAGGGCATGACAATTACCCTTCCACCTAGAAGTCCAGCAATTCCACCATTCACTATCTGCACCTCACCAACTTCTCACCAAATGATCCTAGCCAATGACAGAAGATCCATTCATAGGGAATATGAAATAAAAAAAATATTAGTTATATGAAATGAAATAAATATTTTACATAATTACATCACGAGAAAAAATAACCAAAATTACTTGATTAGTTAAAAAAAATCAACATAAAAAAGCCCCAATAACTTCATTGGATCGTTAAATCTTCGGTTATCTTTCAAATTATCCACAAAACATTTTATTTATACAATAACATTTTGCATCATCAGTAGTATAGTAATATACAAAGTTATGATTATCATTCAAAGTAGAGAACTAAAGTATCAAAAGAAACAAAACATCCAATTATCATTCAAAGTATCCAACAAAGCAACAAGACAACAAGAAAATGAAGTTGGATAGACATGCATCATCGATTTTAAAATGAAATTGAATAAATAACTACTAATATGGGTATTTCAAATCATTTGTTGACAACAAAACCATAAACGAGCTGAATAAAAAAAACAAACCCAAAAAATAGCAAACACACATAACCTCCAATCAAGGAGCAATTTAACCACCAATCCACCACGGCCAACTGGCTACAACCACCAACAAGGCTGCATCACAACAAGGTAGCAAAGCAACCTATTTTAACAGTCACCATGCTACAACAAGGCAGCAGGGAAATAGACAGTAAGGTAGCAAAGAAACCTATTTTAACAACCACCATGCCATAGCAGGGCAACAAAGCAATAAGGCAACAAGGTAGCAAAGCAACCAATTTTAACAACCACCATGCTACAACAAAGCAGAAGGGCAACAAGAAAGCAGGGCAATAAAGCAGCAAAACAACCACAACCAGCAGGCCAATCAACAAAGCACAAGAAAACAAAGAAAGCAGAGCGGGAGAATGAGAGGGAGAGGTAGGGAGAAGAATGCAGAGCAAGAGATTGAGAGGGAGAGACGGGGAGAAGAATGCACTAGCGGAGAGAGTGAGAGCACCAACAGATAGTCAAGAGCCCGAGAGATTGAGCACCAACTAGTAAATAAAGAGCACCAGAGAGAACAACTAGAGCGAGAGCACCAGCCGAGGGAATCGAGAGCACCAGAGAGAACAACCAGAGTGAGAGCACCAATCGAGGGAATCGAGAGCACCAGAGAGAACCACCAAGCACCAGGAAGAACAACCAGCAGGGAGAAGAATGAACCATAAAGAACAACCAGTGAGCCAGAGTGCCGAGAGAGAGAGCAACCAGCGGGCGCGAGGGAGAGCTAGGGCAGTAGAATGACTAAGAGCTATCGTAATGAAATGAACCGATGCGGGGGGGGGGGGGGGGGGGGTTAATACAATCGAGTTAATAAATAAAAGAAAAAAAACATAACCGATTTTATCGTTTTATTGGACCGATATATCGGTCCGTTTTTTTCCAAAACGTTACGACTAAAAAAGACGTGGTAACGTGTCGTTTTAAGCCCCAAATCTTTATGTCGGCCAATATCTATAACACTAGAAATAAGAAATCGAGAATTCATTGAACTTTATGGAATCCATAAGTCCTCCCAAATCCTTCATTTTCTCAAGAATTGCTTTTAGAAGATGGTCTGCTACCACTTGGAATGGGTGGGACAGCAAACAGGGGCACAAACACCTGTCCAAGGTGACGAATGTCACCGCCAACTTCACCTTGACGAGATATCTGAACTGTGTTTTTATCTTTTTTCTTACATTAATAAAACGTTGACTTAGACTTTTTCTTGACTTCACGTGCTAGTACAGCGCTCACTGCACCCTCTCTGATTCCTAAGCACATAAGCAATTCTTCATTCTCCTTGGGGCTTTGTAACAGTGCTGGGGAAGCGAGATGTTGCTTCAGTTTTTTTTGAGCCTAGTCGCTTTCTATATCCTAATGGAATCAAACTTTTGATATTAATGATTTGAAGATGAGAGAACACTTTTCTCCTGACTCGGGGATGATATGACAGAGGATCGCTATTTTCTTGGTTAGTCATTGGATATCCTTGAATATAATAGGCATCATCATCTTGCATGTGACTTTTACCTTGTTCCAATTAAGATCAACATGTGCCCTAGGAATTTTGCCTTGCTAGCTTTGAACACACATTTGTCTAGATTGAACAGCATTCTATACTTTCACAAAGTTGAGAAAGTGCCTTCTCAACTCTTTAGGCCTCCTTCACCCAGCTGATAGTGTTTACAACGCTGAGGTAGCATTCTCTCGCCACCTTGGGATCGCTCCTGATCCGGATCTGCAACCCTTCGATGTTGTACTTGAGGCACTGATGGAACAAAGAGACTACGTACTGGAATGCATTGATGAGCGGCCTTCCGAAGATGGCGTCGTAGCTACTGGGCGCGTCCATGATCACGAATCGGCACACCTTTGTGGTGCCTCCAAGAGTGACGAAGAGCTCAGCTCCCCCTTCAATCTCTTTCCGTTCTCTTGCAAAACTGAAAAGTGAGCCGTTAGTCGAAGTAACCATCTTCTCCTCCACCGCCATGACCTCGAATGCCTTTTTGAACACAACATTAACGGATCTCCAGTTGTCGACCAAGATGCGGGAGACCGTGAAATTTTCCACCGCTGCTTGGATCACCAGTGCGTCGTGAAAGGGGTTCTCATTCCTGAACATGTCCTCCGCAGAGAACGTGATCTCTCCGATCGTGGGCGGGACCTGCGAGATGGACGCCACGCTCCTCCGATAGACCGCGTGCAGGCTCCCCTTCCTGGTTGCTTCTATCCCCGCTCCTCCTTGAATGGCTCCAATCCCGCCACAGGCTCCTTGATCGATGAGGTCTTCGCACCCTCTCGGTGCCTTTCCTCCCACCCCTTCATTCCTTCTTGCCTCCGCCACTGCTGGCTCTCGCCGCCTCTCCTGGATCTCTTCTTCTGCCCCCTCCTCAACTCGAGAACTCAGGGCAGGTTGCGGTGGCATGGCCCTCGGTCTGATGAAAGTCACAATAGAGGACCACCCTCCGATCTTCCCCCCTCCTCTGTTGTTGGGGCCTTCCTCCTCGCCCTCGCCCAACCGCGTAAGCTTCTAGCCCGGGGGTTTGGCCATGCCCCCACTACCCCCACCGTCTCTCTGGTGAGTGTCGTCGTCCCTGTCTCTCAGGTGAGAACCTTCTTCCCAAATGCCGAAGATAACCCCCAGGCCGCCCTCCGTGGCGGCCCGGCGGGGGGTCCTCGGAATCTCCTAACGTCCTCTTCTCGCTCCATGCCTTCCCGCGCTCTCCTCTCCTTCCGTCTCACCGACGATTCCTTTTTCTTCGCTCCCTTGCCTCCTGCCGCTTCATCTAACTCCTCACCCGTCAACTTCGCTAGCTTGGCCACAAAATCCCTGCTCGATGACTCTTCTTCGATGTGACGCGCTGCTCGATCAATCATGTCCCCAAAATACACCGGGGCAATTCGCTTCATCTCCATCTTGAATAGCCCACCCTGAAGGCCTAAATTGAAAGTGATCATCAGAGTGTGCCCAAAAATCTCTTGGCACTGGAGAATCTCCTCTTGGAAGCGGTCCACGTATGACCCCAGCGACTCTTGCGGTCCATGCTTGATGGCGAAGATCGCCTCTGCCTCTTTCTTTCTCTTCTTCGATGTAGAAAAGCGAAGCAGGAACCCCCGACTGAGATCCTCGAAACTATAAATCGACCCCGCCGACAACTGATGAAACCAATCTCCCGCCTTTCCCTGAAATGTAATGGTTCGGTATTAGCTGGTTAACTGATGTCGGGTGCACTAGGAAGGTCTATTCAAGCTTGGATTCAGCACTAGCTGGTTAGAGTATTTGCCCACAAAAAGACCCGACGAGCTGCAGCGAGGAGGTCCCGCCACTCACCCGGAAGCACACGTTGCGTCTTCCCCTCCCAAAGCCAAAGACTAAGCTCGGCACCTTGGATGACACGGACTAATATGAACATCCATACAAAGGGAGTTTATATGACTTGCCTCCCCTCAAATATAGTGGACCACTGTCTCCAGATCAGACACAAAATCTCTTCCCAACATCTGAACCCTCTGAAATTCAAGTTCGTGGGGAAGACCGAAAAACATTTAAAACACCCTCCGTTGCATAAGTTCTGTCTTATAGTTTTAAACAGTCTAGATCGCAGAATATTGATCAATTTCTGCTCACTTATGAGTTCATTCGTCATATGGATCTGTTTAATCTGGAGTTGATATATCCTTGCCAAGCACTTTTTTGAAAATTTTTGTTTGATTAGCTCCCACATTTCTTTTGCAATCTGACAGAATAGAAAATGACTCGCAATCTTGGGCTACATAGAGTTGACAAGCTAATTAATCGCAGTAAGGTTCTCATCTTCCCATTCCTCATATAGAGGATCAGACTTGCTTGGGGCCGGCTTGGATCCAGTGATAAACCCAAGTCTTCGACGGCTCCCAATGAATATCTACATAGATTGAGTCCACATGAGATAATTTCTCTCATTTAGTTTGATGTGAGTCACCCCCTGATTGAAGTCCATGTTAGAACTTCCGCCACTATAGTATTTAGGATGATCTACAACCCCTTCAGCGACATTAACACCCTTCAATTTGTCTTCCATAAGAACAATCGCCAAGAAGAATACAGCTACATGTTATGGTCAGACAACTGGAGCAAAACAAGAAGTTGTATGCAATATCCAACTTCAACGACAGTAGAAAGCAAGACACGGAGCTGCACCGTCGGCTTCAACCTCTCCAACACAGTAACTACCAGAGCAGCAGGCCCCCTCACCAAGTAAGACACGGAGCAGCACCGCCGGCTTGAGCCTCTCCAACACAGGAACTACCAGAGCAGTAGCCCCCCTCACCAAGCAACAACTAGGGCAGCAGCTACCTTCTCCGCCGACATCAGTCTTTCCAACACATCAACCAACAACCCCCCTCAACGGCGGCCGCAAGAAGCGGGCCGACAGAACAAATCCGTCGACAGAACAAACACGGCGGGGAAAGAAGCTCCCGACGAGCGATGCAGAGGAACGACGAAGGAGCGGAGCGCAGGGAATGTCAACGGCGAGCAAAAAGAACCCACGAGCGAGCCTTCAGGTCGACATCGAGGAACACACCTCCTCTAATATCATGACGAGAGAGAACAACATACCTTTAGGGCTTTTTTCCTGTTTCTACCACTGAACCAATATGAAGCCGATATATTAAGCCGATCAGCCACACATTGGGGTATGGTCACCACCCGATGAAATTTGATTAGCTTGTGATGTAGGGGTAGGCTACAGGTGCACAAAACCTACAACGCTAGGTGTGAGTGCAAGGGTGACACACTAATCCAAACCTACATGCGATGCAATGATCGATGTTTTGACAAATAAATGTAAGTAATGAAAAATTCAGCACCACACATATTAAAATAGAAAAACAAATATTTATTTTGGGCAATATTATAATGGCTTTCCTCCGCTCGGAGGGCCAAAGCGAAGCACGCGGCGAATGTCTTCTCCTGCAAGTTATTAGGGCACCAAAACAAAGTTTCACAAACAGGAATCGCAACAAAATATGATAAATCACCAAATGAAAATGTTGAATCAAATAGTACAATACTACAAAGCTCACAAAGTAGAGGGCTGAACCGAGACACTGAAAATTTGGAGAGCCGGATGTGTAGATTGGCGATCGGAGATGGAACCGACGGCGTGAAAACGAGGGCAGTGGCTGTCCTTGGCGGTAAAGGATGAGATCTGGTGGGGAATGGGTAGATCCGGCCACGTACAAGTAGATCCGGGCCGGGGAGGGGTGGATCCGTAATTTATGGTCGGATCCGGGCAAAAATGGAAAGTATGAGCGGTGGAAATAACGGATCGGGAGCGAAATTCTCAGATCTGAATGGATCTAGAGAATTAGGGTTGTTTGGAGGTGATTCCACGAAGAGGAGGGGATTGGGTGGGTGGCCGACCGGTGGTGGGAAGGGGGCTGCCGGCTATGGAGGGGGCGTGGGAGGGAGGCGGCGGCCAAGGGTGGGTCTCTGGGTTAGGGGAAGGAGGCTGGGGGTCGGTGGAGGAGAAGGGGCGGCAAGGTGGTGGCGGGTTTGGCCGGCGGTTGCAGGAAAACTGCAGGAAAGCTGCAGGAAAACTGCAGGCCGCCGGGTTTGGGGCAGGGATAGGGGCTGCGGCGGCTGGATGAGGAATGTGAGGGGTGGAAAATGAAGGTGGGGGTGGGGATTACCTTGGGGAGGAGTTCGGAGGCCTAGGAGTCGTCACCTAGGGTTTCATGGCGTCGGCACCGGGGAGGGATCGCTGGAATCCGGGAATGAGTGTTCTCCAAATTCTGCAATGACTTGGTTCAGCCTCTTAGACCAATATTTATAATAAGAGAACAAACAAGGGCTTCACCATCAACGACTATGATTGGCCGGTGGGATCGGCCACTAAATACATGAAAATAAGCTAAAAAAAATAAACTAATATAGGTTTTTGACTCGCGGCGACGTGCCGGATGCAATCGCGGAGTCCGATCGTCGATCCGGGCACGCAATATATGGTAAGTCGTCAAATTAGCCCCGAACGGGCCCAAAGCTCGTGCTCGTCTCTGCTCCGCATCAGCTTGCATCTTAACAACTAATGCTCCACGTTCACCACACAATTTAAGATGCTGAATCCCAAATTACTTGTGAAATGCTTGTGCTAATCACCACAAAGACCGGTAGGATTTAAGAGATGAAAAAAGTGTGTATTGGATTTAGAATGCGGGTCACTAATCTGCGAGTGTGAAGAACTCCCCCTCAAGAACCAAACTATCACAAACTTAGGTTTAGGAGAATGACAAGGATGGGTGAATCTGGATAATTCTTCCTTCGTTTTCATAAATATTTATAAAACCATGACACCTCGTCCCTAGTATTTCCATTTATGACAGAATCTTTTATTTAGACCCTTATGACACTTTGGTGTACTGGTATGGTCTTGAATGTCCTATTAAACAATGTAATTATCTTCCTTGAGAACTATTTCGCCTTCAAAGAGTAAATCTCGGCCTTTCGTTTCTGAGTTGGCTGCGTGGTGTGACTTTATAGCTTGGTTTCCAAGGTAGACCCTATGGATTCTGATCCTGCAATTGAGTCCCTGAGGTTTGACCTTCCCAGACTAGAGTTCTACCCACCGAGGAGCTTCTCCTTTGGGTTCTTCTATTGACGTATTTCCCAGCTGTTATTCCCGAATAAGCTGAGTTGTCATTCTTGGTCCATGTGGACATCATGGACATTTTATGCAATATTATAAATTATTTTTTGAACCAAACAGCATGCAGAAATGCAAAGTTAAGAAAGCTAACAAGGGAAGAAGTATTCTTACTCAGCCCAGCAAGAATCCATGAGGGTGGCTAATGCAGGACGTGTATTTGGTGGTATTGTAAGCCTTCTGTTCTGAAATGCAACTGCTCCAACCACCTGAGGCTATCAAAATATTAATATCTAACTTATTAAGCCAACAAATTGACAGAAAAGGCTAAATTCCTAAGTATCTTGCAGGAAAAAGCTTTTACATGGAACATACGATATTTATTACCTGAGCAGGGCCAAGTCCTCTCCACGGCTGCTGCATTGTCAAAAGCTCCCATAAAATTACCCCAAAGCTGAATACATCGGACTTCTCATTTGTTGGCTCACCACGGAGGAATTCTGGTGCCATCCATTCAGGCTGAAATAAAACATGTAAAATAATGCACATGTTTCTCGTAGAGCAACGCTCAGTGATGACATCCAAATAAATGTACAAACTAAAAGAGGAAAAACTGGTCGAAAAACTTCTTGATTTAGTTGAAATTGTAAAAGATATTTTATGTAGATGGCACAAGAAGAAGTGCACGAGTGGTTAACACACTCAAATCAGGATTAGTGGCTTCGAGTATGGAGAGCAGTGGAGAAGTTAGAAAATGCTGTTTCAATCATTTTAGATAATGCTAGGGATACGCCAGCCTGCAACAAATTCATGCAGATTGCTTCAACAGGTTCATGATGGAGGCCACGTTGACGCGGGGCTCCAAGGGCTTGCTTGGCTTGAACGTACGACCCGCTATGGAAGCTCTGGGTCCCTTAATTTTTACTTTAAGCTTATTTTGTAACATCCCTAAATTATTGACGCAAAATATTTATCTAAATTGTAGGGGCGAGTCGCGATCGTTTATTTGAGAGTTGGGAGTGTGCCGATAGCCATGTATTAAGTAGTATTCTAGTGAAATTGGGTTGCCAATAGTAATCTTTCCCCACTCTCCTCTTTACGGTTGTGAAGGAAACCGCTAGCCGCCCGATTTAACCCGCACCTCTTTCTTACGGGAGAAAAACCGCACGAACATCTCCGCTCTTCGTCTCCCGCAAACGGCGAGCCCGACGCCCCTTCCGCGCGTTCCGCAAGCCCTAATCGGCGGCCGTTCCCCCTCCGGAAGCCAGATTCGACTCCTCCTCCCTCCTCTGAAGGCGCCAACAAGCATTCCTTTTCCTTCCTTGGCCTTGGAAGAGCCGATTTCAACCCTAGCCGGAGGTGTTGAGTTTCGTTTTGGTTTCGGTAAGTCCGTTTTCTCTTTTTCTCTATTCCTTTGTGGAAATCCTTCGTTTTGGAAACTAAAATAACCTAGGTTTTGGATTTATTTGCCCTAATTAGGTTTTGGGGTTCGAGTTTCACCGCGGAATTCGAGTAGAACACCTTGGGAACCTCCATCGCTCTGCGTAAAGGTAAATTAGTAAAGTTTAGCTTCTAATTTTGGTAACCCTAGTTGTTTTGGATTTTTCCATCGGAAATACTTAGGGAAAATGTTGGTTTTAGGGCTGCCCTAAATTTTGCAGGTTTTTCGGTGGAGTCGGGGCAGCACTTGAAGGTCCCCAATAGGAGGTTTTTGCCTTTGAAATAGAAGATGCCGCCGCGCCGTGTATACGAGCGCCGCACCACCGCTGTAAGGAAATCTAACTTCTGCTAATTAGACATAGTAAAAAGTATATATTTTGTATACACATGAGTAGATTTATTTCAAGTAGCATGTCCATGCATAGAAAGATGTGGTGATAGGAAAACGGTTACGAAAAATGTGTAGGGTGACACGATTTCCCTAAGACCCAAGTAGTCGGATCATGAACAGAAACATAGAGTACGAAAGCGGTAGCCGTGTTCGTAGGTTTGGAAATTGTCCAACCAAGGGCGTGAATGTCCCTTCAAGTCGACCACAAGAAAGTCAAGGGTCGCTTAGTAGTACACCAGAAAAGATATCCTTTGCAGAGTAGCGTCAGACCACAAAGGTCAGCCAGCACACAGAGTTTCCTCCGTGCTAGGTAGAGGCGCACTACCTTTCTCATAAGGCACATGGAACCTTATGAGTAGTACAGACTTGGGAAGTGTCTTCCCTTGAGCCAGCTAGTGGATTCGAGACCGTGTCCGCGTGACACTAGAACAATTGGGTTCGTAAGATGGTCTCGAGTCGTCAGTTTCAGTTGCGCGTTAGGAGCTACTCTGCCTAGAGCCTTCCTAGTAGATGAGCAGGTTAGAAGCCGCCTAGAACTCAAGTATAGACTTGTCATGAGACAATACGCTAGTTAGTGAACGCCAGGACTTGAGTAAGTAAAATAACAGTCACGTGCTTAGTACGAGTAGATGTGTGACCGGAGAATAGTGCGAAGGCATGCATAGCACATAGCATAAAAGTTTTAAATGCATAAAATTATTTTCAAAGACATACATGCATTCATATGTAAAACTGGCTTTTAGTGTCACTAGGAGGGGTTATTTTTCCTTACTCTGACCCTTCGTGGGCACTGTTTTTCAGGTGACCCAGGTGGGAAGCTACGTCTAGGATGAGCATTATAGTGGCGTCAGTTTGTACTATTTATCTTCTTCAGTTTACTCTATTTCAGCATGTACCTGTAGATGAGAACATTGTATCAGATTAATGTTTTATCTAATTTATTTCAGACTATTTATGGTTAATCAGATTTTCAGTTAATTCAGTTTTACTTCCTGTTTAGTGGCTCTGTGAATCCAGATATCAGGTATGTGGTTACCCTTAGTTTACTTTTTTCAAACTTCCGCTGTAAGTCGTAAATTGCTTAGTATAGATTTTATTACCTGCTGCTACTAGTTTTAATACTGTTTCCTAGTTTTCTTTACATCGCTGACCCGGCCGGACGGCTGATTTCTGAAATACTGGGAAGGGGTGTTACATATTTTATGATGTAATGTATTAAAGTTAGACTTGTATACCCCTCCTCATAGTATTAGAGGTGCTGCTTGCTGGTTGGACTTTTCTACCCCTCCTCATATTATTAGAGGAGGTGGCTGCTTTGTGTGGAGGAGTTTTTGATGAATTAAGAAAATCCCGTTATCCTACTTTTTGTCCTTTCCATTTTCCATGCAAAAAGACCTAAGACCGGAAGGTCTCCCACCATCGACTTCTTCATTTGGTATCAGAGCCACCCGCGGTCGACTTCCATGCTCGATCGCCGCCGATCCCTCGCCCCATGAACGACTCCGAAGCATTTACGTGCGGGTTGCGTCGACACCGCCAACGTTTGCTGCCGCCGGATCTTCCTTCTCCAGCGCCGTCCGCCTCCTGCTGCTTACCGCCGCCGGTTCCACCTTCCGGCGGTTCCTGTTGTTGTTTCCGGCATTTCCCGCTGCCTCTTCTGCTTTCCCTTTCCCTCATCGTTGCTTCTCGCTCAATCTGTATGGCGTAGAACCCCCGGGAGAACGCAGATCTCTGGGCAACCATTGAGGGCATGATTGCTCAGATGGCTACTCTTACAACCGCTCTTGCTGGCCTACAGACCGAACGCAATCAGCCCAGAAACGCAACCGATGCCGCTGAAGTTGAAGATTGGTATTACAGTCAACAATACCACTGTATGCGGCAACGTCATGTACCTCCCCGACGGGAAACCCCCAAGTGAGTCTCATTGCCATCTGATTCTAGATCCGAGGAGTTACCTCGTCCAGCTTTTCAACAGTCATATGGAGAACAACGAACTTATCAATATCAGGGGCACAAGATGAGAGCTGACATCCCTCAGTTTCATGGTAATTTGAGAATTGAAGACTTCCTCGATTGGATATCTGAGGTTGAAAGATTCTTCGAGATGGGCGAGGTGGAAGAACATCGGCAAGTTAAGATGGTAGCCTACCGTCTCAAATACGGAGTTGTCGTCTGGTAGGATCAGTTGAAGCTCAATAGATCCTATCAAGGCAAGGCCCTGGTGCGGATCTGGTCTAAAATAAAGAAGTTGTTGAAAAATAAATTTCTTCCGCCAGACTACGATCAACACTTGTTCCAGTACTGTCAAAGTTGTTCCTAAGGAAATCGCACAGTGACCAATTATCTAGCTGAGAATTCAAGGTTGTCAGGATCGCGATCCCCAGATCATAGGATCTTACGATCCTACGATCCAAATTTTGTAAATCGATCCTGAGTTTGTAATGCGATCCTCGATCCGACCCTACTATCAGATCCGATCCTACCTCGAAACAATCTCATCTAGGATCTCGATCCTGACAACCTTGGCTGAGATAAGCCGTCTGGCGGACCACAATTACTTGATAGAAACCGATGGGCTGAGAAAAAGAAGCCAGTAGCTTTTTTCAGTGAAAAATTGAGTGAAGCCAGGAGGAAGTAGTTTGTCTATGATCAGGAATTTTATGTCGTTGTTCAAGCCCTGAAGCATTGGGAGCATTACCTCTTGCACAAAAAGTTCATTCTATATACCGATCATCAGGACCTCAAGTAGATTAATAGTCAGAAGAGAGTGGAAAGAATGCACGCCCAATGGACTTCCTTTCTTCAGAAGTTTTCCAACATTATTCATCACAAACCGGGGGATAAAAATGTTGTAGCAGATGCCCTCAGTCGAAGAAGTTGCTTATTGGCCACCCTGCACCACAAGATCATTGGGTTTGACACCCTTTCAGAGCTCTACGAAGAAGACGATCATTTTACGGGAATTTGGCAGTCCTGTTTATTAGGAGGTTCCTATGAGGGATTTCTCATTCTGGAAGGCTTTTTGATGAAGGATAATCTCTTATCCCTCGCACCTCCTTGAGAGAAAACTCATCAGAGATTTGCATGGAGGAGGCTTGAGTGGTCACTTGGGGCGTGACAAAACGTTGGACAGCTTACAAGAGCGGTATTTTTGGCCCCAGCTGAAGAAAGACATTAGAAATTTTGTCAGGAAATGTTGTGTGCCAACAATATAAGGGGCAAGCGCAAAACACGGGTCTCTACACGCCTCTTCATGTTCCCAATGGCATTTGGGAAGATTTGTCCATGGATTTTGTCTTGGGGCTACCTCGAACCCAACGAGGTGTAAACTTTGTGTTCGTGATAGTGGATCCTTTCTCAAAGATGGTTCCTTTTCTCCCATGCCGCAAGACGTCAGATGCTTCTCACATTGCTCGATTATTCTTTTGTGAGGTGGTGCGTTTGCATGGAGTCCCCACCACTATCACGTCAGATCGCGAACCCAAATTTCTCAGTCACTTCTGGCAAATGTTGTGGAAAATGTTTGATACAACCCTCAAGTTCAACAACACAGCTCATCCACAAACAGATGATCAAACAGAGATCGTGAACAAGACGTTGGGAAACCTCATCAGGTGTATCTGCCAAGACCGCCCAAAATAGTGGGATCACTCTCTTGCTCAGGCCGAATTTGCTTACAACAATGTTGTGCACAACTCTACGGGTCGCTCCCCCTTTTCTATTGTGTACACCAAAGGACCCCGACATGCTCTTGATTTAGCTCGCCTTCCAATGACACCACAATTTGCTGCTAAAATTGCTGAGGAAGTTAGAAACGTTCAAGAGGAGACTATGCAAAAGATCATTCAATCAAATGCCAAGTACAAAGCCATGACCGACAAGCATCGTGTTCAAAGTGGGAAATTTAGTAATGGTATACCTAAGAAAGGAGCGACTTCCCATGGGTACTTACAACAAATTGATGCCGAAAAATATGGGTCGTTCCAGGTGGTGGGAAAGATCAATAACAACGCTTATGTGATAGATCTCCCCCATGGAACTCAATATCTCCAGGACTTTTAATGTGAGTGACTTGTATGAATTTTTCCGGCGCACTCCTCTTTATCTTGAACACTCGAGGGCGAGTTCTTCTCAAGTGGGGGAGACTGATGGAGACCACGCCGATGCGGGGTTCCAAGGGCTTGCTTGGCTTGAACGAAACGACCCACTATGGAAGCCGCGGGTCCCTTAATTTTTACTTAAGCTTATTTTATGATGTAATGTATTAAAGTTAGACTTTTATACCCCTACTCATAGTATTGGAGGAGAAGCTGCTTGCTGGTTGGACTTTTCTACCCCTCCTCATATTATTAGAGGTGGCTGCTTTGTGTCGAGGAGCTTTTGATGAATTAAGAAAATCCCGTTACCCTACTTTTCGTCCTTCCCCTTTTCCGTGCGAAAAGACCTAAGACCAGAAGGTCTCCCACCATCGACTTCTTCATTTTGGTATCAAATGAAGAAGTCGACGGCGGGAGACCTTCCGGTCTTAGGTCTTTTCGCACGGAAAAGGGGAAGGACGAAAAGTAGGGTAATGTGATTTTCTTAATTCATCAAAAGCTCATCCACACAAAACAACCACGTCCTCTAATAATATGAGGGGTAGAAAAGTCCAACCAGCAAGCAACCCCTCCTCTAATACTATGAGGGGTAGAAAATACATTACATCATAAAATAAGCTTAAGTAAAAATTAAGGGACCCGTGACTTCCATAGCGGGTCGTTTCGTTCAAGTCAAGCAAACCCTTGGAGCCCCGCGTCGACGTGGCCTCCATCAGTTCATTTGGTTGCTTGTAAATAAAAAGCATGTTTTAGAAAACGTCATTATGTTTTCAACCATATTAATTCTCGGAGAAGGTTTAGGGTTGGCTATTAATTGCAGGCACAACTTCATAAATGAGTTTAGATTTAGCTGCAAAAGACAGGAAGAACTTACTGTCCCAGCAATTGATGTTGACGCTATAAAGGTGTTTGCCATCAATCTGGACAACCCAAAATCACATACCTACAAATAAATAAATATACACGAAGATATTATTTTACTCACAGAGTGAAAATATGAAGCCTCAAGTAAGACCTCAATCTATCTTCAGGGTTACCTTCACTGACCAATTCTTGTCAACCAAAAGATTAGGAGATTTAAGATCCAAATGAACAACTGGAGGATTAAGGCAATGAAGATAATTGATTGCTTTGGCCTGCTCAAATACTCAACGTATTCAGAGGAAGATATTCTCAAAAAGAAGTAACAAAAAGAAACTCTATAATTGTAGACAAACCACATCCAGTGCCATGTGCAACCGCCGTCTTTTGTCAAATATTTCTCCAGCAGCTGCTTTATTTATGAGGCGGTAAAGACTGCCTCTGCATAACAAAATATATTTTTTAGATATCAATAATAGCAGCTATGTACTTCTAAAAAATGGCAGCCTGGTGCAGCAAGGGTGCGGGGAAGGGTTCCACCAAAGGGTGAAATGTAGGCAAACCTTACCCTACATTTTTGCAAGAGGTTGCTTCCAGGACTCGAACCCATGACCTCAAGGTCACACGGCAACACCTTAACCGATGCGCCAAGGCTCCTCTTCAGATATGTGAATAAAATCTAAACCAACATGAAGAATACTTAAACAAACTTGCCTAGGTAGATATTCTGTTACTATAGAAAGATGAGGGCGTTCTGTGACTGCACCCATGAATAGAACCAAATTTGGATGGCGAACCCGATTCATTATTGCAACCTAAGATTATTAATCGATTTTAGAGTATAGTCAGTAATCAGCTTAAGGTAACTATTTGTAAAGGCAGAAAAAAGCTGGGTAGTAACAACTGCCATAACAACTAATAACCGATTCATTAGTTGTTATGGCAGTTTAGGGCACAAAAGATAAGGCACAATGGCGACAAAGGATCCATATAGCCGACCCCATTATAGTGGGATAAAGGCTACAGTGATTTTGAAATAAATAAATAACAAACTGGTATGCTATAATTACCAGAATGTAAACATAATTACCAGAATGTAATAGAGAGCTAAATACATGAATTAAAATAACTAATAGAGAGCTAAATACATGAATTAAAAAAGGCTGCAAGGTGCACAAAGGATCCCCGCGCAGCGAGGAACCAGGGAATGGTCCCACCACAAGGGTGAAATACAGGCAAACCTTACCTTGCATTTTTGCAAGAGGCTGCTTCCAGGACTCGAATCTGTGACCTCAAGGTCACATGAGTGAGGTCACATGACAACACCTTAAACATTTAAAGGGAATTAAAAAGAACTAAATACATGAATTGAAGTGAATAAATCAATTTAGATAAATATGAGAAAAAAAGGAAAGAAAATTACAAACTCCACTGAATAAAACTTAAGAAAAAACAAACAAGACCATCTAAAATTAAGCAGAGACAATGGATACCTCTTTTAATGTGGATATGATCCTAAATATGTCGCATTATATGTAATACATCAGTTAATCTAGTCAAATTGAGAAAATAATGAGAATCATGCTTATTCGAAGGAGGCACCCCTATACATACATCACGGGTGTGATCCCAGACAAGAGAAAATAAATGTAAAAAATAAATGGGCCTTTTATAATAAGCCTTTTACAATATGATACAACATTTAATTCAACTCTCCCCCTCAAGATGGGAGTAAATGTCGAACATTCTCAGCTTGATAATGTTGTCCTTGAAGATATCACAACATAGGTACTTGGTAAAGATGTCTGCTACTTGATCCTGAGATTGAACAAATGGAGTGCAAATATCTACGAAACACGTATACTTAAAAATGCTTTACGTATCGGCTCAAATGCGTATCAGATAGGGTAAACGCCCGATAACGCGCGGAAACGCATTTTCAAAACTCTAGGAAACACATTTTAAATAAATAAAAAAATTAATTCGCAGGATATGTGATTCCCATGCGGTAAAGTTGCGCTCCTATCTATTTCATTTCGCGCCCGTCAAATTTTAAGTTTACGCGATTCACAAGCTGTCGCGCTGCTCCAGATCCCACTCCATGCACTCGATCCCTCTTCAGATCTTGCTCCCTACTCTTCTTCTTCCTCCTCTTCTTCTTCCTCCTCTTCTTCTGATAACTCTGAGATCATTTTGTGTTGTTCTTATCAATATTTATCAGTCTTAACAACCTGTCTGGCTATCTCTATATTTTTCTTTTGATGCGTTTATTGCTAGATAATAAAAATTATGAAAGCTTCGTTATTGGCTGCTAGTGATTAATAAATACAATTGTATGCATGCTAGTGTTCATGTATTGGTAATCTATATTCATTTTTTCATTGCAATATATGTACAATTAGTTTTTTAGTTGTCTTATTTTTATACTAATTAATACTTATATTTATAAAATTTAAAAAATTAAAAAACATTTCTTGTATCCTTATTTTTTTAAAAAAATTATGTTTTCGTATCCGCTTCGTATCGTATCCCGTTTTCGTCCCCGTGCTACATAGGCAAATATTGCCTTTTTCAAGGTGATCCTTGATAAAGTGGCTATCAATTGTGATGTGTTTTGTTCGATCATGTTGAACAGGATTATGTGCAATATTGATAGCAAAGTTGTTGTAGCAGTATAATCTGACGGGTTTTCCAGTCTGCAATCCCAAATCCCGCATTATCGTATTTAGTCAGAGCCCCTCGCATATTTCTTGTGATATTACCCTATACTCTGCTTATTCACGGGATCTTGCTACAACATTTTGTTTCTTACTTTGCCAAGTCATTAGATTCCCTCTAACAAATGAGCAATATTAGGTGGTAGAATTTTTGTCATCTTGACTTCCAGCCCAATCAACATTTGTATGAACTTCAACATCAAGTTGTTTATTGCGGGAAAAAATAATTCCATATCCGGGAGAGTTCTTTAAGTATCGTAGGTTCGTAACACACGCATGACAACTTCATGATATCGCAATCTGGGAGAATGCATGTGGATATCTGCTAAGGATCCCAACAACAAGTGTGATATCTGGTCGAGTATGTGAGATAGATTAGCCTTCCCACTAGTCTTTGGTAGCTAGGAGTCTATCTTCTCATCATCCTTATCTTCATCAATCTTACAATTTCCTTCCATAGAAATATTAGCAAGAGCAAAACCAAGTATGAAGCATCCCTGTGTCTTCTAGAAGATCTAGGACATATTTCCTTTACGAAATGAAGATATTACGATCAGAACGTGTAACTTTTATTCCCAAAAAATACTTCAACTTTCCTAGATCTTTAACTTCAACTCTTTACACAGGCACGCTTTAAGCCACGTGATTTTTGCAACATCATTACCCGTGATGATTATGTCGTCGACATAAACAATGAGAATATCCATTTTCTCTGCTTTACTTTTCACGAAGTGGGTATGATCAGAGTGATCCTGCTTGTATCTCAATAAGGTCATGGCATTCTGAAACTTCCCAAACCAAGCCCTGAGGGATTGCTTTAGACTGTAGAGAGATTTTGGAAGTTTACACATCATTCCTTCTGATCCTATCTTTACGAAACCAAGTGGAACTTTCATATAGACTTCTTCTTCAAGATCACCGTGTAAAAAAAAAATCTTCACATCAAATTGTTGCAACTCCCATCCCAAGCATGTAACACATGATAAAATGACATGGATGGAGTCCATCTTGACAACAAAAGCTAACGTTTCATGATAGTCCACACCTGGACTTTGAGTATATCCTTGAGTAATAAGTTTTGATTTATATATCTCAACAACCCCCTCTTGCTTCTATTTAACAGAGAACACATATTTGGAACTAATAGACTTCTTCCTGGCTGGGAGATGGGTGAGTGTCCATGTTTGGCTCTTCTCCAATGTCAGCATCTCTCCCTCCATTGCCTTGCGCCACACTTGTATTTTTATTGCTTCCTGTCAAGTATTGAGAATGCAAACAGAATCCAAGGAGGAGATGAAGGCCTTATGCGTCTTTGTCAGTTTTTGGCAAGTGATATAATTTTCAAGTGGGTATTTAGCATAAGTTGACTTCCGCTTCAGATGTATAAGGGGGGTGATAAAGCTCATCTTCAGAACCTGATTCAGAAGAGTATACCTGTGGTGGTGGAATGACCGGTGGTTGTAACACTATAGCACCACAGTTGCGTCTGTGATAGACCAAAGGAAGAGGACGAATGATTCCCCTGAGAGTTAGATTCATGGATGGAGGTATGTCAGCGGAAGTCATAAGAGGTGATGGTGAGTCCTCAATAGATGGATTCGCGGGAGAAGGTATGTCAAAGGAAGTTATAGGAGATGATGATGAGGTCATAATAGGGAGAGGAAGTTGAGGATCGCTGACAACAGTGTCCTTCTCCCCCTAACGAGAACTGAAATACAGTGCCTCCTCATGAAACGTTGCGTCCATGGTGCAATAAAACAGTCGAGAGGGAGGATGATAACAATGATACCTTTTTGTAGTAACAGAGTAACCAACAAAGACATATTGAATGGAACACACATCCAATTTATCACGATGTTGTTGATGAACATAAACGAAATAGACGCACCCAAACACACACGGAGGTAGATGAGAGGTGTGAACAATGCATTTAGTAGATCGATAGGATAAGGGAGAGGAACATTGCAAGGTGTAAGAGGGTAGACGAATGATGAGGTAAACATCAGTGAGAACTGTGTCACCCCAATAGGACTTAAGGAGGATTCATAGTGAGAAGAAGACATCTGATAAACTCAAGGAGATGCTTATTCTTACATTCAACCACACCATTTTGAGAAGAGGTAATGACACAAGTTTTTTGATGAAGAATCTCATGGCCTCTAAGATAAGTGTCGTTGGCACCCGATCCTCGTATTCACCCCCATTGTCATTATGAAACATATGAATAGTGCTACCAAATTGAGTAGCCACCATGGTGTGAAAGAGTGGAAAATATTAAAAGACTTCATTTTTCCGTTTTAATAAATACACTCAACTAGAACAAGAAAATCAATCAATAAAAGTCACAAACCATCAGTAACCAGAGAAAGAAACAATAAGGGATGGTCCCCAAACATCAACATGAATAACATCAAAAGGAACCATACTAGGGGAAGAAAAATAATTCAACTATGTTGTACATGTTTTGAATGTTCACATTCATTACAGACAAAATGGCTCAGAGAGCTTGAAAACATAAGAAATAATTTGAGAAAATAGCTGACAGAAGGATGTATGAGACAACGTGCCATCGAAGCACATTCGCAGTTGAGGGACGAGGAGAACTAGAGAGAGTTGGAGTGGTACTGGAGAGAGCATAAGTAGGTGGATGGTCCAGGATGTACAACCCCTCACAGTTCCTACCACTGCCAATACGATGCTTCGTGTCCAAATCTTGAAAAACACAACATCATGAGAGAAAATGATAGAACAGTTTAAGGATGCAGTCAAACAACTAACAGATAATAGATTTCGAGGAAAAGTAGGAACATGCAACATTAATGTGAGTGGCATGGCAGAGGAATATATGATGGTCCCCTTGCCAGTAATTGGTGAGAGCGAGCCATTGGCGGTGAAAACCTTATCACGCCCTGAGAGGGGGTGTAAGAGATAAAACCTGACGATGTTTCTGTCATGTGATCTGTCGCCTCAGAGTTAATAATCCACTCAGATGAGGGTGCAGAGGCAAAATGGGCATTGGGCGGACCAGCGGTGGCAAAGACAATAGTAAGGGAAGAAACTTGAGTGCGCAGGAGACGGCACAAGACATCTAGTTCCTTCGAGGAAAGACTGTCAAAGGGAAGCCGATCAAGATCAGCTTCAACGGTGTGAGTAGCAGGAGGAGTGAGTGGGCGAGGGGATCAAGACCACAAGAGATTTTATTCGAGGGAACAAGATGAGGATAAAGACGAAAGATGGAGTCCCGGGCATGGCACCGTTTGCTGCTGAATTGCACAACTGGAGAAACGAAGGAGGAGTGCGAAGACGATCAGCAAGGGAAGAGCAATTAGAACCATGGACAGAGTTGAGAGTACGACGGAGATCTTCGTCCCCTAAGACTATACCGAAGGCTTCCCGAAGAGGGTGAAGAAGTTATCGGTTCATGACATGAGTTCGCACCATGTCAAATTCCATATTAAGACCCATGAGGAAGACATGGATTTGATAATTCTCTTCCTTGATTTTTAAGGCCAGAGCATCAACAGTGCAAGCGGGAGTGAAGTCCTCAAAGTAGTCCAGCTCTTGGTAGAGGCGTTCGATTTCGGAGAAGTAAGCGGCTATAGAAGAGGTGCCTTATTTGAGTTCAAGGAGACGCTGAGTGAACTTGTATACCTCAGTATAGCTACCAAGCTATGATTAAGTCTCACGAGATTGAGTCCAAAAGTTAAAGGCCAAGTCCATCAACATGTAGCTACGATAGTCTAAGGGTGACATGGAGTGAAGCAACCACGAGATAATAAGAGAATTTTCAGCGTCCCACTTTCGCCTACTTGAATCAGTGCTGGGAGGTTGAACAGTCATCCTGTCGATGTACCCATAAAGCTAATGATTGCAGATAACATGATGTGCAACATGAGACCACTCTAGGTAATGTGTTCCATCAAAAGGAACAGTTGTAATTCGGAGGGAACCAGAGGAACCATGAGGCCGTGAGAATTCACAACCCGAAGAAGGGATAAGCGAGGAGGGAGAATGAACGCTCGAGTCTGAGGAGTTAGACATGAGGAAAGAGACTGCACGGAGCTAGAAAATGCGAAACAGAGAAGGGAAGGCGGATAGACAAGACCGCTGAGAGAGAGGGAGGGCGTGAACCGCTGAGAGAGCTCACACAGTTCGCAGAGCTAGAAAGGGCGCAACCAAGTGTTGGTTAGGAGTCTCACAAAGTACACATAGATCGCAGGGGAAGAGAACGCACAGGTCACACACGGCAACGTCCGCAGAGGATAAGAGCTCGCAGAGGAGAAGAGCTCCCAGAGGAGAAAAGCTCAAAGAAAATAAATCGCGTGAGAAGAGATGCGCTGGATGTGCAGAGCTCGGGAAGAAGATGCGCAGAAAGAAGATGCTCGAGAAGAGGATGCTTGGGAAGAAGGCGGGTTGGATGGCTGAGCTCACAGAAGAGATCACAACTCTTGTTTTTCCGTTTCTTATACTAAATCAGGTTGAGAAAATAATGGGAATCATGCTTATTCCAAAGAGGCGCACTCTATATATTCATCCGAGAGTAATCCCAAACAAGAGAAAATAAATGGGTCTTTCACAATATGATAAAACATTTGATTCAACTAATCTTCAACTAATCTTCATTATAATAAATGGGTCTCCTCAAGTGGGAGAAACTTATCCCTTGAGGAGAAAGTTTCTGTGATCTATTGATGATAACTCATCTACATCAAGCTAAAAACATTTAGTCAAAGGATCCCTCTTCAATGCACCAAGAATCGTCTGCAAATGCCATGACTCATTTGAGTGGTCCGCATGATTAATGCTTACAATATCTCTAGATTAATCATATCTGAAAAAGCTTCGTTAAGATAACAATGTTGAGTATTAGACAAGTTCCTGTAGGCGAGAAATCTAGTAAATAACCATTAATCCCTAGCCTACTAATACAAAGATGACCAATGCTCCCTTAGCTGAACTTTCTCTATGCATAGCCATGAATTCATGGTCATCGAAAGTAAGCTATAACTAAGTCACCCTCCAATACTTAATTATGCTCATCAACAACTACTTTGTAATTGGTATTTAATATCCGTTTCTCTAAGTTTTCTTGTGAACTTTTTAGATTTGCTTATTAAATTACTTTGTTTCAATATTAATTCGATCCTGAAAAGGTAATGGGAACAATTAAAATTTGGGAATAATCTATCCACAAAGGATCTTCCTAGTGGAGCAGTTTATGACATTAATGTAGGCAAAATAGATTTGGAAAATATTAAATACCATTTGAATTGGTTTTACCTCTCCTAGACATCTAAGTTACCGAGGCTTTGGTATACCATCTAAATGTGTCCATTTGTTTGTGAATGATATGAGCTACTGAAGTAATGTGTAGTTTCTAATTTTGTCCATGAAGTTCACAAAAATAAGAACCAACTGTCAACTTTTAAGGCACAACAAAAAAAATAAAATTGTAGAAAATTATGGTAAATATTCTTTCATTTTATAATTTTATCTTATCTGATCCATTAATATGGGACCCTCTTTTGTATAAAAGGGTCATTTATGCGAACAAATAATTTAATTCCATTTTATTCCACATGGCATCGAAGTTGTTTGGTTCCATAACCTAGCCGACACACCTGCGGGCCACTCCTCTTGACACCACTATCCAAACCCTTCTACCCAGATGGGAGACCAATGATGACCTCATCCCTCTTTTGTTGAGGTCAAGCTTCACTTTTCCCATCTACCGCGGCAACGTTGAGGCCATTTTGGGCTCCGGTCGATGTCGACTGAAGTTGGAGTTTCCTCCAACATTGAGCTATCCCCCCCCCCCCCCCCCGTCATTGACGTTGACGATTCTATCCAATGTTAGAGGTCCATTTCCTTGGAGGCTAGGCTCTCTAGCTTCTGAACATTTTGCAGTAATTGTATCGAATAGATTGACCCTATTTGGCCTCTTGATTTGCTGCTTCAAGCCCCCGATATCTTCCGTTCTAGTCTCGAATGCTTACTTTGGCAGCAGGCTCCCAGTTCTTCCACGTGATAACCATTATCCAAATCCGCACTCTGATAAGAACTTCCGTCACCCTAACACGTGCCACTTGAACTTGTTGAGAACGAGAGGGAGAGCGAGAACGAAACTTAGGGTTTCCTCCTTTCTTACTTTCTTCAATCCGGCAAAACCACGCTTAAATTAAATCAGCCACTTATGTTGACCTGGTCACCACTCGATGAACCAATGTTAGTTTGACTCTTAACACCCCCCCCCCACCTAAGCTAACACCAAAGACATTCAGCATCCCGAGCTTGAGCAAGAAAAAATGAAGAGATTTCCCAGAAACAGCTTTGGTGAAAATGTCAGCAAGTTGATCCTCAGATGACACAAACACCATAGTAATAGTCTTATCTTGAATTTTGTCTCACACGAAGTGGCAGTTGACTTTAATGTGTTTTGTTCTCTCCTGAAAGAAAGAGTTGTTAGCTATATGAATTGCATCTTGATTATCACAATAAAGGTGCATAACCTCAGAAACAGGAAAACTCATTTCCCCCAAGATAGACTTAACCCAAATGAGTTCATAGGTAGTGACAACAATGATCCAATACTCTGCTTCAGTGGAGGAACAAGCAACAACATTTTGTTTTTTTACTTCTCTAGGAAATAAGATTGCCACCAACAAAGATAGAGTATTCACTTGTAGATCTTATGTCCAAGGAAGAGTCTGCCCAGTCAGCATCACAGTACCCGTAGACCTTAAGATGATCATGATCTTGATAAATAATGCCTTTTCCGAGGTCCCCTTTTAAGTATTTGAGAAGCCGCAGGACGGCTTGATAGTGATGAAATTTAGGACTGTGCATGAATTAACTGACTAAGCCCACAACAAAGGAGATATCAGGTCTGGTAATAGTCAGATAAATCAACTTTCCCACAATACGTTGAAATTCTGACTTCCTCTCAAGATCGGGAGAATTCTCCTTATGAATGTCATAATTGGAATCCACAAGACTATCCACGGGTTTGACTCCCAAATATCCAACATCACTGAGGAGGTCCAATACATATTTACGCTGAGAGATCATAATCTTTCCCGCAGATCGAGCAACCTCAATTTTGAGAAAGTAACGAAGGAGACCCAAATCCTTGATTTCAAAGACAGAAGCCAATTCCTTTTTTACAAAAGTAATGTGGTGTTCATCAGTTCCAGTGATAATGATATCATCCACATAGACTATGAGAATTGTGGTACATTCCTCATTTTTGTAGACAAAGACTGAGTGATTTGAAGTGCAATGAGTGAAGCTTAGATGAACAAGTTTGTCGCTTAACTTGGCAAACCAGGCACGAGGTGACTGTTTGAGGTCATACAAGGCTTTCTTAAAGCGACACACATGTCCTTTAGAAACATCCATATTAGGGGGAGTCGTCATATAGATTTCTTCCTCCAATTCATCATGGAGGAAGTCATTTTTTTTACATCAAGCTGGTGTAAAGTCCACGACTTATGAGCAACAATGGACAATAAGATTCTGACAGAGTCCAGCTTAGCAACGGGGGCAAATGTCTCTTGAAAGTCAACTCCATCAACCTAAGTGAAGCCTTTAGCAATCAATCTCGCCTTATATGTATCAAGAGTTCCATCTTGATGAAATTTAGTAGTATATATCCATTTGTATCTAACGGGGTGACACCTATGTGGGATAGGAACAATTTCCCAAGTTTTTTTTATGTTGGAGAGCATCCATCTCCTCCTCCATAGTCTTAGTCCAGTGGGGACTCAAGTTAGCTTCTGAAAAATTGCTAGGAATAGAAATAGAGGAAACAGAAGCAAGATATGCTTGCAAAGAGTGAGAGATAGCGTTATACCCAACATGAGTGAGACATTCTTGACTATGCGTTATACCCAACATGAGAGATAACGGGGGGACACCTATGTGGTGTTGTTGCTTGGATCTGGCGGAGTGGTGGTGGGTGGTGGAACATGAGTGAGACATTCTTGACCAAGATTTCTTTGTTTTCTTCTATGGAAAACTTGAAGATCATTCCTCCTTTTGTACACATGAAGATCATTGGTTGGAGCTTCCTCTCTAACAGGAATATCCACACATCCCAGAGCAAGCACATCAACCGGAACAGGAAGAGGTGGAAACATATCATTCTCATCTTTGCTCTCCTCCTTAAAAGTGATCATTTTGCCCTCATCGGAGTAATAGGGAGTATTATAAAAAATGGTAACATCTTTTGATATAAACCAGTGAATAACACTTATACCCCTTTTGGTTGACAACACATCTCACAAAGACACATTTTATTGCTTGTGGGCTAAACTTATCCTTAAGAGGCCCCACAATATGAATAAAAGCAACACATTCAAATATCTTAGGAGGAAGATTGAATAGGGGCATGCTTGGGCAAAGAAGCTTCAGGGGGGTACTTCCCCTCCAAAGTACCTGTGGCCATCCGATTAATTAGATAGACGAAAGTGAAAACACCTTCATCCCATAGTCCCTTCGGGACGTGCATCTCTTGCAACAGATAACGAGTAGTCTCCAAGATATGACGATTCTTCCTTTCGGCTACCTCATGTCGAGGGGTCCCCGGACAGGAAATTTGAAAAATAATGTCATGGTCTTCCAAAAACCTCTGAAGATCACTACAGGTATATTCACCTCCATTATCACACATAAGAATTTTAATTTTAGATTCAAACTGAGTTTGCACATGGTGATAAAATAATTGAAAAATTTCTGAAACCTCATTTTTCTTTTTCATAAGATACACCAAAGTAAAACGTGAGTGATAATCAATAAAGAAAACAAAGTATTGAAAACCATTAACAAAGCAAATATGAGATGTCTGGATATCAAAATGAATCAAATCAAAACATTTCACACTTCGACTCTGGCTAGGAGCATAATTGGTTTTACAGTGCTTAGTCAATTCACGAGACTGACAATAAAAAGTAAATTTATCAACATTAAGAAGATGCAGAAAGGTAGCCTTGAAGGGCTTCAAGCTAACATGCCCAAATCACTTATGCCACAACCTCAACTGATCAGGATTGGTAGATTTTTGTGCACCAATAGCATGACCGTTGTCCATGACATACCACCAGACTTATGTCCACCACCAATTGTCTTCCCACTCGCCAGATCCTAGAAAACACAATGACAGGAGAAAATGATGATAGAACAGTTAAACTGTTTAGTTAAACTGCTCACAGATAAAAGATTTGTGGGGAATGAGGGAACAATAGCTACAGATTTGAGAGAAATAGAGGGAGAAAGATGAATAACCTCTTTACCAGTCACTGAAGTCGAGGATCCATCAACGAGTCTCACACTGCCAGAAGCAGGAGAAATAAAATAAACTCCCACAGAAGACCCAGTCATATGGTCGGAAGCCCCCGAATCAATGATCCAAGGTGAAGATGGTCCTTTAGAGGACACATGACTAGAATGAACATGAGCAGCTGTCCCTGCCCAATCACCAGAAGGAGATCGTCCAACAACATTGGCTTTCAAAGTCTTAAGTTCTCCAATCAAATTCTCGTGCCTGAAGGTACCAAGTATTCTCAAGATTGCCATACATAGCGGTTTGTGATCTCACATATTTCCCATCAGAACCACGAACCCAACCTGGGGGAATCAAGTGAGGGTGAAGATCCCAACATTTCTCTTTCCCATGACCTTTCTTCCCATAGTGAGGCCACTTCATTTTACTCTTGTCTTCTTCTCTCATATTTCTCAGATGTCATTTCTTCTGCTCAGCAGTAATGACAGATTTCTCATGACCAATATGTATATCTGAACGAAGGGAGTTTATACGGCTTGTCTCCCCTCGAATATAGTGAGTCGCAGTCTCTAGATCAGGCACATAATCTGTTCCCAACATCTGAACCATCTGGAATTCGAGTTTAGGAGGAAGACCAGAAAGCATTTCAAATACCCTTCGTTGAATAAGTTCAGTTTTGTAGTCTTCTATAGTCTGAATAACAGAATACTGATCAATTTCTGCCCATTTATGAGTCAATTTGCTATAATATTCCTCAAAATTACTCATCTATGTCATGTGGATTTGCTCAGCTTGGAGTTGATATATTTTAGCCAAGTTCTTTTTTGAGCAATTTCGTTTGATCATCTCTCGCATCTCTTTCGCAGTTTGACAGATAAAAAATGACTTGCAATCTTGGGTTCCATAGAATTGACAAGCCAATTGATCATCGTGAGATTCTCACCTTCCCTTTCCTCATAGAGGGTCAGTTTTGCTAGGAGCCAGCTTGGATCCGGTGAGAAACCCAAGTCTTTGACGACTCCCAATGAATTATTCGCATAGATTGAGCCCATAGAAGGTAATCTCTCTCATTGAGCTTGATTTGAGTAACACCATGATTGAAGTCCATGTTAGAACTTCCTCCACTATAGTGTTTAGGTTGATCAACCACCCCTTCAGAGACTCCAACACCCTTCAATTTGTCCTCCATAGGAACAATAACCAAGAAGAGGAGGGAAAGAAGCTGAGACAGAAACCAGCCGATACCACAGGCAGCAGGCCCTCCAAACAGCAACAGTAACTCCCCCTAACTGATGGCCTCAACCCAACTGAAACCAACAAACGACAGCTTGCACCAACATACGACATCAGCCACACCCCTGCACCGACTGACTGCTCCAACAAACGGCTTCAGCCGCACCACCAGACGACAGCCACTGCACCAAAAGATGGCACTAGACGCACCTACGGAAGGAAGAAGAAGACCCGATGTCTGCCGCACCAACAGACGAGGATGATCGATCGAGAGGTGACTGCTCCAGGATGACGAAGAAGAACGATCGAGACAGACGACTTCCGAGCGCGATAGCGACACAACGACGAGCCTTTAGATCGAAGCAGAACAAACCAGCTCTGATACCATGTTGAGAACGAGAGGGAGAGCGAGAACGAACCTTAGGGTTTCCTCCTTTCTTACTTTCTTCAATCCGGTAAAACCACGCTTAAATTATCAGCCACTTATGTTGATATGGTAACCACCCGGTGAACCAATGTTAGCTTGGCTCTTAACAGAACTTACTAGAAGTCTATCGAATAATTTGCAACTTTTTACGATCTTCTCAATGAACTATGTTCCTTTATGCATGGAGCCCATGACAACACCCCCTGACTATTGCAAAAGCTAGGACTCATGTAACTTTTTATTCACTGTAGCTTCTCTTCGGTTATAATAGGTGAAAGATGCTGAACCAGCAAACAACCCCCTTATTATAGGAGGGGTAAATGGATAAGAGTATCAGGCCAAAGGGAATCTTAAGGTTGAACAAATTACATAAATTGAATCCCATTTTTGCTTTTTTATTTTCAGTGCCCAGATATCAAATACCAATTCAAAATAGGTGAAAACAACCACGCACAGCCCAATGATCCACATAATTAAGCCTGGCTGAACTGCGTGAAAAACAAAAAACCAACTAACGTGTGACACAAAGGAATAGAATATGAGAATGAAAACCTCAACTAGATTCAACCAAATATGAATAATTAAATCTCTGCCAAATGGAACAACCACTTCATCTTCGTCATAATTTTTTTTTTAAAAAAACACAATGCCCGCACAAACAAACAAATTAACTATCGTCAGAAAAGTAAAAAACATCACAAAATAGTTGCGAACAAAAATCATTAATGAGTGACTCACTCAATACAATGCACGCGCGCGAGAGAATGAGAGACTCAAAACATCGAACATCGTATTACTTTCATAAAAGGGATACATACGTGAGAGGTAGAGAGGAGAGTCCTAAGAAGAGAGAAAGAGACCATACTATAGTGATCCTCAAGGATGCCAAACACTAAGCTTCTCCCCCTTATATAGATGAGGAGGGCATACATAATACTTTTTAATTAATATTAATATACTCATTAATTAATATTAAATAATATTGGTTATAGTGGGAAAAAGGCTTGAGTGTTGTAGTGTTGTAATTAATTAATCCTGGTTAGTTACAACATATTATATGAATCAATCACGGTGGCTTCCATATGTGCACTCCAAAAATTATGACGAAGAAGTTCGTTTCGGCAAATGTACGAGCGTAACACTACACCGTCCTTGAAAATCGACCTTGCCCTCAAGGTCAATTCTTAAGTTTGTTTTGATGGGAGCTATAGCGGTAGACATGAGTGAATGAAAGGCAACAGTCTTTTTCACGACATAACATGACTGGGGGCCGATGAGCTGTGGAGTGGAAAAACTGTGGGAGTGGAGTGGGTGCGAGTGGACATAAGAAAAGTGTGAGAAGTTTTGGGCAGAGCGATGGCTGAGTTGTGGGCGGAGTGCTGCGACAAAGGAATATGGGGGGGGGGGGGCTATATGAGGGAGATGTGGGTGCACTTTGGTGCCAACATGAGAAGGAAAGAGTATATGGCGGAAAAGTGTAGAAGACAAGTGAGAACTTGGCAGGAAACATGAGGCTCAAGAGTGAAAAATGACATTTGATGTAGGATGGGATGGGGATGCACGTGGGATGTGAAAACAAGAGGTTTCAAAATGGTGGGGGCATAGGGGAGGAAAAATGCTAGAGGGGAGAAGGGGTAAAACTACAGATCAGCATCTTTAAGACCTCGAGTCCTATGCCTCACAACATTAAGCCCTAGAAATGGGATTAAAATGATAAAATTGTGGTGGGTGTGATGTAGTTTGGCAGGAAAAACAGAGCTCCGACGCAAAAAGAAGGCAAGGGAGACGGACCGCCGATTGCATAGGACGAGATGGGAGAAAGTATGTTGCGTGGGTGAGAGAATAATGGAAAAAAGAAGGGAGAAGATGTCGGTGCTGGAGTTGGGGAGCATGCACACAATGTTGCGGCAATGGGGTGGAATTGTGTTGAGGTGAGAAGGACGAACGATGGGTGAGAGTGAGGAGGCGTCGATGCCTGCAATAATTGAGTTGTAGGGGAATGGCAGGTGCCATGGCAGGAGACCTTGCGGACGTGGTTGACCTCTATCTCCATCGGTAACAGCAGCGGAGGAATGCTCAAAGATGTTGTGTCTAGGAGGGACGAGGGCCGGCGTGGGGCGACGACATGGGAGTCGGAAAGAAACGTCGGGGGAAGTATCTGACGTCCATTCCCATCGAAAACAGTGGCAGAGGACCCCTACACGAAGGGTCAGACATCAATAGATAAAGAGAACCCATCGGGGTTGTCCTGCTAGTCGCTTAAGTATGTGAGGGTGAGGATCGGGATGTGGGACTCCTGCACTGGTGGTTGTGGTGGCGTGACTGTGGCTACGACTAAGAATAAGTCCATAACACGTGTTCCTGTGATTGAGGAGTTGGTGGCCAGTGACAGCGAAGGAAGCGAACTAAAAGAAGATACCTCTGTAGTGATACGATCGAGCTCGCTGAGTTGGTTGATTTTGTCCTCGAGACGGTGCGCTATGGCGAGGATGGTTGTGAGCATAGGATTGTTCCGATCGAGGATCTCATGGATGGCGACAACGGTGGAGGACATGGACAGAGAGGATGGTTACCGACCGGCGACTGAAGGAAGCAATGGTGGAAATCCGGCGACATAAACCACAGCCAAAAAACGACAGGTCAGTCTAGTTATTACAAACAAGAATCTTTGATGAGCGACCCACTCAATGTGATGCGCTCGAGAGAGAACGAGCGACTCAAAACAACGAACATTGCATTACATTCATAAAAGGGATACATACGTGAGATGAGGGAGGCCATATATAATACTTTTAATTAATATTAATTAATGTTCATTAATTAATATTAACTAATTAATTAATACTGATTAATTACAACATATTATATGAATCTATCACGTCGGCTTCCATATGCGTGCTCCATGAACTCCGACGAGGGGGTTCACTTTGGCGAATGTGTGAGCGTAACACAAACTCTATCGACATCATGTAATCTTATAAATTGGATATAACATGCGAGCTTCTCCAGCATCAGTACCACATGGTAGTTTGACTTTTATCAACAATAAACGGGGAGAAACAATTGTTTGCAAGAAAAAAAAAGTGTCCCCAACTAAGCAGATCAATAGAAAACACAAACTGAGTGATATAGAAGAATAGTTCTACATCCTCTATGATTTAGATCTTCCGAGGATTTAAAGTAAGAGTTTGTGTTCATGAGATTACAAGTTTTCTTATGGCATGCACAGGAGCAGATATTGAGTTTTACCTTTTATTTTATAATAGCTGTCTATTTTGTGTACATCATGATATATTCTGACTTCTTAACTATTTTATCATACAATCATGGTGAAGGCAGATCATCCAGTAACATCTATAGAATTGAAGCATTGCATTGGAGATGGTATAAATTTCTTCCATTCAATAATATAATTATAGTGTATCACCTGCCTCAGCTTTAAAAAAAATCGAGTTGGTGAACACACAAATACAATTAACTTAAGTTACTACAAGTAAAACAGCAGACTAGATGGGGCATACATGTATATTTCTCTTAGCTGAGAAAGGTTGTGCTGAAGTTTTGGGGCAAAATGTATTTTATATATTACTCACACTAATATTACTCACACTACAATGTGAATATTTACTTTATGAAAGACCATTAATGCTTAATATTGATGATCACACAGAAGTAATAATGCACAATTCTAACAAAGAAACTAGATCATGTCATTCAATGAACTAACCTCCCTCAGAAATTCTTTTATTCGATCCTCATGAAAATCTTGATCAGCTAGTACCTTTACTGCAACTTCCTGCAAACTGTGCTTTTAGTTAATAGAGAAATCAAATCATTGACTTTTAATCAACAAAGTAAACGTTTTGAAGCCAAAAAAATCATTTTATTCCACTATTACAATTCTAATAGCCAATCTACTATATCTTTGATAGCGTATTTCTGTTAGATGTAGAAGACAGAATAATACTAAATGCAAGCCTACGAATATCACAAACATGAGACATAATGGTAATAACTTAGTTTTTTTAGATTGTAACATGAAATTTTCCACGATCATTTTCTGCCTCTTATGGTATTTTACAGACGGAGGGTGGCATAATTTGCCTTACAGGTCGAGATTTAAATAGTGTTAATGCAAATCTAGAGACATATATTTGAATTTAATAAATCCATAATCAACTAGGCGTTAATTATCATTTATTTCAACCTTAGTATATTATTGGAATAGGTCAAAATTCTAATTGAGATTCTCAATTCAAGTTTAATATCAAAAGATCCGTTTAACCTTCTGTGGAAATTTCACAATGTTATATTTCTCGAAATAAAAGAGACCCTCTACTTATAGCAGAGAGTATTACAAGGAATTAACATTAAACATTAAAACAACAATAATAAATTACTTCTCCCCCCCCCCACCACCTATCCTCGAGTTGTGCATGTAATGTTCTTCGTACCAAACTTGCTAATAAAAGTCAGAAATATTTTTTCGCTGAATGCACTAATGAAGAAAACTGCAAGTCATCCCTCCGAGTGTACGAAAGGGGTACATACAATCTCTTTTATAATATTTTTTTACTGAAGTGTCGGTCAACTTCCATATGCTTGGTGCGGTCATGCTAGACAGGTTATAA
The DNA here is from genome assembly GCA_039513925.1 of Platanthera zijinensis. Lineage (NCBI taxonomy): Eukaryota > Viridiplantae > Streptophyta > Magnoliopsida > Asparagales > Orchidaceae > Platanthera > Platanthera zijinensis. The sequence continues at coordinate 17,882,622 of CM077085.1, read as the reverse complement.
GCAATGTTGATTGTAGTCTTATTGTCACAATATAGGTTGAAGGGGCTAGTTTCTAGTAAACTAAGATCATTCAAGAGAGTGTGAAGCCGCATCCCCTCACATATACCATGAATCATAGATTTAAACTCAGCTTCAACACTAGAGCGAGTTACTACATGTTGTTTCTTGTTTCTCCAAGTGACTAGATTAGCCTCGACAAAGGAACAATATCATGTAGTAGATCTCCTATCACCAATTGATCCAAACCCATTCTACATCAGTATATACTTTAATTTTTAAGTTATCACTGGGTGAGAATAGAATACCTGATGCAGGACGAATCTATAGGCGGCGGGAAATCTGCGACCTAACCCTACATGATATGCAAATCCGACGGCTAGATCACAAATTAAATAATAAATTAAAATCATCTCACGCAGTTAATTCACAGCAAGACAAAGATAATTTATTTAGGGCGAAACAAGCTTAGGCTTTCATCCGCAGAGAGGGTCAAATCAAGAGCACGCGACGAATGAATCCTTTTTGCAATTAGAGATTAATTCATGCACAAATAACTATAATAAACTGAACACCCAAGCAACCATGTAATAAACTACTGTAACAATATTTTACAACTAAATACCGATATAAAAACATAATACAAATAATATGGCTGTTGTAAATAAAACAAATCTAAATATTGGAGAGCTCAAAGAGGAGTTTCGGTGATTGGTGGACCGGATCGGGTAAGGGGAAGGCTGGTTGGGGGATTAGGAAGGCTGGATCGGAGAGGTAAGTGGCTGGATCTGGGCTGAAATGCCCAGATCTGGACAAATTTGGTGATGACTGGTTGTTGGGAGGTGGATCCACGTGATAGGGAGTAAGACAGCAAATAAGGAAAGACTTGGCGGCTGGTTATGGATGGAAAAATCCAGATCTGGGATGTTTTGGGGCTGCACACAGCCATACAACTGTAAGGTGGGTGGCGGCAGGGCTGGACAACAAGGATGGGGAGTTTATGAGGGGGTAGCGGGTTGGGTCTGATGGGGAAAAGGAGGGGAACGGTGGTTGTGCAGGGAAACAGGGAGGCGGTTATGATAGGGGTGGTTGGAGGGACAATCTAGGAAGTTCGGTGGCTGATCTGGGGGGAAGAGAGGGTGGTGCGGTGGGCTGGCCGGGCCGGGCAGTAGGGAGAAATTCCTGCAGGGAGGGTGGCGGCTGGACAACAAATAGGAAAGGTGGGGGGGGGGGAGGAAAAAAAATAAAAAGATACAAGACCTTACCCATGGAGTCATCATCAAGGGGTTCCACGGAGTCGGCACCGCGGAGATCACTGGAATGAAGGAAGACACTTATCTTCTCCAAACATTCAACAATGAGAATGACGGCAGCCCTAAATCTCCTATTATAAGAAATAAAAATTAGGGTACCCAGAATCAATGGTTATGATTGGTCGTTGGTCTCGGGGCCAAAACTACATGAAATAAAATTCGAATAGTACAAAGATATATATGAAATTGATTTGCAACACGAATCCGGACGCATCCACGGTGTCGGATCGTCGATTCAGGCACGTTATATATGGTAAGTCTCCAAATCAGCCCCGAATGGGCCCAAAGCTCGTCCCTGTCTCTGCTCTCACATCAATCTCTCCGGCTTGAAAGAATTCATCTCCCGATGAATAGGGATCAAAATTCTCTCGTTGTTTGTCAGGTAAAACTCGAAGAGGTCCACTGGAGGTCGTCCAAGTGTCGTCGATGGAAGAGTGTCCTCACCAATCAACTCCTCCAGACTGAAAAGCTTCCATCTCCAATGAATGGAGACAGTCGTTACTGAAGTCGAAGTCCAGGGCGAGTCGATCAAACTCCGTTGGTAGCATCCATGTGTTGTGAATGAATGGTCATCTGCGTCAGCAAACCAGGTAGCGACACACAAGACCGACTGTAGAGGGGACGGACTCATGCGTAAAGATCTCAGTGATAATCTCATCTCTTAACACAGTAACAGAAAGATCCGGTGGGATCTGAGGTGCCAATGGTGGAACCGTTGGGGACAGGATCCCGGGTAAGTGGGGGTCCGAAATGGGCTGAGCACGGGGGAATGAATGTGGTGGCAAGGGCTCGGGGGTAGACTGAGTGGTGGGTGGTAAAAACGGTGGTAAAGGCTTGGGAGGAACGCCAAGATGTGGGCCCGAATACTCGTGAGGTGCAAAGTATGGCATCAGGTCCTCGACATTGAACACAATATGGGTACCCATGCTCGCGGGGATGTCCAGCTCATAAGCATTTGTCCTGATGCGTCTCAGGACTGAGTAGAGACCCATTCGCCTAATGCTCAAGCTTTTAGCAAGCCTCGCACGGAGCCTCACAACGCAGATTCTTACCATCACCTGCTCTCCTTCATGAAATATCTGCACTTGCTAATGAACATCTGCATGTGATTTACAAGATTTATTACCAATATGGATTATTCGTCGGACCGACTCATGACACGCATGCAAACAATGAACAGACAACACAACAAACTCATGCAAAAGATGACGAAATGACTCAATAGACTCATGCAAATGATGCAAATGACACATGACCGACACAACGTACCTGCTACGAGAAAGTATAATAATGATCGGGACGTCTCTAAAATAAAATGGCCTATCAGGGGGCTCTCTCGGTGAAGTGTAGAAAAATTCATCCCGTGTGTGACGAGTGCTCAGATAATCATGAGAGACAACTATACTCAAATACAGGCTCGTAAAGAACCAAATGTCTCTCAGGGAATGTGATACGTTAGGGGGCTCACCAGGAGGTGTGTACGAGCGAATGAGGCGACCACCTGAATGAAGATCGTGCACACTGACTAGAAGACATGACTCGAGTGTGGTGAGTGTCCCCGACAAGGAAGAACTCATCGGGTGAGTCAGCGGGTGGCGTGTCCCAAAACTCATCGAGGGTGCGATGCGCCATAAGATAGGCCCTCAAAATGTGTACGCTCAAGCGTACTCAAGGAAGACCCTACATACGTTATGTTCCACGCAAGATCAATTCTTCGGGGCAAGGCTATAGATGATATCGAAAGAGATGCCAATAACTCAAAGCTCATAAACGAGCGTCTCGCCCGAATTGCATTCTCACCAGGATGTGGCGGCTCATTAGAAGGCTCAACAGGGGGGTCATCGTAAAACTCGTCACTAGGGTCATGATCCTCCATGTTAGTATCATCATAAGGGGTCGTGTCTCCGTGAATGGGTGACATAGTCACTACAAGATCAACATCCGACTCTGGGCTCTCAATCGTGATGTGACTCTGGGTAATGACAATAGGGGAGCGACACAGACCTACACTCCAGAATGTATAGTGAGTGTGGTGTCAGGAAATGAGTCCGTGGTTAGGGTGCTAACTAACCCGGTATTTGGCAGAGGAGGTGTGGGTGAGGGGCACAACACTACAGACTCAGCAGGTTGCTCAGGCTCGCTCTCAATCGGGGTCACAAGAGGCGGGTCAGAAACAAGAGATAGGTCACTCACTTGGCTAAGCACCTCACTAGGGTGAGAGTAATCCGCATCAGTTATCACTTCTGTCATGGCTGATAGGACAGTGGTAGGGGTCGTGGTGACCTCGGTATGGGAGGGACTAGTACTGTGGAGATCAAGATGAGAATCCCATCGGCCAGCTCTTGTGGATCTCAATGACTGTTCATAACGAAGGGCGAGCTGATATGTCTGCTCGTAGGACTCCGAGCTATGATACACACCTCATTCGTAATGACTTCTCGGGGTCAAAACTACATGAAATAAAATCCCGAAATAAAGGAAGACACTCTCTTCTCCAAACATTCAACAATGAGAATGATGACAGCCCAAAACCCCCATATTTATAAGAAATAAAAATCAGGGCACCTGGAATCAACGGTTATGATTGGTCGTTGGTCTCGGGGTCAAAACTACATGAAATAAAATCCGAAAAGTACAAAGATATATATGAAATGGATTCGCAACGCGAATCCAGACGCATCCACAGAGTCGGATTGTCGATTCGGGCACGCCATTTATGGTAAGTCTCCAAATCAGCCCCGAATGGGCCCAAAGCTCGTCCTCATCTCTGCTCCGCATCAATACCCCTACCATGTGAGGTCTTCAAATACCTCAGAATCCTATGTACACCATCGAGACGTCTGACCTTGGGAGAATGTGTGTATTGACTTACCACTCTCACTGCATATGAAACGTCAGGACGAGTATGAGATAAGAACATCAATTTTCCTACCAGCTTTTGATAACACGCCTCATCATCTTGTCCAACTTTGTGGTTGACTTCACTAGGGGTATCAACACTCCTGCAACCACTCATTCTTGTCTGTTCTAATAAATCAAGGACATACTTCCGCTATGAAATATGAATTTCATATTTTTGATCTTGCTGCCTTAATCCCTAGAAAATATCTCAACTTGCCCAAATCTTTAATTTTAAATTCACTAGCAAGGATCTCATCCATGTCATCACCTGTAATAACCATATCATCAACATACACAATCAAGAGAGTCACTTTCATCTCTTTTTGTCAGATAAAAAAAGTGTGATCGGCATAACTTTTGGTATAGCCTAACGAGGTCATGACTTTGTGAAGTCTCTCAAACCAAACTCTGGAAGATTGCTTTAATCCATACAGAGCTTTCTTCAATTTACAAATCTTCTCTTCTGAGCCGATAGGTACAAGACCAAAAGACATTGACATATAAACTTCCTATTCCAACTCACAATGAAGTAAAATATTCTTTACATTCAACTGTTAAAGATCCCACCCTTTTAAAGAGGCACAAGATAACAAGACATATTGATTTCATTGTTGCCACAAGAATAAATGCTTCCTGGTAGTTAATAACAGGAGTTTGAGTGTAGCCTCTTGCCACTAATCATGCCTTAAATCTCTCCACAAAACCTTCAGAGTTTTGTTTTATCGCAAAGAGCCATCAACAGACAATTATCTTCTTGCCAGGAGGGAGATCGACCAGTTACCGTGAATGGTTCTTTTCTAGAGCATGCATTTCCTCAATCATTGCCATTATCCATTTTGGGTGGTCAAGTGCCGCCTGCCATGCACCACGAACAAACACAGATGATAGAGAAGCAACAAAGGCTTTATGGGAAGATGTTAAAAGGCATATGAAACATAGTTAGATAAAGGATATTGAGTGATGAGAGAATATATTTTCGGAGAGCAATAACTCAAGGGGTGATAAAAAAGAATTTGGTAGTGACTCTGGTATTACGGAATGAGGCCGAGTGTTTGATCCTTTGGATCTCCCCCTGAGTGGTGTTGTATAGAGGTGGATAGGTAAAGGAAGAGTAGGAGTACTCACTTCCAAGTGTGAAGACTCCCCCTGAAGTGAGGACTCATAATAAGATGTAGTTTCATGAAAAGTTACATCCATAGAAATAAGATGTAGTTTCATGCTAGGAAGATGATAGCATTTGTATCCTTTTTGTGTAGGAGAGTAACCAATGAACACACATCAAAGGATACGATGATCAAATTTTGTTCGAGTAATGGTATAGATGTGAACAAAATATAAACATCCAAGCACATGAAGGGAAAGAGTAGGAGGGAAACCCAAGGTATGTAGAGGAGTGTGATTGCCCAGAAGACGGGAAGGCATACGATTAATAAGATATGCAACAATAAGAATGGCATCACCCCAATAGTATTCGAAAGAGACATGGTAAACAATAAGTATCTTGTCACATCAAGAAGATAGTGATTTTTGCGTTCAACAACGCCAATTTTTTTGAGAGAATGGACACAAGTGGTTTGATGAACAATACCAAGATCATTCAAATAATTTTCAAATTTGAAATTCATATATTCACGACCATTATCACAAAGAAGAGTTTTAATTGTTGCATCAAATTGAGTAAATCATTTTTTGAATTTTTTGAAAGAGTGGGAGCACTTCACATTTACTATAGATCAAATAAAACCATGTAGTGCGAGAATAACAATCAATTAAGGTTACAAACCACTGATAGCCGGAGCTGGAAGCTACAAGACAAGGGTCTCATACATCACTATAACTAATATAAAAAGGTACAGTACAAGGCTTATACATATGAATAAAAGAAATATACTTATGTTTAGCATAACTATCTCAAAGTGGGACAAGATGATTAACTAATTAAGGTTACTGGGATCAGAGGATAAACCATGTATCATGCACGTAGGGTGATCATCTCATCATTAGAAAAAGACCAAGGTATAGAAGGAGACTCAGAGGTACTGTCATCAATGAACTCAGTCAGGTGAGCAGAGCGAGGAGAGATAAAACTAGATCGGTCACAACCACGTCCTCCATGAGGTACCATTCCACCATTCGGTAGAGGGAACCCAATGTAATTTGAAGCAAGTGTCACAAGTATGCCAATTCCAACCACAGTATTCACACATCAAGTGATCATCCTCAGTGGGCTTGGGATTAAAGTCTCGAGTATTGGTGCCTCCAGAATGAAAAGTAATAAGTGCAAAACCACTAGTGATGACCTATGAACTCCAAGAATGACGACAGTCATATTCTTCCAAAATAATGTTATAGGTCTCTGACAACAAAGGGACTGGAGTGCGACCAAGGATCTGAACAATGATCTGATCAAAGTTCTTGTGTAAATCATGTAGAAACTCAAACACCCTGTTCTGATCTTCATGAGCACGAACAATGATCGCATCAAAGGAGCAGACAAGATCGAGGGAGACAAAATGGTCATACTATTGATATAGCCGAGTGGACTCCAAAAAATAGGCGGATGGTGGTCAATCACCTATCGAAGGAGAAAGATCTTCCTTCGTAACTGAAATATCTGAGCGGTGTTTCTTTTCTAGGAATATGTGGATTAAACACAATTCCAAATGTCACAGCGATATCCAAGAATATATAGTTCTGTGCAATAGCCTCTTGCACGGAATTAATCAACCATATCATAAACAAAGAGTTCTTTGATTCTCATTGTCCCCCATTGGACCCAGTCTTCGCTAGCTCCCTAATATCATTATTAAATAGTCAAACTACTGTCGACTCTTAAGATTCAAGGCAATAGATCAAGACCAAGATAATAATTTGTAATATTAAGATGAATCGTGGTAATTTGAGAAGTTGTATGATCGTTCACAACTTAGGTTGATCCAGCGGGTTGAGTCATCACGAGAATCAACCACAACAAATATTATGAGATCAGAGAACAAAAAACGCCGAAGAATTTAGCAATAAGTCACAAACAGCCACCAGAAGATCGCCAGAAATACGTCGTTGCAGGGAAATTTTTTGGACACCACCAATAGGCCCGCCTATGAGCCTAGAGTATTAAATCTGTGAGGGTCATAGTCATACAATGCCTGAAGGGAGGTATAACCTTTTTCTTGTGAGGAAGTATATGAAGGAGAGGCATACTAGCTCGATGATATAGGAAGATCTAGTGAAACTCTCAATCGATCCTCCTAGTATATGATAGAGGAAGGAAAAACAACTTTTTTGGAAAAAAAATCAGACAAATTAGACAGTTGCCGAGGAGGAGAGACGCGGCGGGGCCAATCTACCCATGCACCGATCAGCACGGTACTGGAAGGTCACAGCTTGCGGTAGGGGATAAAGAAGAGGAGAAGGGAAGGATCGGCAGTAGAGATGTTAGGAGAGACGAAACTGGATAGGGAAGAGAGGCAAACGAACGAAATCAACAGATCAAGCGAGCAGAAGGTTGAGCGGCTAGGGCTCTGATACCATGTTGAAACTTCACAATGCTATATTTCTCAAATAAAAGAGACCCTCAACTTATAGTACAAGGTATTACAAGGAATTAACATTAATTAAATTGGTAATACCTAAACTAAATATTGCACTAGAAATAGAAAATAAATACAATTCAATAGGTATGCTCACGTCAAACTCTTGATGATCAGTTCCCTCTAAGAACTCTCCAAGTGAGAACTTACAAGACTTCATAAGATGATCAATATAACTCATCAGCATTCCCTTATATAAGGAGAGAAAACTAGAATAATTAAATTACCAAAATGTCATTTAAAAGATACATTACCTATTAAGAAAATACTACCAAAAAGGTAGTATTAATAAATAATAAGTTGAGATATGCTTTATGTCTTCGGTAGTTGCGACGAGGATCCATCCACGGTGGGTATTCATGTCAATATTTCTCTTTTTAAAATCAACCTTGCTTTCAAGGTCAAGTTCTAGAGTAGCCATCCTCAAGCTCAAGAGCCTCAAAGTTAGTGATGGTGTTATCTTCGTCTTCGGCGCTTAGTATTAAATGCAATCCTTTATTTGTAGATTCGTGTGTACGAGAGTAAGGTTGTTTGCAATGGAAATACAGGTCCAGTTGGAGGAAGTCAAGGTATTAATAATAGTGGTGGCAAAAGGGGGGTACTGATGGTACCATTGTTGGCGGGCTTCATATTAACAAATGTGGGCGCTTGAAAAGGAAACCTAGGAGATGTGAGGTAAGTATTGATGTGACAATTTTGTGGGTTGGCAAGAGGGGTAAGGCAGTGCCTAAGAGGTCATATGAATCCTCTTAAAAAAATGGGCTTGCTCCATGGCTCGAGGGAGAATGTCGGAATTGATGGTGCAAATGCATGTCTGGATATAAGGTTGTTGTAACATCCGTAAATTTTACGCGAAATTTATTTTATTGTAGGGTCGAGTCGCGACGATTTTTTATCGAGGCAGCGCGTCGAGTATTATGCATTCAAATGTAGTCCGTTTTCGTTAAGTGCGTTAAGAATTTAGCGTAACGCATGTTATTTTAATATCGACGCGCGTGACAATTTCGATTAGTATTCAAAGGATTTGGTGTGAGTTTGGGTGTGCCAATAGCATTTTCCCCTCCCCCCTCTCCTCATGCGGTTGATTAGAAAACCGCAAGGCCGATCATATATTAGGCCGCACGCCCTCTTTCTCACGGGAATAAACTCGGAAAAAAAAAAGAAACCGCAAGCCGCACGAAGCAGCCCGACGGCTCCCGATCCGCAGCCGACGCCCTCCCGCAGGGCTTACCGCCGCCCGATCCTCCTCTGGAACGCGTCTACAACTCCTCCCTCCTCTGAAGGCGCCGGGGAGTACTCCTTTTCTTTCCTTGGCCGTGGGACTCTAACCCTAACCGGAGAAGTTGAAGTCCGTTTTGATTTCGGTAAGTTCGACTCTTTCTCGTTATTCCTTCGTGGAAATTAGTGTTTTGGAAATTAACCTAGGTGTTCCCTTGTGCCCAAATTAGGTTTGGAGATTCTAAATCCTCTACAGAAGTTGTGTAGGGCGTTTGGAAAGCTTGGTTTGCCCTCATAAAGCGAAGCTTCTTTTATTTTTTAACCCTAGTTGTTTTGGAGATTTTTCACCGGAAACCCTAAGGGGAAAAGTATAAAATTAGGTTTGCCTTAAATTGCAGGACTGAACACTCTGAAGGTCCCCAGCAGTAGGATTTCCTTCGGAAAAACAAATGTCGCCGCGCCGAGTGTACGAGCGCCGCACCACCACTGTAATTTAAGCGTAGCATCGCATGAATAAGTTTCGTTCATAAACATGCATAGGGAAGTGTAGCGGTAGGAAAATGGTCGAGGAAAACGTGTAGAACCGCCCTTTTTCCATGCCCAAGTTAGCGAACAGTTAGAGGTACGGAATGTGTACGTAAGTTTGGAATTTGACCAACCAAGGGCTTAAATGTCCCTCCTAGTCGGCCACAAGAAATTCAAGGGTCGCTCAGTAGTACACCGGAAAAGATTTCGTAAGATGGTCTCGAGTCGTCAGTTTCAGTTGCGCGTTAGGAGCTACTCTGCCTAGAGCCTTCCTAGTAGATGAGCAGGTTAGAAGTCATATAGAACTCAAGTATAGACCTGTCGTGAGTCAGTACACTAGTTAGAGAACGTCAGGACTTGGGTGAATGAACGGAAAGTCACGAATATAGAACTAATAGTTGTGTTGACCAGGAAGTATAGGAAAGACATGCATAATATATAACATAAAATGTTTTCAGTGCACGAGACTATTTTTAAAGGCATGCATGCATTCATAGGTAAAACTGTTTTTAGTGTCAGTAGGAGGAGTTTTTTTTCCTTACTCTGACCCTTCGTGGGCAATGTTTTTTTCAGGTAACCCAGGTGGGAAACTACGTCTAGGATGAGCGTTGTGGTGACGACAGTTTGTAGTATTTTTTCCCTTTCAGTTTACTCTATTTCAGCATGTACTTGTAGATGTGAGCAATGTACCTGGTTAACATTTTATATCACATGTATCAGACTTTTATTGTTATACAGATTTTCAGTTATTTCAATTCCAATCTTGTTTAGTGGCTCTGTGAATCCAGATATCAGGTATGTGGTTACCCTTAGGCTGTTATCTTAAATTGCTTAGTATAGATTTTTATTACCTGCTGTATATTAGTTTTATTACTGGTTTTCTTTATATCGCTGACCCGGCCGGACGGCTGATTTTTGAAATACTGGGAAGGGGTGTTACAGTTGTAGCCCAAGGAGGAAGTAGCACAAGTAGTGTTTTGCTAAGAATCCCATAACATGTACAACCAACTAGATGAATTCGTCGAAATAGGTGGTAACCGACTCCGCTTGAAAAACTATCCCAAATCACTCGAAGGTGTTCCTCGCTTAATGATGATCATATAGGTTGAATAAGCTCATCTTGAATAATGCCCACGTTGAGGATGGATTGGTACGGCGTGTCCAACGAAGCTAATGTAAAGCAAATCCATCCATGTATATTGTGGATAAAAGGACCTTTTGAATCTCTAAGGTGTCATGTGGTTGAGGGGTTTGATCTTGGAGATAAGCCGAGATCGGTGGGTCAGACCAATTGGTAAGAATTCTGCTTACTCTTGTTTTATTTCACGCGATATACCATTAATACTTGTGTAACACAAAAAGTTTGTTTTAGTTTGATAAATTTAGGAGTTAAATAAATATCAAATTATAAATATATTAATATATAAAAATTTAAAAATAATTAAATTTATAAATAATTACACATAAATAATTAAATATTAAAACTTGATATATGAAATATTCCCGATATATCCCCCGATATATTAAAACCGACATGTCCCCGATATCCGACATCTACAACTTTGCTCTCATGCTCACAAAGCTTTTATTTCATCTCTTTTCTCTATTGTGATTCCTAAGACCTAGCAGGAGGTTGTTCAGATACCTGAGTGGAAACAGGCTATGGAAGAAGAGATGTATGCTTTACAAAAAAATGGAACATGGTGGCTTGCAAGTCTTCCCCCGGGAAGAGAATAGTTGGATCACACTGGATTTTCTCTACTTAAGCAGAGTCAAGATGAGGTGGTGGAGCGGCATAAAACACGCTTAGTCGCTCAAGGGTATACCCAAACCCAAAGAATTAACTAATAAGAAACCTTTGCCCATATTGCAAAGATGAATTATATTCGTGTTGTCCTCTCTTGTGTTGTTTGTCTTGGGTGGGAGTTACAACAACTTGATGTCAAAAGTGCTTTCTTGCATGGTGATTTGGAAGAAGAAGTCTACATGACTATCCCTCTTGGATTTACCAAAAAAGAGTCCAATGGAAAGGTCTGCCGTCTGCAGAAATCCCTATATGGCCTGAAACAGTCCTCTACAGTCTGGTTTGAATGGTTTAACACAACCATGCTTCAACTAGGTTATACTCAAGGACAGACTGATCAAACTCTCTTTATCAAAAACGAGAAGAGCACAAATATCGATACTTATTGTTTACGTGGATGACATCATCATTACAGGAGACGACCTAGAGGATATCATGCACTTTAAGGAACAATTGGACAAAGAATTTGAAGTCAAAGATCTGAGAAAGTTGAAATACTTCTTGGGAATTGAAGTTGTGAGGTCTCGTCGGGAGATCATCATCTCTCAGAGAAAGTATACCCTTGATCTTCTGGAGGAAACTGGTATGCTTGGGTGTGCTCCCGTGGATACACATAATGAGGCTAATCACTAAGATTGATGTTGATACTAGTGGGGAGAAAGTTGATGTTTCAAGGTACCAACGATTGGTTGGGAAGCTCATATACTTATCTCATACTCGCCCTAATATTACGTATGTCGTGGGTGTCCTAAGTGGATTCATGCACTCTCCCACAATTCGCTATCAGCGGGCTGCATATTGGGTATTGAGATACCTCAAGAAGTCTCCAGGACGTGGGATTCTGTTCTCTACAAACCAAACTTTGAAAATTGAAGTGTTTACAGATGCTGATTGGGCTAGTAGTCAAGACAATAGAAAGTCTATTACCGGGTATTGCTCATTTGTGGGTGAAAATCTTGTATATTAGAAGAGCAAGAAACAGAATGTTGTTGCTCGCTCAAGTGCTGAAGCGGAGTAAAGGGCCATGACATAAGGAGTATGTGAGAGGTTGTGATTGAAGATAATTCTCCAAGATATGAGTCTCTAGGTGAACAAAAAAGTTACTATCTATTGCGATAACAAAGATGTCATCAATATTACTCACAATTCGGTTCAACATGATAGGACGAAACATGTTGAAGTTGACAAACATTTCATCAAATATCACCTAAGACAAGGGAAATATTTGTACACCGTTCGCGAATTCTTATGATTAACTGGTTGATGTCTTCACCAAGGGGTTAAGCTATGACAACTTCATGAACGATACAGTCAAGTTGGGCATAATTGATATATATTCCCCACTTGAGAGAGAGAGTTGAATATACGCTTTTTTATTTCTAAGTTTATTTTCCCGTTGCTTATTAAACGTGATATGTCGCGTGTATTGTATACTATATAAATGTTTGCTTGACCCGAATTAGGGCATCTTAATGAAATTTCTCTCGGTTCTACTTTTTATTGGTTCGATTCCAAACGTATCCTCAGGATTAATCTGAAGATTGAAAGCTCTAATGTGATTTCACAGCAAATGCAATTTAAGAAACCATGAAAAATAAATACTTAAATACTTACAGATCCATGCCATTCAGCACGGAACACTGTTCCAAATGATCCTGCAGATAAAGTTGAATCTGAAGTTAAAAAAGGAGCCAAAAAACAAGCAAGCACCAAAACAGCTGGATTTCAACTAAATGGAAAAGGCAAATACCAGCACCAATACGCTCCTTGATTTCCAGCTCATCCCATGAAATTTCAAGCCAGTCTAAAGCAAGATATGGTTCAAGACTTGCATATCTTTGAAATGTAGCTTGCCGAGAAATTAGTTTATTCTCATGCTTCATACCATTTTCAATGAACCACCTAGATACTTGTATGTTGAAGGGTACATTCGTGGTCCTTCCAATGTTCTGATCATCGGAGATCATACCTGCTTTATTTGTTCCTTGAATAAAATCTTTGTTCACAAAAACACTATGCGGATGCACATTTTTTACATCAACTTTGTCGAGAAAACCTGATGTTGTGAATGGTTGAGCATTAAAGTTTCAAGATTTTAAATCCATGCAAAATATTCCATGTCTGAAGGTATTACAAAAAGAATTGGAACTGGAAAAGAGAATGGGCATGGAAAATTGAAATTGCACAACTAATAAAAATCAATATTAACATTCATTCAATCTTGGAAAAAGAGCACATACATTTTTGGGTAACATGCAAATATTTACAATAGACCCCCATTGGCCAATTATGAAAGAAAAAGGGAGTTGGTTGCCTAACATAGGTCAGCAATCTGCTATTATGCTTAGTGTCAGCAATCTGCTATTATGCTTAGTGTCAGCAATCTGCTATTATGCTTAGTGTAAGCAATTTGGGTGCCTACACTTTTCCTAGTTGGTTACCCAAGAGATATCTAGTATAATGCTGATACGTGGAATTTGTAAAATACGGCTGCTTGAAATAATTTGTTGCGTGCTCGCCGTGAAACGTCGGTGGAGTTGCCAGAGGATGGCCAGAGGTGGGGTCCGTGGGGATGAAAGAGTTGGAGGATATTATGGAGGAGAGAGCTACCAAAATCTCTTCAAGGGAAAGAGAATAGAATTCATTAATTCATTGATGATCATACATGACTCCAAGAGTCCCTATATATGGCCTTACAATGACATGTACATAAATAAATCCAATATAAAAGAGATACACAAAATCTAAACATTGAGACTATAGTGACTCGTAAGTATGGCTCAACTTGATAAAATGCAACTCATACAACTCGAAATCAAATACATAAAAGACCTGTAAATCAAGTTGTTACAGGCTCACTGTAAAACGTCAGTAGAGTTGCCGGAGAAGAGGATGACGGAGATAGAGGATACTATGAAGAAGGAAACACAGTTGTCTAGGCGGGGTGTGCTTAGAAGGAGAGAGCTACCATAATCTCTTCAAGAGGAAAGAGAATAGACCTCATTAATACATTGATGATCAAACATGACTCCAAGAGTCCCTATATGTAGGACTTACAATGACATGGACTTAAAACACAACATAAAGAGATGCGCAAAACCAAAACATTAAGACTAATGACTTTAACTACGACTCAACTCGACAACGCGACTCATATAACTCGAAATAAAATACAAAAAGACTCGTAATGAAATATGTGCAACATAACCGACGACAGATAGTGGGACCCAAAACAAATTCATGTTCTCATGTCATAGTTACTGAAGTTCAAAGGACATGTGCAATGAAATACAAGATACATACAAGTTCGTAGTTTTCATAAATTAGCAACATCCTACAGTAGATTTACTAGAGGCTTTAGCGGGATAATGACACGCATTACTCACTGTTAGGAAAGAAGAACTTGACTGGACATCTGCCGCTGATAAAGCCAATGTTGAATTAAAATTTAATTACCAAACCTGTATGTCCTAAAGTAACCTGATTTCCAAAAATATTTGATGTATCCTGCGATATTTCTAGCATTGATATCGGTGGTGTTCTTAAATAAGTAACACTCTGTAGCATTCTTTGGTGAAAATTTAAATGAAGCCTGATAAGAATACTCATGATAAGAAACTATAAGTTGTCACTCATTATCGATATTGACGTGGGACGTGATCAAATCCCTTGCGAGAAGGTCAAGCCCCATGTACTTGAGCAGGAGGAAATCAAGCACACCAAAGTTGGAGAGAACCGTAGCCATGAGAATGAGTTCACAAGCAGCAAAAAACACGCGCACACAAGCAGAGTGGAATTGTGTGAGCCATAGAAGGTGCAAGCATGAAAACTGGAAGATGGGAACCTCTACCAGTTATGTCTCTTAGTTTACTACTGTAGTTATGACTTATCAATCATTTAATTAAGACTTTTTACTCTTCCTATTTAAAGCACTATTGTAATAGGATTAGGGCATCCCTTTTGTTTTGAGAGACCACTGTGCCCTCCCTGAATGAAACACCACAATCTAGTTTAACAACAAATCAGCAGACCAGAAGGTCAAGCCCCATGTACTTGAGACATTGGTAACATTATCGATATTGATGTGGGACGTGATCAAATCCCTTGCGAGAAGGTCAAGCCCCATGTACTTGAGCAGGAGGAAATCAAGCACACCAAAGTTGGAGAGAACCGTAGCCATGAGAATGAATTCACAAGCAACAAAAAATGCGCGCACACAAGCAGAGTGGAATTGTGTGAGCCATAGAAGGTGCAAGCATGAAAACTGGAAGATGGGAACCTCTACCAGTTGTGTCTCTTAGTTTACTTCTGTAGTTATGACTTATCAATCATTTAATTAAGACTTTTTACTCTTCCTATTTAAAGCACTATTGTAATAGGATTAGGGCATCCCTTTGTTTTGAGAGACCACTGTGCCCTCCCTGAATGAAACACCACAACCTAGTTTAACAACAAATGAGCAGACCAGACGGGCCTCACAATAAGAAGTAAACTAAGCAATTGTATTAAAACTAGTACATAGTTGACATAAATAAAAGTGTTAAAAGAAAACTTACAACAGAAGTAGAGTAAGAAAAACTAAGGGTAAAAGTATACGTCTACAAAGCAGTCAGACGTGCGGCCTCGATGCAGCACCCACCGTGTGGCACCCATCGCACGATCTTGGGCGCACATCCCTGTGTCGCCTCCGGCGCCTCGGGTGATCCCCAAGGCTCGCTCTGCGGCCAATGCGGCCGCCTCCAAATGGATAAGAGCGGGCCTTTCTCACACGTATCCACGCTCACGGCGCGCTAACAGTGCCTCCCCGCTCGCAACGCCTCGACATTCACGGTGCACTAACAACACCTCCTCGCTCACGGCACACTCATAACCCTCTCGCACACGCGAGCTCGCGGAATTCCTTCCTAGCGCGCTTCACAATTTACCTTCTTTGCCCATTGTGTCAACGAAAAATTGAAGGAATGTTCGCGTTCACCTTCGTCATCGCCGTTGGACCTGCTAGAACTACCCAAATTACCCGAAGGGCAAAATCGTCATATTTGCAAAAATGATCATATGTGTGCCCCAGATCGAGAAACATGTTTCGTACATCCGGTAGTTATGGTTGTTACAACGACGCAATTGTCAATCCTCCCTTGTCAAATGCTATAAAAGGAGCCAAGAGCTCTCATTTAAAGACAGATTGACTTCAGCGCCAGAGAGAACTCTTTCAAAGATCCTTTAGAGTTTTCTTTCGGCGCTTGAAGATTCCCTCTAAAATCTCCTACGTACTTTGAAGATCTCCTTCCCCTTCAAAGATCTCCTTCGTACTTTCTAGATCTCCTTTGAAGCTGACTCGAAGATCTCTCTGACTCTCATTCTTTTGAATGGTGACTCGAAGATCCCTCTTTCTTCTCTACCAAACATGACTTAATGATTAGCGGATTTGGGGATGAGCTTCTTACCTTATGTATTTCTCCATGCTTTATACTTCATTTTTTGGTTTGCAGTTTAATATTCTCTCAATTAGTCCCTTTATTCATGATCATTACTGCAACATAACTTTTTTCCTCTTTCTTTGTGGTGTGGGGTCGTTAGATACGAAGTGACAATAGTATGGAAAGGCTGTCAAAAAGGATCTACATTTTGGATCCAACTCCCTCATTTCTCTTTCATCACTATAGGTTACACATTGGCCATGCAACTCATTATCTTATAGAATGCCCTTTTCAATTTTTTATTTTTTATTTTACTTGTGAATCTTGTATTTATAAAAAACATTATCGTTCATCTTTCTTTTGTTTTAGGAGCGATGCTCCATTTTCATGCCGGTATATTTTTATATCGCAACTTTACTATCTTTATAGATGATCATAATCACATGATGTGAGTGTATTTGCTTCATGATCTACCCGAGATAATACTTAGCTTTCACTCATTCATTGCAGAAACTCGTAATCAATTTTTGACTAATCTCATAATTATTCTTTCTGATAATGCTCGCAAGTACATTAGTCAATGGTAAGAATCACTCTAGTGATTAGGAGTGTTGTTTATCTTGTACAACTTAGAACCATATTGTGAATTAAAGTGTACAGTGTACACTCCTCATAACTACAAATATTCATACAGGTGCCTGTATTTTTGACTACAAAAGGTGATAAAATTGTTATGTTGCTAAGATATTTTGGCTTGTTCTCACATGGTATCAGAGTATGGTTCCTGAAGACTTTTATTTCCTAGGTCGTTTGTGCGATTGAGCACTTTCTCTTATGCTTCTTGAGCTCTTGGTCTCGCACGGTTCTCCAGTTATTTCTCATTTACTTGCAGTTGTCTCACTAGAACTCACTGAAATCGATCTCGCAGAACACGCTTAAACACTATCAATCACACAAAGAGCTCGGTGAACCTAAGATCGCCTTGTTGTTCTTTCTAGAATTAGAGCACACTAGAATGCGCTCGCCCATCTCATCTATTCTCACATGAGCTCGCCGATGAATATGGAACTTGTCGAGAACCTAGTTGGCATTAGTGCTCACAAATTCCAGAGCTTGTTGGGTTTAAGCTCGCATTATTGTTCTTGCTAGAACCATATATAAAAAGAGCTCACAGGAACCAAAGCTTATTGTATATGAACTCACCCATCTCGTCTGTTCTCGCTTTAGATATCCAAGGCTCGTAGAACTTGCCGACAACCTTGGTTCTCACAGAGCCATCTAAAATCGTAGTCGGTTTGTGGATCAACATCTTGTGGCTTATGCCCAGTTGGAGTATCCCCGGTGACGCACGGACGGGCCTCGAAGGCAGCTATGTTGTCCCACATTGCCAACCACCATTTTCCTCTCCTTTTATGTTGTGTCCAAGTTGTAGGTTTTCCCTCCAGCTTGAGCCTTGAAGGGGGTGTTAGAGCTATTATATTTGAGTATTTAGTATGTTTGAGGTTTAATCTCACATCGTGGGTTAAGTTTGTAAGTTGGTTGTATTTCCTATAAATTAGCCCCTATATGGGATGAATAAAATTGCACCAAGTATTTTCATTTCCATTTCTTTCTACAGTGTGGATGATTCAAGCATGAAAAAGCTAGGTCAAGGCAGCTAACAATCAGAGAAAAAGAAACTCAGTAATCAAAGCAAGATTAGCAGAAGGAATAACTTAAAGGTGTTAGTTGAGGTTGAGCCACAGGAAGAGGATGATACTCTCAAACTCAGAGGGAGTGTTATCCTGACGATCAACCATTGTATAAATGATGACCGGTAGTATGGTGTGTTTGTTATCATTATAAAAAATAAACAAAATAATCGATCTAGAAGCGGTACCGATCACATGGAAGCGGTACTGATCACAGAGCAATCAATCAATCGTCTAGAAGCGGTATTGATCACTCATGAGGTATCGATCTAAGCAGTATTGCGAGGCAATCGTGTCTACTGGAAAAATTAATATGAGTTGTATTTATCTGGAAATCAATCAAAATGAGTATTGATCACATGGAAGTTATTGACCATGAGCCCTCACATCGGAAAAGGCGTAAATATTTGAGAGCATTAATTAGGATTGCAATCACGATCGGAGAAGGTCTGATCAACTGTGCAGCCAAACGGGCACTCCATAGGCTCGACAAAAACACCCGTCTCAAGGTAGCTAGGGCTCAGATCAAAAATCTAATACCATGTGCGCAAAAAGAAAAATATCTAAATCAATATTATTAGATAATCTATTGTTACACATATACAAAGAGATTCAAATGTGCTTAACCTATGCCATGTAATAAACACACAAATATTTGTAACCATAGGTAAACTTTATAACCACAATTCAATAGAAAACCTGAGCAGAAGATATTTTAACAACACAGCTATGGACACTCAGCTGAAAAGGTTTTGATCACCGCTCTTTTCTCAAAATATAAGTTAAATGCATAATTGAATGACACTTATGTACAAAGTTTCAAAAAGTAGTAACACCTTCTGAAATTTTTACTAAAGGCTTCATTTTGGATTATTTTTAAATTGTTCCATAATTGTAATCATATTCTCTTTCACAATGAAGATATCAGAATTACTGTTCTTTAAGCACTTCATAACAGTTTTAGACGCCACTTCAGCATAGTAGAAAGACATGTCAGCTAAAACTCAGTTATACATTTAGTCGAACTTCCAAGAAAGAAAAACAAAAGAACTAAGAGAATAATAGCTCTTTACCTGTCCCTCGATCTTTTCCAACAATAACCTGTGTATGCTCATGGCTCAGAATTTGGTTGCTTGAAGCATCACTTGTAAATGAAGATGGGAAACTGGTCAAATGTGACATTTGAAAAGGTGAAGGTACAAAAGAGAGCAACTCTCCATTAATTGATGAATCCGGATCATATACATTTCCTGGCTCCCCAATTAGATCCACTACATATTCCCTGTTTTAGAGGAAAGAGGGAACAAAAGCATAGAGGACACAGCATAGTCATCTCATCAACGAAAATAAAGCAACTTTCACTTGAAAGTCGTTGCTGGGAGATTATGATTTAAAAGTAGGAAACTGTTAGCATGTCAGCAGACTACAAAAGGACTCTTAACACCTTTTAATATGCTTTCACTGAATATTAAATTAAGAAAATATGCAATGCTTATAAAGATGCTATCCTCATGAGGCTAGTCTAAAAAAGCCCTTTCTACTGCAATAATTATAAGATGCTATCCTCACGAGGCTAGTCTAAAAAAGCCCTTTCTACTGCAATAATTATAAGATGCTATCCTCACGAGGCTAGTCTAAAAAAGCCCTTGCAATGCTTGTAATGGTTATCAATGTGGATCTCATAGTCCTCAATCATTATTGGAAGCATGGGATTGTTGAGATAATTATCTTTTCTTTTGTACGAGTAAATTTATAGTTGATCCATGTGTGTAATTCAAGTTTATCCTAAGGTGCAACCCAATTGAAGCTTATAATAAAGAATAACACATGATTTTTGTTAGAAAAGCCAAATTAAGGGCCCATGTTTTCTCTCTTTTCTCTCTCCATGTATTAGTCCCACATCTTGTATTTAGGATTTCTCTTCTCATTCTTCTCCTATATAAGTGTATTCATACTTGTAACTATTCATTCAAGAAGTATATACAAGCTTTGAGGCCTTTCTTTACATGGTATCAGAGGGAGGTTCGATCCTCTGACCTGTGGGTTATGGGCCCACCACGCTTCCGCTGCGCCAAGTTGCGGATATCCTGACAAAAGCTCTCTCCAGGCCTCTATACTATCAGTTTTTATCCAAGCTTGGTGCCTACGACTTGTACGCTCCAGCTTGCGGGGGAGTGTTAGAAAAGCCCAATTAAGGGCTCATGTTTTCTCTCTTTTCTCTCTCCATGTATTAGTCCCACATCTTGTATTTAGGATTTCTCTTCTCATTCTTCTCCTATATAAGTGTATTCATACTTGTAACTATTCATTCAAGAAGTATATACAAGCTTTGAGGCCTTTCTTGACAATTTTCAAGATAATTAAGAGGTTTAAGTTCAGATGCTATCAAAGATTCAAAAGCAGATTCAGCTAGAGATTAAAGTTCCAATTCAATTTCAATGCAAATGTTAATTCATGCTTTACCCCATGTTTTTTTGGTAAGGTAGTATCGTTTGAATTTCATCATTCCCGTTATGGCTCCCCGGATAATTCCAATCAAGGCAATTTGATGGCATATGACATGATCAATTGATAGAAATACTCCAACACCCCACTCTGACATAATTCTAATTCACGTAGAGATTGTGTTACTTCAAGCACAAACTCATTTCTAGAGTTACATAAACAATATCTTTAGTATGTGATTTTCTTCTGAATATGATATAGGGGTGGTTAATCACTTATAGTGGGTGAAACTACATTAGATTGAACCGGTATTGGTGCTACTTTAGTAGAAAATTTCTTCAGACAGTACCTCTATGTATTCACACTTTAAGGTTAAAATATCTAAGGGTTAGGTTGGGATTAAGTGGTTCATGCATTGTGGAATCCAACAGTCATGGCTGACCCGAGCGGTTAAAAGACTTGATTTTCATGTGATTGAATAGGCATGATGCATCACTTGATGATATTGAAAAAAAATAGGTGTAGTAATCTATAATTTGGAACACTCGCGATATAGAGAAATTATTATGGCATATAAGAAGCATTGAGGCTGCGACCATATGTATTCCCTTCATTTAGTCTTTGCAGATTTGTTTGTGAAAAGATTAGGGGAACATCATTCAAGGAAAATGTAAATAAAGCTCAATTGTTATAGCCCTATATTAGCTTCAACAATAAGGGTATTCTTGTATAAGATAATATGTTTATTTATTTTAATTCCAATTTCTCCTACGATGCCATTAAGCCAAATTAGATCACACGTCACATTATCCATACCTCTATATTTAGCTTTAGCAAATGACAGTGCCAACATGGACTATTTCTTGTTCTTCCATGACAACCTATAGATCTCTGATCTTTTGAGAATCCAGCCCAATCCATTTCACCGTATCTAGAAACATTTAAGTTACCGTAAACTATGTACGATCCCGGAGATAAATTCGGCAAGAGGGAGGGCCGACAGTGGTGAGGGAGAGGAAGGAGGATAGATCGAGAAGAAAAGTTAGGGAGCAACCTTAAATCTCATACATCTAAGCATAATGAAAAAGAGTAAAGCACAACCCCTTATAGGTGCGGGGGTGCGGATAACGAAAAGATAATGTGAATAGTAAAGCGTACACATAACAAAATGCAAATAAGATAATCATGTCGGTGGCGCGCCTTCGGTCTCTCCTCCTCCAGATGGACCCGTCATCGTCTCCCTCTGAGCGCGGACTCTCCACAGCGTCTCGTCGGCATGTGCGTGTCCCATCGGCATGCGCAACTGTAACAATGCCTCCGTTTAAAAAATATGTCTTATCCCCAAGGCAGTAGTCGGAGGGGTGGCGGCAAAAGTGATCCTGGGGTAGCAACATAGCTTCAGACACCAGACGGTAAGACCCGGCAACAGGGACCTCCTGCGAGCCAGAGTCCCCATAAAGGTGGTAGCGGCAATCAAATAGCTTGGCTGGGTAGTACGGCGCCAATTGTCGTCTTTCTTTCGGACCAGAAGATCCAGGCTAGAAAATAGGTTCGCAGCAGAATGGGTAAGACCCCCCATCAGCATCCCCCGCATCAGAGTCTCGAGCTCGATCTCCTCCTTTCACCCATGGTCAGAACAGGAGGGTTGCGCCAAAGCTGTGGTGGTCCTAGGCTGGAGGAAATTGACGCGGTTGGTCGATCAGACTGGTGGCAATCCTGCCGGAGGCTGAATGACGTTGGCGAACGTAGTAAAAAGCTCTTGGTGGTCCGTCGGGGAAGGGAAAGGCACATCAGACGGGCCTGAGAGGTCCCACAGCCCCGCGGAGAGGTTGACGTCTGTGGTCCGTTGGATCGTGCAGAGGGAGACCAGAGAGCGGAGGAGAGTGGAGTCACCGTCGAGGCGACATGGCTAGCCCCGTGTAGAAACTGCATGGTCATAGTCGCCCAATTGACGCGTACATCACCGAGAGTGCGGAGCCAAGACTCCCCCAAAATGGCGTTGATACCACCTAGGCCGAATGTGTAGAAGTCCGCAGTCACGGAACAGAACCTCGCGGAGAGAGACACGACAGTGCAACGGCCCTGAGTCGTTCGGTGGCACCCATCGCCCGGACGGATCGCCACATCCAGAGAGGAAACCGAGGGAAGATGGAGCTGTTGCATTAGACACTAAGAGATGAAGTTGTGGCTAGCGTCGCTGTCCACCATGATGATGATCGGGGGATCCCGCAACATACCCGAGAGCTGCATGGTCTGCTGGCCAGAGATCCCACCCGTCAAGGAACAACATAACTCCAGGCAGTGGAACGTAGCTGCAGTGGGGTAGAGAGGTGTATCCCCCACTGAGATCTCAAGGGCCTCAAAGTCGTCCAGGGTAACCTCGGGGTCGACGTCGCCAATGATGGCGTGGAACTCCTTCACGGAGCAATCATGGTGGGGGGAGTAGGGTTGGCGACACCAAAAACAGAGACCCTTGCTGCAAAGCTCATTATAATCACTATTTGAGATGCTCTGAGGGACTGGTTTTCCTAAGGCAACGATCGCGATGGGGGAGTTGTGGTTGGTGGTCGCCAAGGCGGCAGAGGCTGGTGGTGATCAGTCGTGGGAGCAGGTGGTCAGGGAGAGAGGTCGGCTTCCACCAGACGCGTCAAGTCTATGACATTGGAGACTGTGTAAGGGTGGTGCGTACGGAGACGAGAGCGGATATGTGGCAGTAGACCCTGCATGAAGAAGCCCAGGTAATGATCAGGCGGTAGCCCGAGAATGTGGGAGACCAGGGCGACGAACTCATCAACATAGCCGTCCAGACCGGCTGTCTGGCAGATGCCGCAAAGATGCTTGATAAAGGAGGAGCCGAAGTAGTGGGTGTCGTACTACCTGATCATCCCCTGCTTGAGCTAGGGCCAAGAGGCACGGATTGGACTGGCAGAGCCACCGAGCCCAGTGGAGGGTTGAGTCGTCAAGGGCAACCACAGTCATAGACACCTTGTCGTGCTCCGGTGTATAGTTGAGGTCGAAATATTACTCCGCTTTGGCGATCCAGCTCATGGGATCAACGCCAACAAAGGAGGGAATGTCAAGGGAGAGGGCGGACCGGCCCAGAATGGGTAGAGGAGTGATTCTGGAGGGAATGGGCGGCGGCCCAGCAGCCCAACACCGAGGAGAGAGCCGCCGTCCGTGGGCGAGCCGGGTTAGCGGTCGGTGCTTAGAGGGAGTCGATCTTGGAGTGGAGGACAAGGAGAGAGAAATGCATGGAGGCAACGATTGTCTCTTGAGCCTCCAGGAGACGGCTTAGGGCTACGTCGGTCGTATCCGAAGGAAGATCACGGACGGAGCGAGTGTTTGGAGCCATGGACTGGAGTCGGTGAGCGGTCACTAGAGGGTAAAGGATCTAATTGGGATCAGCGGAGGCAGGGTAGGGACGGGGCGTGGTGGATGACGAAACGCGTGCGGCGGAGCAGCCTGGAACAGGCAAATCGGGCCGGAATTCGGCAGATCAGGGGATCGGCGGATCAAACCAGCAGATTGGGGCTCAAAACCGCAGATTGGGGGGCGCCTAGATGCTTGGAGCGACGTATCTCCCTGGCGTAATAGCTAGGGGTAGATCGGCAGCCCCGACGTCAGAAGAAATAAATTGGGGGGGGGGGCGGCAGGCAGGCGGCGCAGAAGGAACGAACGTTGATGCGCGCGAGAGGAATCCGAATGGAAGATGTGGCATTGTGATATCTCGATCACCGACGGTTAGATGGCGGGCGGTGTGGCAGATCGAATATAATTGATACGATCCCGGAGAGAAATCCGACGAGGGGAAGAGTCGGCGGAGGTGAGGAAGAGGAAGGAGAAGGGAACAAGAAGAAAAGCTAGGGATCAACCCTAATTTCCATACATCCAAGCATAATGAAAACGAGTACAACATAACCCTTTATAGGTGCGGGGGTGCAGATAATGAAAAAAAACAGTGTGAATAATAAAGCGTACATATAAATGAAAATAACACAACAAATGCAAATAAAATAATCAAGTCGGTGACGTGTCTTCGATCTGTCCCCCTCCAGACGGACCCTTCATCGTCTCCTTCAGCGTGCGGACTCGCTACGGCGTCTCATCGGTGTGTGCATATCCCGTCGGCATGCACAACTGTAACATAGTATCTCTTATTTGAGATCTTAAGAACTTGTAAGTGTTAGGCTCTCCAAGATAAGAGAGGCTCTTAGGGGAAACCAAACCTCAAGATTTCAAGTCAAGCTTGTCACGATAATTGTATTCCTTGTGTGTCCAATCATTTAATTTCAGTCCTTAATAGCGTGTGACTATCAATTAGTCTGACCTGCCGCAAGGGCCTTTACTTTCATTGCTAGCAGCCACACTCGTCTACCCATGTCGGTGACTTTAAATACTTGAGCGCGTTGGTGGGATCTAAAGACGACGGTCCTGACTTCAAAGACTTGGACCTCTGACACACGTGGATGACTCCCTGGGTATATACACGTAGAAGATAACGCGAGGAACCTGAGGGAATTATCTCTGATGAAACCATGCTCATTACAAGGAGGGATGACTCCTATTGAGACTGAGGATTGGATAAAGATGATAGAAACAACATTTCGAGCAGTAAAATATCCAAATGAATGGAAGGTGGATCTTGTAACATTTATCTTTGAAGGTGAGGTGAAGAGGTGGTGGGGCAGCTTGTTGGAAGAACAAAGTGCTGGAAGAGAATTTATCTGATATCACGTGGGAAGAAATTTTTTAAAGAATTTACGAGCAGGTTTATACCCCTGTCATAGAAGAGATTGTTATAGGAGAAATTTTTCAGATTGATTAAGGGAAGTCGTTTGTGGTACAATATGAGAAAAAGTTCACCCATCTAGCATATTATGCGAGAGATCTTATGCAAGGTTGTCGGGATCGAGATCTTAGGTGAGATCGTTTCGAGGTTGGATCGGATCGTATTAAGGATCGCAAGATCCTACAATATTTATAAATTAAGACAAAATATAAAACTGAACATTGTATCATCCAATTACATGCTCAATTAACAAAAAAATCATTAAATTGAGCAGTATATGAATAATTCTATCAAAAAATAATTGAATAAATAAATCAGTTGGATTGTTGGATTGCTTGTACGCTAGAAACAAGAAGACTGGATTGCTCGTACGCTGGAAGCAGAAAAAAAATCGACCCAGAACAAAACTACTGCTTGCTTACCAGATCTTGAAAGATACAGCATGAGGGAAAAAATCACTGAGCGGTTAAATGAATTGATTATTAAACTGATGGAAAATAAGTTATGGGGAAAGGAATGGACACAAATGCACTAGACAACAATTCACAGAAGCATTCAGCCAACGAAAGCACAATTATGGATCCAGATCGACAAGAGCAAGATACTGAACTCTCCATTACGACCACTAGGAAAGGGTGTGAACAGGTAGCTAGAAAAATCTCAGTACATCAGTATTTTGATCACCGCTAGATCTACAGATGAAGAGAGAGCCCAACGAAGGTGAAAGAGTAAGTTATGTATGCCTACTCGATCCAACAATAAGAGAAGAAGCAGCGAGGGAACGTCAACGGCCCAATGCACGAAGGCGAGACGAAGGAATCAACCAAACCGTGAGCACAAAGGCTGGGAGGGTTGGAATAGTAGGAATTGATCAAACATGCTCTTATAACATGAAGAAATACTTGAGCATGATCCATGACTCTTTAATATAAAGTAATTGAAATGTCATTGTTAATAGTTCCAACACAATCTCTTGCAACCTATTTTTGCATGCTTATTGAGCATCTTTGTTCATGGGGATTGTTGCTTGTTCATTAGAGATCTCATAAGGAAACCATGTTGCATCATTCTCTATGCATAGCTTATCACTGTAGGTATCGGTTAGCTTTGGGAAAGAGTAGATTTTGACAAGTTACACATCAGTTATATAACTTAGCTTATCTTACATATCAAAGATTCTAGTTGTGTATAAAATTGCACTGCATCATGTTTCTATATAATATTCCAAACTCGTATAGCTACTATTTCCAAGGAGACAATGTCTTTCATATAACCTTGATTCATTGTTTCCAATTATTGGTTACTCGGTGCAAAACAATTGTTTGTGTTCAATTCACTTCAATGAAAATTTTTGCATGTCAATTTCTACATCTTTTGCTTGGGATTGCTCACATATTCATTAGAAAAAGTTTTTGCAACACTTTTTTGGTATTTCATGCCATAAGGCAGTATTTTGAATCAAGAAATCCAAGGCCTCGCTACACTCCGCATCGGTTATGTAACAGCATTTAAACAGATGTGCATATGTTAACTGTAGCTGCAAAGATCACAACATCAATTGCAGCCCCAAAACAATACTAACTTGTTCAAGAAAGCTAGACATGGAAGATGTTCAAAAAGATTACACTTACATACCCTCATGCTTGTATGAATAAAATTTCTGAAACAACAGAAAAAGCTTAGGCATATTGACCCATCACATATACATGGTGCCATGAATAAACATAAAGGTATACACCAAGCAATGCGTAAAAGATGGAAAAAGCAAACCTTGGTGATTTCCTGGAATCATTAAGCTTTACAAGGCAAGATGTACGATGTGAAGATGTGCAGTACTTGCATCCTTGAGCGATCCTACATGGTAAACCTATGTAATCTGCCAATTCCTGTATATGAATAAATCATTCCACTTAAGAAAAAATAATGAGGACTATTAGTGGTATCCCGCTATAAAGTTACGGATTCATCCGTGTACAACCAATTCTTTATAATTATTTGTACAACACCAAGTTCTTCGAACTCTTACTAATATACCAGCTATTAATGAAATATAATTATACAAATTAATGTGCATATTTAGCAGTATCGTAATTTATAATTTCTAGTTCTTTCTCAAGCACAAAGTGGTTGGACTTGCTACTTCTCATGCAGGAACAGCCATCTTTTCATTCCAGGTCAGCTGTCTAGCCATTTGGCCCACTTCTGTTCTTTGGTTCTCATAGAGAAAATAATGTTTATCTAAAGATAGTAGATTACTTTTGTATTTTTTTTATTTCATGAAGTATGCATGTCTTTGACTACATTGTATTCCCTATCTTTCCCACGTGTAATCCTAGCATAAAAAATAATTTTTATTTTATTTTTATAACTGCTTATATTAAAAGTAACATAAATTCCGTCCAAAGTAACACCAACTAAACAAAGTGACAAATTAATAAGATTTACTGGCATACCATTATTTTTAAAGAATTGAGTGGTAAGCAATAAATTAATAGCATTGTGTTGGTCTACCAGTTAATATCACTAGAAAAACATCCACCACAGACACCAAGTAATCATATTTCTCCACTTGAAAAAGACACGAGCTGTTTCACCACTCAATGTTATGAGCTTTAAGAGTAAAGTATAAGACAGATTTTGGGGTGAAATCAAATAGATTGATGAACAAAAAAACTTTATTGAGTCATGTATTCTAAATCAGTGTACCAATTTTTATCAACTTAGAATTACTGAAAATTTAATTGGTGAGATTTGACGGATGATTTATCTAAAGAATAAAGATGAACACAATACGAAAGTACTAAAGCATCTCATGCACCAAAACAATTCATCATTTGTTTTTCTTTAGCTTTTAATGGTCCATTGTAACGCTCCGGTCTACACATGGGTACGCTACAGGTTTGTTGATACGAACTTGAGAGGAATCCGGCGAGAGGAGGGCCGGCGGGGGATGAGGGAGAAGAAGGGGATTAGAGTTTGAGAGAGAAACTTAGGGAGCAACCCAAATTTGCATTAATCCAAGCATAATCGAGAAAGTAGTACAACTCCACCCCTTATAGCCGTGGGGTGTGACAAAAAGAAATAACATAAAAGAAATTAAATAAATGTGTACAACCAAATAAGAAATAACAGAGTAGGAAATAAATAAAGAAGTCAGGCTGGCGTCGCATCTTAAGTCTCTCCTCCCGCGGACGGAGCTATCATCGCCTTCCTCTGCATGTAGACCCGCCACGACGTCTCATCATCGTGAAAGTCTATAACAATACCACCGTATAGAAAATGTGTCTTGTCCTCAAGGCAGTATTCAACGAACTGGCAGCGGAAGTCATCCCAAGGGAGCCATGTAGCATCAAAGTCCGGGTGATTTGCCCAGACGACTAAAATTTCCTCCGAAGTGGGGTCCCCAGACAGAGGACAGCGGCGGTCAAGTATCTTGGTCGGGTAGTACGGTGCCTTGCCTGCGAGATCGACGTCGGCCGAAATGTGGTATGTGGTGGCGTGGTTGCCCACCACACGACGCAGCTGAGAAACATGGAAGACCGGGTGTATGCGGCTCTCGGCAGGGAGCCGTAGGCGATAGGCAACCGCACTGATACGCTCTAGTACCTCAAATGGGCCAAAGAACCGTGGGGCTAGCTTCGAGCAGTGCCTTCGGGCAACAGACAGCTGACAGTACAGGTGCAATTTGATGAACACCTCCCCCGCCTAGAAGGAAAGGTCACGCCGCTTCCTATTCGCAAAGGACATCTTTTGTTGGGCCCGTAAGAGGTGATGCTTCAGGTGATCCAGGATGGTGTCACGTTCCCACAGAGCGGTAGTCAAACTCTTGACCTAGAACTCTCCCGACAGATGGCAGAGAATGGAGGATGGCGGCCGGCCATAAACAGCCTCAAATGGAGCAGTACCTGCTGCGTTGTGGTAGGCAGTGTTGTAGGAGTACTTGGCCCAACAGAGCCACTTGGTCCATCCGCGGGGTTGCTCCCCGCGAAGCAGCAGAGGTACGCCTCAATACAGCGGTTGAGGACCTCGGACTTGTAACACCCGTTGATCGTCGTGAACTAATTGCAGGGTCTGATCGCGAGCATTTTTTATCGAGACGGAATCATGTCATGGTACGACTTTAGTAGGGTTAAAAAATTTTTACGACTAAGCGTTGGAGTAATTCAGTCGTTGTGTACGTGTTCGCCGCTTGTTAATTAGTAGACCGAGGGCTTAACACAATTTCTTAGTATTGGAATGTAGTGGAATGGCATTCGGGTAATAATTTTAAGTGTGAAATTCCTTCTAACGTTATGTGAAGAACGGTTTGCCTCTCCTCACACCCGACGGTTACCAAAACCGTAGAGAGTCGCTCAGGATTAAAAGGCTATAACTCTCTCTTCCCGTAAACGAGCCGCACGCCTCTCCCGATCAGCACGATAACCGCCAGACGAATCCCTAGATCGCCCTCCTGCTCGCCAACCTTCCCCCCTCCGGCGACGTGGAGGCAGACGTTTTTCCCCCTCGCGCACACTCCTTATTTCTCGCAGACGACAGAGCCGTGTTAGTATTCTCGCACGTAGGCGCCGTGTTTTTCTCCCAGTCGTGCCGTTTAAGGTAGCCGTCGGCTCCTCCCTGGTCAGCAGCGGCATCAGACGGTAGGAGACCCTTTGTATCCGCTTCCTCTTCCCATATTAGCATCCGGTGCCTTCATCTTCCTCTCGTGCAGGCCAGTCGATCTTCCCCAAGATTTCAGAAACTCTCGGTAGCCTCAGATTGGGGATTTCTCTTTTCCTTTCAACCAAGGTGAGTTTCTTACTTGGTCATTCTCAACTTAGGATCGATAATCCAGTATTAGTTTCGATTTATGTTTTATTTTCATTAGAAATCATTGTTCCTAATTCCCTTATGTGTGAAATTAATTGTTGAGTTATACTTGTTTTCAGAAATTTAGAGAAGTCGACTCATCCGTTTCGAAAAACTCTAGCCCTTCAACATTAAGAACGTGGTAATTCCTTTTCTTCACTACGTATTAGCAAGCCCTAAATTAGAAGTGGTGATATTAAGTTGAATTTTGCTTTTGCGGGTATAGGGAGTTCCAGAAAGAGGGCTTTTAGCACCTTCCAAACACATAAGCTATGCCGCCGCGTCATGTGTACGAGCGCCGCAATCCCGCAATAAGAAATTCTTATTCTTCCTAGCTAGACATATCGGATAGCCTGTATAATAATGCTTAGTATAATTCAGTAAAATAGATACGAGTGTATGGAAATTTCTATTATCAATAGAGATTGCTAATACAATTATTGTGTAACTAGTATATACAGTATGCGTTTAATTTTATTAAGTCCCAAAACAGTTAGACCATACGAACAATATAGTCTTTCGTTTAGTTTGTCGAGCAGGAAGCGTTGAAGTTAGAAGTGTGGTTCTAGTTATCTTAAATCAATTTGGTGAATCACCTTAACCATACACACATGTTCACAAGCAGAGTAGCTTTAGACAGAAAATGTTGTGTAGCCACGGTGGAGATCTTCTCCCGTGTTTGATAGAGGCACACTATCTTTCTCGTGGATGGTAGTATACCCTATGAGTCAAATTGTTTGGGGATGTATCCCGTTTTAGAAATTAGTAGATTCGAGTTTGTGTTCGTGAGACACTAGAACATTTGAGTTCGTTAGTAAGACTTGGATCGTTAGACTAGTATTGCGTGTTATGAGCTACTAAGTCTGAAACTCTGTCGAGGAACGATCATAAGAGAAATTAGAACTCAAGTTTAGACCGAACCTTAGAAACTCCTAGATAACCAAAGTATTCGGAACTTGAGTAAACGTCATAGTTTATGAGTAATTAGAACAGTCATTTATTTTTCTAGTTTTATTTTTAGAAAACCATGCACAGCACACTAGCATACAGTTTTTCCTATAGCATAAGAGTATTTTCAAGCATGCATACTTTTCTTCTAAAACAATTTTAGTGTCACTAGGAGGAATAGTTTTTCTTACTCTCTCTTTGGGCTGACCCATGTTTGGGCATGTTTTTACAGGGGACCCAGGTGGGAAACTGCGCCTAGGATAAGCGTGATTATGAAATCGCTACTATAGTTTGTTTCCTTTCAATTGTTGTTTTACTTATAGCATCATACTGTTTAGTTTTGGATACATGTGATAGTAATATTTAAGAATGTGTGTATGTACCGGACTTTGTATAATTTTTCAGATATTCAGTGGTTTGCGTACGACCAAATAAGAAATAACAGAATAGGAAATAAATAAAGACGTCAGACTAGAGTCGTGTCTTCAATCTCTCCTCCTGCGGACGAAGTTGTCGTCGCCTTCCTCTACGTGTAGACCCGCCACGACGTCTCGTCATTGTGCAATTCCGTAACATCTGTAGACTAGTGACCCCAATCCCCCTCTTCGCTGATTTGATTGGTTGTAGCCGCTAATTCCAATGGTGGGTTGTTGAGGACAGTTTAGAGCTCCCTTATCTAGGAGGTCTAGGGTTCAAACCCCAGCCTCAACAACCCGCCATTGGAATTAGCGATTGCGGTCAATCAGATCTGTGGAGAGGGGTTGGGGTCACTGGTTTGTCTGCAGACCTCTAGCGTACCCATAGTAGACCGGGGAGTTACATCCATGCTAAAGTATTATGCATGTTTCTCTTGAGGTAAAAGCTCCCAGTGGCAAAAAAAACCTT
Source organism: Platanthera zijinensis (assembly GCA_039513925.1). NCBI lineage: Eukaryota > Viridiplantae > Streptophyta > Magnoliopsida > Asparagales > Orchidaceae > Platanthera > Platanthera zijinensis. Next base: position 17,850,254 of record CM077085.1, on the reverse strand, counting down.
GTAAAAATTACATTGACATAGTAGTCTCCTGAAGGATTACACAAAATAAGTAAAAGAAGGAAGACAACAAATGCTTGTTGAAGAGTTCCTAGCGAATCAATTTCTAAGAATTGATTAATTTATTACTACATGTACTCTTCTTGAGAAGTCCAAAGCATGTAAAGAGATCAGTATATAAAAGGTAAAGCAGTGTTTTTGAAGTTGATACATTTTTGCAAGTTTCTTGTGATGAAATCTTAATCAATAAAAAAGTGGAACTGAAGAAATGATGTTGATGATTGGCAAAAGTAAAAAAAAATGAGAATACTCAAATACCTTACAAAAATAAAAACTGGTCCGCCTCCAAAGATATGTTTATTTTACTTGGATCAAGATAGGTTGTTATAGAAGGTGTTTGGATGCTTAGGTGGTTAATGCAGAAGATAAAAAGTTGAATACATGGCTGAGGAGGCAGTGAATTCAGTGATGACGTACATTTCGTTGTTGTAAGTGGAAGTTGCTTGCTTGTAGCCATACAAAGCAAGCGTGTGGAGATGTAATAATATAGGGTAGGCTAAGTGTATGTGAATTCTAACATGCAGCCCTAAGGTATTGTACCGGAACTAACTCTACTGCCCTAGGTTACTACATGCCGCACACACAAGACCCGACAGATGATTCACAAACGAGTAATAAGGATTAAATAAAAGTTGTTAATTCAAACGGTGCACAATATTTATTTAGACAAGCAAGCTTAGACTTTCCTCCACGTGGAAGGCCGAAGTAAGAGCACACTAGCGAATAGATCCTGCAAATCACAAAATAAGGGAGATGGACTGAATTGAAGCAACCCGGAGGAAAAGAGATGGGCTGGATTGAAGCGGCAAGGAGGTGATAGAGGCAGGATGGGTGGCTAAGCAGTGGAGGTGAGCTGCTGGAGGAGTTGGGCCATAGGGAAGTGGAGGTTGGCTGTTGTGGGGGATGGAGGGCTGGCGGCATGGGGGATGCTTAGGGGAAGGGGAGATGATGAAGGGTTGGCGGTTTATGTTGGAACCAGAGGAGGGCGCATATGGTAATTGGGGAGTAAGGGGTTGTAGACAGCACGGGAGTGGATGGCGGTGTGAAATAATGATGGTTGTGGTTAGAAGAAGGTTGCAAGGAGGGTTGTATCCGTCAGAGGTTGGGAGGTGCAGGCTTGGGAAATTGTGGGATGAGGTGGAATGGGGCGGCTAATAGAGAGGAAAGCAAGAAAATAAAAAGGAATTACATAGGAAACGGCGTCTAGGATCTCATGAAGTTGTCACCGCAAGGAGATCGCTGGATTCTGAGAAGATGAATTCTCCAAAAATCTGCAATGTCTTGACGGTTGCCCACTTGTTCTCATTTATAATAAAACAGCATTATGACACCTTGTCATCAACAGCTGCGATCGGTCATTAATGATAAGAACTCAATCTCACGAAATAAAGACTAAAAATAACAATGTTATTCACGAACAAATCTGTAAACAAATATCTGGATCCATCTATAGAATAAGATCGTCGATCTGACCAAGCTCTTCTGCGTGAATACACAATCGTGGGTTGCACCTTACGCAAGTCAAATGCGGTGGATGATCCTCAACAACTCCCCCTAACTGAAAATTTTTCACATTCGATGAATGGAGATGACCAAACTGTAGTCAAAGTTTAGGGGTGAGTCAGTCGAGCTCTGCGGACGCTAACTAGGTATCATCATTGAAGGGGAGCCCTCCCAAGTGTACTAAGTTGGGCATAAAGGAGCATTTGAGGGGGCGTACTCATGTGATACTATCTTTGTAATGCTCTCAATACTCATGTTGGTGGTCCCGGTGCAATCGTTATTGCTGACAGTGAAGCCAAAGAAAATTGGCTCAAAGGTGGGAGGGCTAAGGAGTGGACTAGGTGTGGGACTGAGAATGTCATAGTGTAGGCTTACAAAGGTCTCTGCAATATAGGTCTCATACTCATGTGGCTCGTAGTATGTTATCAGGTTCTCAATATTGAAATTCGGGATGGATATATATACTAAGAGGGATATCAAACTCGTAGACATTTGACTTGATCTTTTTCATGACTATATAAGGGCCAATTTTCTTGGCGCTCAACTTTTAGCAAACCCTTGAAGGAACCTCTCAATGTGGATTCTCATTATCTCATGAAATACATGTTCTTGCCTGTAAATATTTGCATGAGATTTATAAGATTCATTACTAATAGTGATCAACAGTCGAACGGACTCATGTGTCACATACAAAAGACTCAGTTGACATACTTGGGATGGATGAGGTTAGGCTTTCTTGGATCATAATCTAGTACTACATGAAACGGGCTCAACCCAGTCGTCTTACTGACAGAACTATCATAAGTGAACTATGCAATAGAGAGGACTGAATCTCAAGTAGATGCAAGCTTACCCACTAGACACCTAAGAAAATTCCTTAGATTTTTACTGCCTACCTCAGTCTATCGATCAGTACGAAGGTGGTAAGCCGATGAAAATTTCAAGGTCGTGTCTGGCTTGTCCCATTGTGTCTTCCAAAAGTAAATCATGAGCCTCACACCTCGATTGGATATTATGGATTTGAGTAGATTTATGTAACATAAAAACGTCCATCAAGAATAGTGACACGACGTGAGACATGTCAACAGACTTGTTGCACGCAATGAAATTGGTCATCTTCGAGAATCGATCGACGATAAAAACAACAATGTGCTTCCTTAAAGTACAAGATAACCCGTGAATGAAATTCATGCTAATATCTACCCAAGGCTACTGCGGGACAAGTAATGAGGTACAGAGGTAAGTGTTCTATTTTGTCCTTTTAGCTGTCTGACAGGTATGACAATATCGAAAAACACGAGCCACATCCTTCTTCAGGCTACCAATAGAAGTGGTTCTAAACTAGGGTACAGACTTATCTCTATCGAAATAATCAGGTGGCACCGCCCGCATGCGTCAACCAGATCAAGTAATGATGGTAAGAGGTTCTATGGATGCATAGACAAGAGCCTCAGTATAAATAATCCTCAACAACCAGGAATCCCTCAATAGGCGATGGGAGTCTATCGACAGCGCGGAGTAAATCTCACCAAAGTCGGGACAAATCGAATAGTCTGTGATTACCTTCTCATCGAGTGCTCAGCGTCTGCAAAAATGTGACCCGTCGACTCAGAGCATCCACAAGTTTGTTCACAATATTCGTTGTGTTTAATAACATAGTGAAAATCCTACAGGTATTCGACCCACTTAGTGTGTCGATGTCCTAACTTCCTCTGCAAATCTAGGTAATGCAGCATCTGATAATCAGAGTAGAGCACAAACTCCCGAGATTGGAAATAGTGCCTCCAATAGCGTGGAGATTGGACAATCGCATAAAATTCTTGATCGTAGTTCGAGTGTTTCCGCTTGGCTTCGTTTAGCTTCTCACTAAAGGTACTGGATGTCCCTCATGGCTCTGATAAAGCCCCTTTAAAAACTATTGAATTATCCTCTTAGGATAGATAATAGAATCATTCCTTAGTTTGCAACTCATTTTAATAAAATGAAATTTTAAAAATATGAAATATTTGTATTTCAAGAGGCTCCGGTCTCAAGTAATAAAAGTCTCATTGAGAACATTAGCATTTGAAATGGCATGGATGGAAGGAAGAGATATCGACACCAGGATGCTATTAACATAATGAGGAACATTAGCATTTCAAGAGGCTTCGGTGAGTTTTTATTTCTTTTGTTTCTACTATTTATGTTTTACTCATTATGTTAATAGCATGATAAATAGTTATATCAATATGATGATGATGAGATTTTTTATATGCTACCAATGACCCAAAGAAATATATTTTAGATGTTCCGTCGACACAAGTTAACCGTAGGTGAATCGAATATTATGAAATACATGAATTTTAAAGAGAGCATAAATAAAAATACAATTTTATTAACAAGAAGAAAAGACGATTGAAAATGAAAAGAATTGCATCGATGCATAAAAATAAGACATTGTTAAAGGTTAACCCTTGCAGGGTGGTGTGAATCGACATGCTAAAGGGATCGATTCAAATTCCCACAGAGAATCGATGTGAGTTGATAGACCTAAATCGAGATGATGATGAGTTATCGATTTAGGTTTCTCATAGAGATTCTACGCTTGTTAATAGCCCTGAACCTAAAGTATGCACGCATGATATGATGAAATTGATGATGAAAGACCGAGATACCATGAACCTTGTTGTATGAAAGAAATAAAGAAAGGTAAAAGAAGAAAAGCATAAAAAGAATGAAAATGAATATAAGATAAGAAATATAAAGAATTGATGTAAGCTAAGAGGGCAAATCTGAATCTCACACGCAAAATCACTTTTGACGTTTGAATTTCAATAGTCGTTAATCATTATTTGAGAGAGATCATCGGATGTTTAACAGATCGAACCGAAGCGGCATTTCTACGTCCACAAGCTTAATCAACTATGAATAAACAGTAATTAAAAATAGTGTGAACGCACGAGACAAGTTTATAGTTAATTAATCGGATCGCAAAAGGTTATGTTAATTAGATAGAGCAATTAAGGGCTCATTTGTTTCTGTTGATTTGCTCCATTTCGGTTTGGAGGAATGGAGTTGTGTGTGTTTGAGCGTTTGGGGGCGAGTAGTTATAAAAATGGAGTATTTTAATTAAGTTGATTTTAGGTCAGATTCACAATGCAAGCCTGAGATCCTTTTCGCTCGTTTCAAACATGGTGCCTCCTCCAAGACCTGCAAATCCCGATTATCTCCACCCCCACCCCCACCCACCACCCCCTGTTGTTCTCGTTTTTGCCGCTTCCTCACTTGCAGGTGCTTGCGGTCTGCATTCTGTTCCTAATCAAAGGCTCTGTCTTGTCCGCTTCTTTGCCATCCACTGCTCACTGTCCTCGCTTGCGGCCTTCTTCGCTCTACACTTCTATTTCTTCACATCACAGCTTGTGGAAGCCCTCGTCAAAGCCTCTATTTCGATCGAAGGCTCTGTCTCGACGCGTCCTTGCCTGCAACTACTCATTGTCCTCGCATGCGGACTTCTTCACACTACTCTCATATTTCTTCGCATCGCAGCTTGCGGCAGCACTCGCATGCTCAATCACAAACAAATAAGCTCCGTTCGATTCCCTTTTCCTCGTCCGATCACAGCTACCATTTAGCCTCTTCCACCCAGGTTCGTAGGCATCTTTAAATCTACTAAGAATTCCTTTTTTTGTATCGAAATGTTATTATTTCGTGAGTTTGGTTGAATCCAAATATGAAATGGATGTATAGAAGATGGATATACATATGGAAATGATTTAACGCTCTATTTTGCTATAACTCCGAGTAGGATACATATTACAATAGCCTGAAATCCTTGAGTTTAAAACTGAATTCAAGTTGTCTTCGGTTCTGTTTACAGTATGCCTCTTTGAAATGCAAGACCCTCCCAACTGAATGTAGCACAGTTCGGCTCTGTTTACAGAACTCGAGTGACATTCACTTTTGCATCTTTCCTTCCAATTCCAGATATTGACGTTTAAATTGATATATTGTCATTTTTATGTCTTTGAAGAGTGTGCAAGCCCTACTGGAGTTTGAATCACAAGAATAAATTGCCATTTCTTTTATATTCTTGAAGTTGAAATACTTGCCTCTGGAATTCATCCATCTCCAAGTCTTGCAAATCTCTTTGAGTAGAAATGAAAGTGAAATTTATGCATCAAACAAATCTTGAATATTGTGTATGGATTTTTTTGTCTTACAAAATTTTTTACTCTGTATGGGTTTTTAGAATATTGTAAAAAAATTTAACAAAACTCCGTTTTTATCAAACATTTTATTTGCACTGCTTTTTGAACAGCTTTGCAAACAGAGTTTTACCCAAACGGCTTTTTAGTGCAAACTCTATTTTTCACAGACAACTCCTTTTTCAAACTCCATTTCTAACAGCTCCGTTTTGATCAGCAACAGCCGAAACAAACACACCTTAAGATTAGACAGTTTACCCAGGCATAAGCAAGCTACTGCTAGGAGGAGACCTTTTCAAGAACAGTTGTGCATAGATGGGGGTGTTGCTCTCACAGAGGCGCTATCACTCAAGTGGGATGTGGGAGGGGAAGCTGCAGTCGGCGACAGACCTAGCTAGGCACGCGAAGAATGGCTAGGTCGCCAGAATAGAGCATTGAGGTCGACGGCGACCTGAGGGAGGACATGCATTGTCAAAATTGGGGCCATCGGTGGAGAAGATCGAGAGAAGTAGGTCGCAAGAATAGGCGTCATCTTCATTCGGGAAGAAGGTCGAGATAAAGGCGCGTGAGCAGTGGGATTTTTGCTCAGATACAACAAAGGATACATCAATTCTACCGGGGTTGATAGAGCTCGACCCGGGCGAGAACTCACAAAGACTGGTAACGGAGAGATTCGAGGGTCGTTGTTGTAACTCGTCGGTGCTAATTCAAGAGCTATCAGTGATGTCTCATCTTTGCCACAAAACCTAGTAGTCGGGTACGTCCCATGGCAAGTGCGAAACACTTGTACATCGAGAACATGATCTATCTCCTCAGCGGTAGGCGTCGGCACTAGTGCTAAGTCTGATGGTATCTTTGGGGTTGTAGCAGGTGGACTGGGGTGAGAATTAGATGGTTTTACATGAATAGAGTCAGATTAACCATGTTAAATATTGGTGAAGTACCGAATCCAACAGGCAAATCTCGGAGGTAGCGTTCATTGCTTTGGATTCTCTCCAATTATGCAGCTAAAAAGGCCCCCTAAACTCCTATTAACAGGCTCAGTCTGTTCATCGGTCTGAGGGTGATAAGCGCTACAAAAATCGAGTTGCGCTGAGATCGATCTAAATAACAGTAATACGAGAGTGTCGCGAAAAAGGCCATTAAAATGACACTATGATAAGCGCTACAAACAAGTCGTGCGGTGCCACTATGACGATCTTTGAGAGGCGTATGGGATGAGTCGCGAAGAGAAAGGGTCAATAATGTATAAGTTCAGTCTCACTATGACGCGAGGCTGAGAATCAATAATGTGTTGCTAAATCAGTAATACGAGGTTGTAGAGTGACTAGTAGATGTGAGCAGTGACAAAGGGAATCGTCTACTTGATTCATTATGCCGATTTTGTCTTTTAAGTGGAAGGTAAACTCGTGAAGGTATGCAGCCCACTTGGGGTGTCGTCTAATCTCTCTCTCTCTCTCTGAGAGTTCAAATATTTTAGTGCCTCGTGGTCTGTATTCAGCATAAACTCATGTTGGATTAGGTAGTGCCTCCAGTGGCGGAGAGTCTGAATGATAGCATAAAACTTTATGTCTTAAGTGGAATGTCTAGTCTTTGCTTTGTTCAGTTCTCACTAAGAAAGGTTATAGGCTGACCATCTTGACACAATAGTGTGTCAATGCCTACAATGGATGCATCACAATCAAGCTCGAAAATTTAATCAAAATTTAGGCAGTGATAACATTGGTGCACTAGTGAGTCACTCAACTAATATGAATGTGCACTCTGCCTCCTCAGTTCAAATAAATAGCCCAGTTTTTAAACAATCAGTGATGGGCGCAATCAGTGTACAAAAAATTTGAATGAAGTGTTGATAAAAAGATGATAGCCCATGAAATCCTTAAGCCTCAGTAATCGTCCTAGGACGAGGTCATGATTCTATCACCTTGACATTCTCTCTATCAACTTTAATACCCTCAGATGAAATAATATATTCTAAGAAAGTCAGGATATCAATCATAGAAGTACACTTCTTCAAGTTGAAATATAGGTTATTAGTGCACGAGATCTCTAACACTTATCTAAGATGAATCGGGTACTGATCAGGATCGGTGTTGTACATCAAAATAAATCACTACGCAGACTCCAATAAGTGATCTGAGCACTTGATTCATCACTCATAAAAATGTGTTGGGTGCATTAAAGAGACCAAAAGACATCACCGGTCCCTCGCATAAACCCTCTCTCATCTTAAACGTAGTTTTTCACTCATCCCTAGGTCGAATCTGGATCTAGTGGTACCCACTCTTCAGATCTATCTTCGAAAACACATTAGATTCACTAGGCATATCAAGCATGTCATCCAATTGAGAGATCGTAAAGTGATATTTGATAGTGATTTTATTAATCGCTCAACTATCGACACCATGCGCCATGTTTCATCTTTCTTGGGAACTAGTAATGTGGGAACAATGCAAGGGCTCATGCTCTCCCTAATATGACCTTTATATATCAGATCGGTCACTTGCCTATGGAGTTCCTCATGCTCTTTCAAACTCATGAGATAATGGGGAAGATGAGGAAGGTTAACTTCTAGTACCATGTCAATACAGTGTTGGAATTCTCTAATCGAAGGGAGCTAGTCGGGTAACTCCTCCGGCATAATCTCAGAGAGTTCGACAATAAAAGGTTGTATGGCACTAGGGATTTCCTTCATGGTGGGGGGAGAATTAATGTCAGACATCATATAAACTACATCATTATTTTTCAACTGCTTCTAAAATTGTGGTCCAGTCAGTAACATAGTGGCAGAGAGGAAGGATATAGCAAAAAAACAATGCTAGAGGGGTGTGAAGACCACTTCGGGGCTCTAGGAATAAGTTTATTCTTCTGAGGAAGAATAACAATCATGCGCCCATTGCGCCCGAAGGAATGAGAGTTATTTACACCATCATGCAGGACGTGCCTACCATACTGCCAAGGTCACCCTAGTAGATCGCCTTATTAGGACATTGCAGACCTCGATAACGATGATATAACATCAGACCTCATCCTGATATGTGCTACCTATGGAAAACTCTACAAGACATTGATGTGTAATGGGTATCGTAGTATTACTGGTGACCCATGAAAGACTGTAAGTTTTCCTAGTGGCTGTGTTTTTAGCTTTAACTTACCAATCATGCGTTAAAAAATAAAATTCTTCATCCTGTTGCTATCAATTATGATGGAACAAAACTGTCCTTGTGTATGGACAGTCGTACAACAAATATTGTTCATCAGTCAATCGTCATCAGTAGGGGCCCAAGGAGTCAGTAGGCTGTGGTGGAGAATGTAAACTAACAAATCATGTTGTTCTACTACTACCTCTAACTCGCACTTTAACTCTGGCTCAAAAATAGGGTCAGGCTGAGAGTCGCTAAGGAAGAATTCATACTCAGGTTCTTGCCCATTTTTAAAATCAATGATAGTGACAAAGTGACGTCGCAACCACCCAGAAGACTTGTGACCGGTTCCATATACTTAAAACAACTAAACACACCAGACTGTAGTACTCGGGGGCATGGTCGGGCGAGAGGTTACGGTCCTAACCGTAAAAGTATAGGGGCAGGGGTCCATTAGTAAACATAATTTCAAGACGTCATCTTCTACAGGTCCTCTACTCTACGTGCTCAAATCAAAATATTTCTAAGTCGCTATAGTCATGGAGCTCTAACTGATATCTAATGGAATAGCGTAACTCATTCAGATAATGGGATACAGTCATGTTATCATCCTTTCGAAGGTCAAGACAAGCCTGGAGTACGAGAAATGCATTTGTGTATTCGTCCACTGATAATTTGTCTTGTCGCAGGTTGTTAAACATATGATAGAGAGTCTGCAAATAATAAGGTGGAACATACCTTTTACGTAATTGTATTTTAAATTCTGCCCATGAGGTGATTAAGGTCATGCCTAAATTAAAATTAGAGTGCTCTAAATGTCCCCATCATACTAGAGCAGACCCCTTCAGTCTAAGGGTAACATACTCAACCTGTCAAGTCTGAGATAATTGTTTATAGGCGATGAAACAATTTATCTTATCACACCAATTTAAACAACCCTTAGGTTCTAATTATCCTTCGAAATCATTGACATCTAACTTGACTCCTAAATTTCAACGGGGTAGATCCCATACGTTATGATGTCCTTGTTCAAAATGTTGTGGAATGGGTTTTTTTTAACTCCGGTTGCCGATGATTAGGATGATTCTCGATTTGGTATGGATTAATCCTTAAATGTTGGCTGGTCTCGATCGTATTAACACTCACATGTAATCCAATTATCGCTAGTCCCATATCCCTCATATTCGTTTTAACACTTGTAGTCAACACTGATTGTTTTAGTAAATTTTTTAATTGTGCACTCAGATTGGCGACATTATAGTGGCCCACATGATTTTCAAATTAAAATACGTTTTGTTTTAAAAAAATGTACTTAAACGTTTTTAAAATGGCTCTAAATGTTTCAAGAGAAAATATATTTTTTTAAAATACTTTTGATTTTTAAAATGTTTAAATATTTAAAATAGTTGAATATTTTTAATGAGAGAAAAATTTCAAGTTATTTTTTGAAATAATAATTGTTATTATAATTTTGAAAACCCAGCATATCATCATTTTTCTAATGAGAGAAATCAATAAATACATATATGTGTTATCTTTTCTTTTAAACGCAAAGAGTGAGTGATGTAAGAGAATATATATATATATATATATATATATATATATATATATATATATATTGTTGAGTGAGCTCAAAACTTGTATGTACTTCTTGCAAGGTTGTAGATGTCGGATATCGGGAATACGTCGATTTAGGTTTTTCCATATCGGTTTTAATATGTCGGGGGATATATCGGGGATATTTCATATATCGGGTTTTAATATTTAATTATTTATATGTGTAATTATTTATAAATTTAATCCATTTTTAATTTATAAATATTAATATATAAATAATTTGATATTTATTGAACGCCTAAATTTATCAAAGTAATATAAACATTTTGTGTTACACAAGTAATAACGGTATAATGCGTGAAATAAAACAAGAGAAAGCAAAATGTCGCGAATTTGCCAATGACAATGGAAGATAAGGGAATCTTTAGTTTATAATTCAAAGACCATGCATAATTTAAGTTGATGATGAACTTGAGCAAGAAAGAAAACCAGAGGAAGGGAAAAACAACCTAAACAATGAAACAAATTTGGTCTAGTGTTTATTAGATCATAAACACTAATTAAAATAAATTGAAAAAAATCGGTCGATAAAATGTCGGGATATATCGGCCGATATATCGGCGAATATATCGGTCAATAACAGACAAATCAGAGGATATATTCCAAAATGATATTTTGCAAAAAAATATCAAAAACGTGTCGTTTTGACCATGAAACCTTTATGTCGGATGACATGTCGGTCATGTCGGAAGATATCCACAACAGTGATTTCTTGTGTGTGTAAATACAAGGAGAGAATACAAATATATAGGAGAGAAAAGGAGAGAAGAAATCATATACAATGGTGTGGGACTAATAGGAAAAGAAGGAAATAAAATAGAACATGGACCCAATAAAGGGCCATTTACATGGACTTTTCTCACACTCCCCCGCAAGCTGGAGCGTACAAATCGTATGCGCCAAGCTTGGACAAGCACTGATAGAAGAGTGTACTGGAAAGAGTCTTAGTGAGCACATCCGCAACTTGTTCTGTCCCGGGAACATGCTTCAGGTCGATCTTCTTCATTTGAACCTTTTCTCTGATGAAGTGACAATCAACTTCAATATGTTTAGTTCTTTCATGGAATATCGGGTTCTTGGCAATATGTATAGCCGCTTGGCTATCACAAAGGAGAAGAGCTGGGGAAGGAAGTCTTATACCCAGATCGGTAAGAAGACTTTTCAGCCACGTTAGTTCAGAAACTACAGACGTCATTGCCCGGTATTCAGCCTCAGCAGATGATCGAGCTACAACAGCTTGTTTCTTACTCCGCCACGTAATCAAATGTCCTCCAAAATATGTGCAAAACCCATTGGTTGACCGTCGGTCATCAAGAGAACCAGCGTAATCAGCATCTGAGTAAGCTATCAATGTAGGAGCTGAAGATGAGGTCTTGTAGACCAATCCTTACCAGGGGCCGTTTTGAGGTATCTGAGAATGCGTTCAACGGCGTGAAGATGAGATCTTCGCGGGGAATGCATATACCGGCTGACAATACCAACTACGAAAGAGATATCCGGTCTAGTTACCGTGAGGTAGATCAATTTTCCAACTAGACGGCGATAGTATTCAGGATTCTCGAGTAATAGATCTAAGTCGGAAGCCTGAGCACATAACTTGTGATTAACATCCATTGGGGTATTGATCGGCTTACAACCAGAGTAACCCGCATCATGAAGAAGGTCGAGACAATACTTCCGCTGAGAAAGGACGAGACCATCTGGCCGTCTAGCAATCCTCAAGGCCCAAAAAATACCGGAGGGGTCCCAGATCCTTCGTTTGAAAAAATGTACCGAGATGTTGTTTGACATCTTGTATTCCCCTTGCGTCATCTCCCGTAATGATGATGTCGTCAACATACACTAACAGAAGAACCGTCCTTGTTGTTCGGTGACGAGTGAACATCGAGAAGTCTGTCGTGCTGCGAGAAAAACCAACCTCCCGAAGAGCCTTACTGAACCTGTCGAAACATGCCCGTGGTGATTGTTTGAGGTCATACAGAGCTTTCTTAAGGTGACAAACCTGAGACTCCCCCGTGATCTCAAACCCGGGAGGTTGCTGCATATAGACAGTTTCTTGCAAGTCGCCATTCAAAAAGGCATTCTTAATATCCAGTTGCAGTAAGGGCCACCGGCGATGGACAGCCACCGAGATAAGAACTCGAACGGTGTTGAGTTTTGGGCACCGAAGAGAAAGTTTCCTCATAGTCCATCCTTTGTTGTTGGGTGAAGCCCCGGGCGACCAGCCGAGCTTTCAAACGGTCAATCGTCCCATCAGCGGCATGTTTGACGACGAAGACCCACTTACACCCAACCGGTTTCTGACCCTGGGGAAGTGGTGCGAGAGTCCAGGTATGGTTGGCCCAGAGAGCAGCCATTTCCTCCTCCATGGCAGCCTTCCAGCCAGGATGTTGTAGCGCCTCCTGCACAGTGTTAGGAACCGAAATGGAGGAAATAGAAGTGGCAAAGGTGTGCAGTTGGGGAGAGAGGCGATGCAGGGAGACATAATTTGCCAGAGGATGAGCGGTGGAGGGAGATACCTGATCAGCAGGGCGCGGGGTAGCCGAGGATGAGGCCGACTGCAGAGGGGTAGCGGAACAAGGAGGAAGGCGGCGAGTGTAAACCTGGATAACTGGTGGCTTGGAGGGTGCAGGAGCAGGAGCAGAAGCAGGAGCAGGAGCAGGGTTAGAAGGACGTAGGGAAACAGGCGCAGTAGTAGGGATGATGGGTCGAGGTATAAACATTGGTGGAGATGTCGTCGGGGAGGAAGGAGCGAGAGGTGGGGAAAAGAAAGGTTGATCTTCCCAAAAAGTAACATCTGCGGAGACGATGACCTTACGGGTTACCGGAGAGTAACATAGGTAGCCCTTCTGAGTGCGAGAATAGCCGACGAAAATAGTTTTAGCTGCACGGGGATCCAACTTATTCGAGGAGGGACCCAGGAGGTGAACGAAGCAAGTGCAGCCAAAGACCCTTGGTGTGATAGGGAAGGCTGGAGTAGAGGGGAATAGGAGGCCGAATGGAGTGGCAGAGTTGAGAACCGAAGAGGGGAGACAGGTTGATGAGGAAACACGCAGTGGAGACAGCAAAGTTCCAGTAAATTTTTGGAACATGCATTTGAAGCATGAGGGAGCGGGCAACGTCGAGGAGGTGGCGGTTCTTTCGTTCGGCAACGCCATTTTGTTGGGGGGTATAGGCACAGGAGGTTTGATGAATAATAGCAAATTTTGCACATATATTGACAAATTCATGGTCGGTGTATTCACGGGCGTTATCGGTGCGCACTGTTTTGAATTGTTGTGGAGAATTGCGTTCGAGTTTCTTGTATAAAATCGCGAAATATGCGAGCGAGCTCGAGAACGATCACGAAGTAGGTAAAGCCATGTTATGCGAGAATAATCATCAATGAAAGTTATAAAATAACGATAGCCAGAGATACTAGTAAGGAAAGGACCCCAAACATCGAAGTGCAGCAAATCAAACGGAGCAGAGCTCCTAGTACAATGAGCAGGAAAAGAAGTGTGCGGCGGTTTGCCGTAAATACAAGAATCACATTTGAAAGCAGAAAAAGATACATCAGGCAGCGCCTTTTGGAGAACGGGTAGAGGGGCATGCCCAAGACGGCGATGTCAATCAACAGCGGAGAATGGAGGAGAGGATAGGAGGAGAGACATCAAGAAGGTAGAGCCCGTTCTGCAGTCGACCCCTACCAATGGTAGTCCGCGTCCGCCGATCCTGTATCAAAAAAATAAATGGAGTAAATGTGACAGAGCAATCCATATCATGAGTGAGGCGACCAACAGAAAGCAAATTAAATGGAGAGCATGGAACATAAAGAGCCGAGCGAAGAGAGAGGGAGGGGGCAAGAGAGATGTCGGCGCAACCGGAGACCGGAACAGTCGCCCCATTAGCGACAGTGATAGATTGCGGATGAGGAACATCTGAGTACTTGAGTGGCCGCATCGAGGTGATGTGATGAGTAGCACCTGAGTCCAAGATCCAACGCAGACTGGAGGAAAGACAAGTAATACCTGCGGTAGAGATGGAGGCAACAGAAGCAGAGGGAGGGATAAGAAGCCCCTGGAGTTGCTGTAGCTGGAGGCGAATGGCCTCAAGGTCGGTACCAGTGGAGGAGGAGCCATCAGTGGTAGCAGCCGCAGTTGGGCGAGGAGGATAGCCATGTTTCTTGTAGCAGACGCCATCAGTGTGGCCATCCCGGCCACAATAGGAATACTTGGGGCGGCCCTGACCCCCACGCCCCTGCCGCGAGAGCCGGAACGTCCACTGCGAGCAGAGGTCGGTGGGAGAAGCAAGGGGGAAGGGTCTGCTGAAGAAGGGCCGGAGAAGGGGGTGCCGGAGAATCCAGGGGTGGTGATACTCGAAGGAGCAAGCAGACATCAGAGAGGGAGGGAGTAGAGGCTGAGGCCAACATCTGAGCCCGGATGCTCTGAAGGTGAGGCGGGACACGAGCCATCATCATGGCAATGCAGACAACCTCCTTTTGGGCGCACTGAGCAGCAAGGTCGGTGGTAGAAGGCTGATGCTGGACCCAGACCTCTGCAAGAGTCTTGGCACGAGCAACAAACGAGGTCATGTCAGCAGCCCCACCAGCATTAAGAGTCTGAAGGTCGGTAATAATATCATAGAGGTGTTGAAGACTATCTTTTCCAAAGTGTAAGGAGTGAAGCTCCTCCCACATAGCTTTGGCGGTCTTATGGTACATGACCATTTGGTATGGCTCACCCTCCAGCGAATTAAGGAGCCATGTTTGGACGCGGCCGTCATTTCGTAGCCAGTCATCAGTAGTAGGGGAAGGAGGTTCGTTAGTAAGGTGAAGCACAAGGCCCTTGGCCTGAAAAACACGCCGAACCGAGTGGACCTATGGAACAAAATTCTTCTTCCCAGATAATGAGATAGTTGTGATCCGCAGCTCATCTCGGAGGTCTGGAAGAGAAGTCGGGCGGTCAGCAGGAGGATTAGCCGTCTGTCCGGTAGAGTCAATGGAGGAGCCCATGGAGCCTGGGGAGGCCGCAGCGAATAGAAGAGCGCGCGGTTAGACACAACGCCTGCTGCGGGAAGAGGAGGAGGTCGCCGGAGAAGAGACGCACGACAAGCCCACGCGGTTAGATAAGAGGCCGCAACGGGTAGTCACGGCGACAAGCCAAGGGGAGAGAGCGACAGGAGGTCGCGACCAGGTGCGGGGAGAGAGCAAGGACAATCCGCACGGTCACTGTGAGAACACCAGCGGCCAAATAAGAGCGAGAAGAGAAGACGGCTCTAAAGAGAGAAGGAGAAGTCTCAGCGGTTAGATATAGAGACCGCGCGACTAGAAGAGGGAAGCGGCGAGAGGAAGCAGAGGGCAGAAGCCGCGAGTAGGGAACTCGAGCGGCAAGAAAAGAGACTGCGAGTAGGAACTCGAGCGGCAAGAGAGAGAAACCGCAAGCGGCAAGATAAGACGCAAGAGGAGGCCGCGAGTAGGAGTACTCGAGCGGCAAGGAGAAGAGGGACGAGCGAGAAAGAGACCGCACGACACGGTACGTCGAGAGAAGAGGCCGCAAGTAGGACTACTCGAGCGGCAAGAAGAGGAGGGACCGGGCGAGAAGGAGCTAGCGCGGTAAGAGGAAGATAGAGCTGGCAGCGGGAAGTGGGGCCCACGGGTTGAGAGGAGAGGCTATAAAAGGCACTGAGGGGTGGATCCACCGGCGGGAGGGAGGGAGAGAAAGGAGAGCAGGCAGCGGTTAGCAAGGGAGAAGCCGCGGAGAGAAAGAGCGGGAAGAAGAGTCCGCTACCCGGTGCGAGTATAAGAACATGCCGCAGAGGAATTGCGGACAGGAGAGGAAGACGGGCCGGGCGGTTAGAGGAAGTGAAACCGCAAGGACCGAACCGTGTCCTCTGATACCATGTTGAGTGAGCTCAAAACTTGTATGTATTTCTAGTGTGTGTAAATACAAGAAGAGAATACAAATATATAGGAGAGAAGAAATCCTATACAATGGTGTGGGACTAATAGGAAAAGAAGGAAATAAAATAGAACATGCGCCCAATAATGGGTCATTTACATGGGCTTTTCTCACACATATATATATATATATGTATATATTTTAAATAAAAATTTTAATAGTTTTTTTTTATATTTAAATTTTGTATTACTTAAAAAAATGATAACAAACTCTTTTTTTAACATGGATCACTTGACTCACGATAGGAGTGAATCACGGCGCTCTGATACAAAATGAATGTAAGTCGAAAGGGCAAATCTGAGTCTCGCGCACAAAATCACTTTTGACGTTTGAAGTTCAAGAGTTGTTAATCATTATTTGAAAGAGATCCTTTGATGTTTTACAGATCAAATCGAAGCAGTATTTCTATGTCCATAAGCTTAATCACAAATAATTAATTATAATAAACTGTAATTAAAAATAATGCAAACATCCGAGACAAGCTTATAGCTAATTAATTGGATTATGTGGAAAGCATAAGATTATGCTAATTAGATAAAGAAATTAAGATTAGGCGGAGTTAAATCAAGCATAAAGCTACGGCTAGGGGGAGACCTTTTCCAGCACAGTTATGCACGGATGGGGGGTGTTGCTCCCACAAAGGTGTTATTGCTCGAGTAGGTTGTCGGAGGGGAAGTTGTAGTCGATGACAGCCCTAGCCAGACACGCGAAGAATGGTCGGGTCGTTGGAACTAGCGTCTTCGGGGGAGAAAACCAAGAGTAGATAAATCACAGAAATAGGTGTCGTCTCTGTTCGGGAAGAAGGTCGAGAGAGAGGCGCGTAAGCAGTGGGATTTTTGCCCTGGAAGTCCGTCAGCTCTGTTGGGGAAGGTGATCGAGGAAGAGGAGGGTCATGGGTGAATAGTGGCCTCCCAATTTACAAAGAAAAATTAAAAACAATTTTATTTCCTCTGTACTGTTCTGATTTTTCTTTTCAGAAGAGGGTTTAAATAAGGATCTAGATTTGACCCCCCTTAATTATTTCCAAAAAAACTCTTCTCCATGAAATTTACTAATGGAGAATCAATTTTGATATCTTTTAATTTGACTAACACCCCCATTTTAACCTTATGTGTCCTTAATTAAATTAACCTTGTCTTTACAATTCAAACTACTTAAATTATCGAATATTTAATCCATGGTCTCACCGGGTGGTCAAACCAATGAGCCAAAAATACAAACAGATGCGCGAGGAAGAAAAAATACATGACATAAAATAAATAATAAAAGATAAATGATGATATCGCGCATCTGAGGATGCATCAAGAACGTAAAGATCTAAAAGAAGAACGTGGTAAGTAAATATGAATGTAGTGAGCGTAAAATAAAACTATTGCAATAGCTAGTTCATATTCGTTTTCATTAATGCTTATTGCATGTTTTTTTCTTACATAGCTATTTATTGGATAGCTCTTTACTAAATGGCTCTTTAGAATTAAAAAAGCTTTTTGTTACATAGTATACTATTTGCTAGTTCGTTTTTTTAAATGTTAAGACCGTTATTTATAATGGTAGCACTTCTCCTTCCTTTTTTGCAAGGGACTAAAGAGGTAAGATCTCACTTAGTCATATTTATGACTAACTCTTTATATTGCATGTTTTTTTCTTATATAGCTTTTTATTAAATAGCTCTTTACTACATGGCTCTTTACATAGCTCTTTTTACCTCGCTTGCTAAAATGTTAGATCGTTATTTATAATGCTAACATTTCTTCTTCATTTTTTGCAAGGGACTAAAGGGGTGAGATCTCACTTGGTAATATTTATGGATAATTCTTTATATTTTAACATTGTAGGAACAGGTAAAGGGAGAGGAGGAAATTACTAGTAAGTTATCCGAAGAAAGACATCGACAAATGGTGGAGGAAAAATACCTTCTATGGGTCCAGTTCATCACATGAGTGCTAGAGAAGACAGACGAGTACAACAAAGGGAAAGGAGGCCCTTACTTGTATTCCAATGGTCTCAGTCTACTTTTGTATCTTGTACTCAAGGACATGTTTGAAAAGATATCTTCATAATGATGTACCATAAATTGATATATTATATTGTCAGTTTATGTCTCTTTGCATTCTACAGTGCTCAATCCCTTGGGTTAGAATTAGACATTTATGTTTATAATGCACACCATTATATTTAGAATAAAAAAATAATGATATTTAATAAGTTACCATTAATATTAAGTAAGAAGTGAAATGCATTTAATTGTGGCGGTCTAAACGGGTTGTTACAGTTTAAGTCAAGAGTTTTGGTAAAAATAAACAACATTGCTTCCATCGGATAATAACAGATGTTTTTAAGGACACGAATAAGATAATATTGTTTTAATTTGGAGATTACAGTTGAATGACAAGCGATGAAAGTAATACCATATAATGGTTGCTTACTTTGAAAAGAATGGCACGGTGCCTACAAAGTCCAAAAGAGAGGCTGCCAATAGGAATAACTATACGTCGATGACATCTCTTCAGCTCTTTAGTACATATTTTCCATTGTTGATGAAGTTCTCCAGGCTCTGTTTTGAAGGCGCCACTGCAAAATAAGAAATGTAAAAATATTCCAAAAGAAAAGAAAATAAAAGAACAAGAGATATCATAAATAGAAGAAAATAACCCCATAGACAGAGAAACAAGACTAGCAAGTTGTTCCACTAGCTTTAATGAATTCCCATATGCAGAATAATACTCCAATGCCTTTTTCTCAAGCACCTTGAGGTCAGAATCCCCATCTCTGTTAATGACTACAACCTCCATTGAAGATTTACTAGGCTCAATGGCCTCCAAAGCAGCCAAACTAGGCATACTTCTCCCATCATCTGAATCATTGCACAATGCCCATAAAAACGAGCTCATTCCCATAATATTATAGAAACCATCCATTATTCTATCAGAGAAAGATAGGCATCCATCGACCTGAAAATAATTTTCAAATCTCATTAACAAAAAGAGTCCATTCACTATCATATATCTCATTCTTACAGTTCACAATTCCACCGATCAAAAGAAAGAACATACCCAGAGACGGTAAGAGACGGTTGTGCTATCAGAGAAATGGTCATCAATCTTCTTTGCAGTCTCCTGAAAAAAACAAGGGGGATCGGCAAAGAATGCCTGCGATGCCAGTCTGTTCACCAGAGTAAGCTGGAGATAGTAGCTCTCCCTTGCCTTCTGCGCCCAATTCGGAGAAAGCCCTTCACTCATCTCCCAATCCCTTTCCAAAGCGTGCATATTCTCATCATCCGTCGTCGTCCACATACCATCTGCCGTCGCTCCAGAGAAAATGCTCGCCTCGAAGCTACTACTACTCCCCCCGCCGCTCGACAGCGTTCGGATCTGTTGTGGAGGAGGCGGCCGGCCATGCCTATCGATCATCTCCGAAAACACCAACACCTCCGATTCCAGTAAACGGCGGCCCTCATCCCCGGGAAGCAGCTGAATCTTGAGCTCGTGAACAGAAAGAAAGCAGAGACACGAAGCAATCGCACAGGGAATCGATGCGCCGTTAATAAACGCCGGTCCGGGGACAATCAGACATTCCGGCGTACCTCATCTCTTGATTCGTGCATCCTCCTCAGCGCCAATAAAGACCTATATTTCAAATCCCATGGATTCCACCAGCAAAACCCAAAGACGAAAAAAAAATAAACGAAACAATGAGATCCTCTTAAAAGGGAGTGAAGGGTAGAAAGGCGAAGTCCATCTGTTTTATACGGCGCTGATGTTCAACATGGCACCCGCGCGGAGGAGAGGCGGCCGGCCAGATTTCTCGTTTCCGGATTGCAGTCGGGAGATGAGCTACAAAACGCTACGTTAGGAAGAAGAAGCAGCTGGGAGGAAGGGAATTTATAAAGAAATGGCGAAACGCTGGTTTGCAGCGCCGCTCGTGTTCTTGCCGGCGTCCACGCGTACACCGGCGTGTAGGTCAGTTGAGGGGGACCAGGCGGTTGACTTCTTTCCCTTCACCGGAACCATGTGTGGCAGGCGGGCGGTCGAAAGGACTCCCTTGAAGCTTTCGTAATCACGTGAGACTTCACGTGAATTCCCAGGCGGTTGACTTCCATTTTGCGGTAAAAAAACTATTCTTATCCGCAAGTAGTTTTTTGCTATCTCACTGCAAAGCAATTTTGACTATTAGCATTCTATTGTTTTTCTACTCTTATCCTACATCAATTTTGAGAGCCTTGTTCAAATTTTTCTATGATCAAATGAGAGATTGATTATAGTGTAAAAAATATGGATGTGAACCAACCACCATCATCATCGCCGTGTCGAAACCATCATCGCCGCCGCCGCGTCAACCGCCATCGCCATCGAAACCGCCAACGCCGGCAATCATCATCGTCACCGCCTTGCCAACCGCCATCTCCACCGCCGCACCAACCGTCATCGTCTTCGCCGCACGCACCAACCACCATCGTTGTTGGTGATGATGGTTGGCGAGGCACCGAAATCGCCACCGCCGCGCCAACCGCCATCACCGCTGCATCGTCAACCATCATCGCCGCCGCCACACCAACTAGTACAACATATGTGTGTTCAGATGCAACTTCGAGTTTCTGAAGCATACTTTTTTCTTAGCTGACAAATGATCTTTCTATGATGACGTTTTACCTTAACTAGTATAACATATGTTATAGATGTTTGTACATATGAGAATGTTGTATCCAATGACCATATTCTCTCTTTCTTATTGGATGAACTTATTGTGAAATATTAGTTCAAACAAAGATTCAAAGTGTATCTATTTGTGGATATCAAAAATATTATTTGCGGATAACAATTTAATTTGCGGATATAATTTTAACAAAACTGTTTTGCGGATATCAAAAATTTGCGGATAGCCAAAACTGTAGTGTGGATAACAATCGCCTAAAAATGGATTCGGGGGTGTGTTGTACTTTACGGTGCAGTGCACAATCCAACGGCTACGAGTGCATCACATCGCGATCTGAGATGTGCACGTATTTCTGTGTGAGATGTGATGCACTCGCAGTCATTGGATGGTTGCACTGCATCGTAAAGTACAGCGTCTGCACTTTACACCTCCGTTCCAAAAAAACAATTTTAAAGAAAAATTTTACATAGTAAATGCTTATTATCTTTACTAGTATGAGAAGAGAAGCAATGTGCAAATTAATAACTTATTAATGTAATATAAATTAACTATTTATTAAACTGTTAATGTGTCAATCATGATGATGCCTAGATAAATCAAACATACTATAATCTTAAATTATTAATATTAATGTAAGTACTAATATAGTTCGATTCAACTTGATTTGACATTCAAAATTGTGAACTAAACCAAATCATACGATTTTTTTAAAATTGAAATTGTAACCAGACCACGATATATTAAAATTGAACCGAACCACACGGTTTGATTTGTTTAGACAAACCAAATCATCGGTAACCAGACCACGATATATTAAAATTGAACCGAACCACACGGTTTGATTTGTTTAGACAATTCGGTTGGTTCGGACTTACACCCCTACTCTGCGCAATCAACAGAGGGCTTAATCAACATTATGTGCAACGAACTCTGAATAATATATATTTTAACTGTTTTTTATTGATCCATGAATAACAATTTTGTCAGCCAATAGTAAATCAAGGAATCTTTAGAGCTGCGAATTATAAAAATCTACGAATAAGAATTGATCTATGAATAACAATCGCCAGAAAATATCATCAGTAATAAAGAGCTTAAAATTTTTACAGCTAAATTTACTCTAATAACCCGAGTACAACCGGGCCTCGGACACAAAAATCTTCCTTGACTCAGTCTGCTGGTATACATAAACATCAAATGAAATCATTAAAAACTTCGATCGAGTACTAGTTCCGAATAAATATCAGACCAAATGAAGGCAATTTGTACCCCTGAATTATATTTAATTCCAATCAAATTATTGTGGCAGCCCAATTTTAACCAAAACCGCTCCGACTGGTTTGTTCTGGAGCGTTGTTTCTGTGTCCGTTATTCGCCGCTGCCCAACGTGATCATAGCCCTAGGGCTGCAGTCAAAACTGCCACGATGACGTTCGCCGGAGCGCACCAAATGTGTTGGTTGATTCATGTGCTCGCACCATTTGGAGTCTATTCGAACCTCCATGACTGAGATTCGTTATATATAAATAGTGGCATTTACCGGGATCTCCCCCCACTCAGTTTGAAAATTTATAGATTGCGCCCCTCTTATTATTGAAATTACAAAAACCTTCCTAAATGTTACAAAACATAATATTTATCTCCTCATAAATTCACATTTCATAGCATTCATTCACAAAAATATCTTCCTCGGATTACATTTTCAGGGGAGATATTTTGAGTATGGATGTTAAGAATTTCAATAATAAGATGAGTGCAATCTGTAATTATGTTAAAGTTTTGGTAATTATTCCTATATAAATATACAGGAACCACACTCAATGCTTAAACCACTTTTCAGCCCACTTGACTATTGTTTGCCGTGTTAATGGTTTTCATTAATTGCTTAAGCTTATCTTCTCAGGAAGGCCAAGCAAGCATAACTCGCAACTGAGCATATTCAAACTAACACAAGTGCACTATTGAGGATGATGGTAATTTGGCAACACAAAAATAAATTACAAAATAGTATGCTAGTCCAATTTGCCAACAAGATCTTGCAGGTGGCTGACTTAGCTAGACTGCAAAGAGGACTAATAAGGCTGCACGGGAGCTTGTAAAGAGACAAGAGAAAAAGGTGTGGGGGGGGGGGGACTATGTATGGCCTAACAGAAGATGAGGGGTTAGCCGTAAGATAATGCAGTAGCAGAAATGGAAAAAAAAAAAAAAAGGAGTGCAAGAAAGGAGAACAGAAAAAAAAAACTCCAACGATCTCAACCACCGCCTAAACCTCGCCTATCCTCAGCCGCAAGGTTTAGGAAAGTCGCAGACCCCCACCCACCCACACACCAAGCTCCCAACGAAACTCCGAAGAGGACGGGTTAGCCTGGGGCTTGAATGAAGATAGAGAGAGCCCTACCCGGAAGAAATAAGTCGGGGTTGAGGAGGAAGATGCACATCTCTCTACCGTCATGGTAGGTCATGCCAAAGATCTAGAAAGGAGATGAAATCGGGAAAGGATTAGGTTAGGATCTCGATTGCAGGTGCCGGACCACAGCTGGGGCCTAGCATTCTCAAACCTAGGGCAGTGACCCCCACCCTGCCACTGCACACACACAAAAAGAGGGCTTAACGGGAAGGAAATTTCGGTTTCTCTGTGAAACTGACTGGAACCACGGTTAGATTCGCCCATACAATATTCAAATCAAATACATGAATGAGGGAAAAATGGCTGCTGAGAACATAAGCCGAAAGCAGAGAAGCATGGCATGGGAAGAAAGCAAAAAATGGAAAGAAACAAAACTTAAAAGAAGCAATGGTACCGGAACGACAGCATATTGAGTTATTGACACCGGTATTACACAAAGCTCAGTAGCTGGTAATGGCCTTTAAAATGTATAAAAATACAAACCTTCAATATAATTGATGATTCTAAATTTGAATTATAAGAACCAAGAAATGAAAGAAAAATTTGGGACAACTCTTGCTCTCCAGAAAAGAGAACAACGACTCTGATACAGATTATTGTGCAGGAAGCGCACCGAGGACTAAAATCTCAATTGGAGCTGGTATACATCCTTTTCAGAGAAGGAATTGATCACCTGACCGAAGAAGGCGCTGAAGCAACAAATCTTTTAACAGTTGAAAAGACTTGAAACTTGGAAATTGAGACAGAAGCAATTCTGTGATGCAGGCTTATGGTGAATATAGTCAGAAAAAAAGAACATATCAATACCCGAAAAAAGAATTTTTTGACATTAATAAGTAAAGCACGGCTATTGCAACAAGTAACAGTCATAGAAGGCAGTTATGGATCAGCAGTAAACACAATCATCCTTGTTGTATATAGCCCGATAGTACCACTTTTTTTCCTATGCGGACAGATACAAGATTTGTTTCTCAAAATAGAAAAAAAAAATCTAAGTTACTTCTTTAGATCCTCCAACTAGGGTGGTGTCATGCAACATGGTCACGAGTAACATGCAGTGCAAACTCAAACTGATGATGTACTTCTTCACTTCTTTCAACACTTGCATTGTCAAGAGCATATTTTGTACATATCCCACCGCTGGTTTAAACAGAACGATACAACGGCACCAAACATTGAGTCACCTGACTCCCATCTCGGTGCAAAGACAACTTCAATACTGCCTTTTTAGACATCATGAGATTAGACACGCCAGTATTGACTAGTGTGCCATCCTCTTGCTCAAATATCAATTGCTTAGATTTACTCTCTTTTTTTTAAAAGCTAGATCAGCAACAAATCCAACTGTATCTTCTCATGCCCTCCTCAATTGGACTTGAGGAATGTTGCTAGCTTGGTATGAGATGGGCAATCTCACACCCACTGTAGCCCAACAGACAAAGACCACTCTAGCAGTATGTGTTCCTTCTTGTCATCGCCTTCAATAAATCTTGAATGCCCTCTGCCCTGCAACTAAAGCCTGCTTATGACTCGAGTTCAATCATGAATTGGATGAGTGCCTCGTTCTCCATCATGGTAAAGATCTGAAGTAGCAGCTCCAAGAACTATTTCACTTAGCCTTAGATGCTATTTACATTCTAGGAAGCGAAGCCTAGCTCTAGCCTTGTCGTCAACATATTTGGGATAGAACTACTACTAGAACTTTCTCTAAAATCATTTCTTCGTAGCCACCAGAGTGAAGTCAAATATGCAAGATACATCAAAATGGTGCTCACTCTTAGTGCATCATCCATTATCCACATCGCATGAAAGTATTGCTACATGCTCCATAAAAACCTCACCTCTTTGATTGACCTAACATCTTTGAACTCCTTCGACTTGGAGACTTCCACCCGTGGACCAAATTGCACAATGATCACTACACTTGCCTATGTTGACTTAATTTCAAGAGCTCTGCATTGACGTCCTCCATCTCCTGACACGTCTTTCACTAAGGCTTGAAAGGTCGCATCCCATTGCAAGCTGGAAACCGTTAATAGTCAGAAACTTTGTATCTCTCCATGGAGTTCATCCGACCAAGATTACATGCATTTGAATTGAAAGCATCAATACCATGTCCCTCAAACAATCCAAGTCCTCGTCTTTCATGCCTTGGTGGCGGTCCTCTTGAACATGCGCCATAGTCAATGATCCTATCATTACACCTTCTCAGTTTATGACCATTGATCAGGCCCTGATACAACTTATCATGGGCCTGCACATTATTCACATCCTTGCATGTATGGCCTTAGAATCCACCGTCCAAAATCAGCAGTATTACTTATGCACACCAAAATAATAACTTTTTGGAAACTACAAATTATAATTCCAAACTTAGATCTTACAAATGAGAGGGTGCTGGTTGTTTTATAAACACCAAAGCTTTACCTCCAAAGAATGAGTGATTTTAGAATATCCCCCACAAAATTTTTCCTAAAACATTTTACATACTCTTTAAATCTACTCGCACAACTGATGAAATATCTATACTATTCTAGACTATTATATGCATTTAGAAGTCTACCCTCATCTAAACCTCTAGAAGCCTCACCATTCAGGTGGAACTTTTTCTACATTTCTAGGGAGTGGGCCAAAAATGACTGAGGATGAGCATAGATAAGTCATGATCTAGAACATCTGTGACACTAAGAAGGAAACAAAGACGGTGATCCGACAAGTCATCACTTGGTTGTGAGAAACACGTTATGTTGTCTCCAATTTGATGATCCACAACACATCGAATCTTATCAAGATGTAAAATTTCATTCTAAGCTTGCAACAATTTGAAGTTGATAATCTTAATAAAGTTGAACAACATTACCCAGAAAAAAATCATATGTTTTAAAATGGATGCTTTGAATCAAAATCCATCATGATGATAGAAGGAACTTTCACAATAAGAACAAGACCTATGTATATATATATATATATAGGGTTTGTTGTATATACGAGTTAAGTATATATAAGCATATACGCACCTTTTTGAACTGTGTTTTATACGTGCATATACGCGCCTTTTTGATCTACAACTTTCATGTTGAACACCTTTCATAAAATGCACGTAAAAGACGCAGTTCAAAAATGCACGTATATGCTTATATACGCGTTAAGTGTATATACATTTTACCGATATATATATATATATATATATATATATATATATATATATATATATATATTGTTAAATTTACAAATTATATTTTTATAGCTTTTTTCCTTTATTGTTTTCCCCTCATATATAGGAGGGGAACCCTCTTTATGAAATAATACTTACAATTCTCTCGGTCAATGTGGTATTAGAGCTAGGAAAACCCAGTTTCGCTCGATCCTAATCCCGTCGTCTCCCGCTCCGTCCCGTCCCGCCAATCCTGTCCCACCGTCTCCCGCAACTCCACTCCGTCTCCCGCGGCTCCACTCCCGCGCCTCGCCTCTTCTCCTGCGACCCTTCCTCCACGACTCCGCTTCTTCTCCCGCGGCTCCACTCCCGTCCACGGTTGTTTGAGTTCTTCGATGCTGGATTGATGCAGGGATCGCTTCTCCGGCGTCGATTTCCCTTTCTTATAGGGATATCTCTTCTTCTCTTGGCGTGAATGCTCTCCTCCGGGCCTGCCCTCTTTCTATGAGTGAGATCTCTCTCCGTCAGCAGCCCGGTGTTGTTCAGTTACCTCGCCTATGATGTCAGGGAGTGGTGAAACTCCGGATATCTCCTCCGGTGGGAGTGCTCCTCTGGATTCTCTGCTTCCTATTGGACCTCTTCGTGTCTCTCATGATCACGGGAGTCCACAGATTACTACTATTCGGTTGGACGGAACAAATTATCTTCCGTGAGCTCGTTCTGTCACTTTGGCCCTAAAGAGCCGCCGTCTGTTTGGCTACCTCAGTAGTACTACCAGGGCGTCTTCGCCTACCTCTCCCGATTGGTCACAATGAGATTCCAAGAACTCTTTGGTTATGTTTTGGTCACTCCTCTGAGTCTGCTAGCTCCTCTTATGCCCATCAGGGAGTTCCTGGCGCTCACTCTGCCACTGCCTGCTCTTCTTCCCAATGGATCATTGATTCAGGTGTCACAGACCACATAACAGATTTTTCTATAGGTTTTGTCTCTTATTCTCCTTTGTCTGGTCGGGACAAAGTGAGCATTGTTGATGGATCTCTGTCTTCTATTGCTGGGAAAGTGTCCATTCCTTACCCCTCTCTTACTCTCACTTCGGTGCTCCATGTGCCTAAATTTACTAGTAACCTGCTTTGTATTAGTCACCTCATTAATTCTATGAAATGCACTGTAACATTTTTCCCACCTCGTGTGTTTTTCAGGACCTGAAGACGGGAAAGATGATTGGCTCTGGTAGAATGCGGGATGGCCTCTACCTGTTTGACCCCTCCAGCTCTGTCACTACTCCCGCATGCTCTTTCTGCTGCCCAGCTCTCTCTAGACTCCTTTCAGTTTTAGTTCATTGGCCGGTTGTTGTTTTGTTTAGTTGCTGCTACTGGTTTTTGTGGGATCTTGCTATAACTGATTTTAGTTAGTGCCGGTTGCTGTTAGTTTTTCCCATCTTGCTTTTGAGGGAAAAATTTGTATTGTTTCACTATCAGCCAATCATTGATTTTCCTCTTTTGTTTTGGGTGCTGTTACAATTATCTTAGAATTCTTTCTGATCGAGCTTTGAGCTTAAATATGCATAACTGGAATGTGAGAACTGATGTTTAGTTGGGGATTATTGGCATGCTACTATTTTAGTATAGGTCCTTACTGCATGCACAGTGCACATAGTGTCTTTGAAGTTTCACCTATAGTCCCTAGTAGTCAACATCATAACTATAGTGTGATGCAACCCCGATAATAATCGCCCTTGCTGATACGATTCCTAAATAGATATCGTGAAGGATGGCATCACACAATAGAAATGGCAAGGACTTGGGGCGTGACACCGAAAAAGAAAAAGTAACAGTGAGATTTATCTTTCTTTTCCTTATGCTCTATATTTATGCACTGTGGCTTATTGGCAACAAAAATTATTATGGCATGAGGTGTTATGAATGCTATATCACTGATAATAATACTCGCTATTATGTATGGCCTTCACAAAGGCAAACAGGCGAATGAACTTCTGAGGGGATAAATCCTTAAATAAACATTTTTATATTCATGTAAATATTAATGTGTGGACACATGGTATTGTTAAGGGTATGACGGAAATTAAATGTACATAGATGATGTTAACGGATGTCAAATCAGTCGGCAGAAAGGCATAGACGTGTGATGAACGTACTGATTTGGACACAGAAACCCCTAAGGGGTTGGGCCCAAAGACTGAAATACTGATATAAATATTGATATGGTACAGATACTCTTAACATTACCGTACATAAACTGAAGAAATGATTTAATGTTTGACACATTGTTTTTACTATTTTATAGTTCTATTACATTAAGATGTCGTAATGAATGAAATTTGTAGTGCTTTTGTACCCGTACACAGCTTCATAAATGTTTTTCTCATTATGTTACTATTGTTATCATTAATATAATATTATTGTTATGAATAACCTCATTATTGTTTATATAGCAAATCAAGAAGGTAAATTCTCGCTTAGTCTTTGTGAAAGACTAATGGTTTATAATTCTAATTTTTTTAGGAAAAGGAAAACAGCAGGCCAGTCAACACTAGTGCAATGCTTGGAGCATATGTTGACGTTGGACTTATATAATTATAACTGTTTTGTGTTGTTATTTTGTTTTGTAGCCTTTCTTTAGATGTGGATATTTATGTATATAAACTGTAAGGAAAATGTATTGTGTACTAAAATGTTGGCACGTTATTACCTATGTTTCACAATGTAAATAACTGTTATGTGTTGGACTTGTGCGTGTTGTGTCGTATTCATTGTGATTAGAAATGTTATTAATGTTCTTAGATGATCATGAGAAGAGACTATATTGAATTGTGCGGACTACGAGCCGTTACAGTATACTCGGCGGAAAAGGGGTCCAGGTACATCGTCATCTCTCAGGCTACCCGCGCCAACATCGAATCCTTCTTTGGGCTCTCAAGGTATCTCTACCCAGCATCTGATGTCCCACTTTGTGTCCTACAGTTCATTATCTCCTTCACACAAGCTCTTTGTTGCATCTCTCTTCTCTATTTCTATCCCCTCAACTTGGCAGGATGTTATTGCTCATCCCAAAGTGACAGGATGTTATGCATGAGGAGATGCGGGCCCTGAAAAAGAATTGCACTTGGGATTTGGTTCCCTTGCCACCTGGCAAGACTGTAGTTGGGTGCAAATGGGTGTTCTCCGTCAAGCAAAACTCTAAAGGTGTTGTTGAGCGGTACAAGACTCGGTTGGTGGCCAGGGGATACACCCAGACCATGGTGATTAAGTACCAAGAAACCATTGCTCATGTGGCGAAGATGAATTCTATAAGAGTTTTTCTCTCATGTGTTGCCTGCAAAGGATGACCTTTAACTCAATTGGATTTGAAAAATGTGTTTCTTCACAGGGACCTGAAAGAAGAAGTCTATGTTTTCTTTGTAAAAAAACAACAGGTGATTGTCAAGTCAAGTGCAGAGACAAAATTTAGAGCTGACTCATGGGATCTGCGAAGGAATGTGGATTAAATAAATCCATGTTGAATGATCTTGGTATGGGGAATAAAGACCCCATAAGAATCTACTGCGATAGCAAAGCCGCCATCAGCATTACTCACAATCCAGTCCAACATGACCGCACAAAGCATGTTGAGGTTGATCGCCACTTCATCAAAGAAAATATAGAAAGAGGAGTTGTGAGCACATCATTTGTTCCCTCAAATCAGCAACTTGCGTATGTTCTCACCAAGGGTTTAAGTCAGACCGCGTTCGAAAAAAAATTATGTACAAGTTGGGCATGCACAATATCACAAGCCCAATTTGAGGGGGAGTATTAGATTTACCAATTATATTTTTATGACTTTTTTCCTTTATTGTTTTCCCCTCATATATAGAAGGGGAGCCCTTTTTATGAAATAATACTTACAATTCTCTCAGTCAACATATAAATATATATATATGATTATTAAGAGGCAGTATTAGGTCGTGAAACAGAGCAGTGCTGACCTTCTTCTGCGATTCCTGTGGGCAAACAGTGGCGGGAGGCTGCGCTCTTCGTTTCTTGGCCTGGGAGAAAGGCAGGAACAGTTGCTAGTCGGTGATTACAAACGGAGGGAGGCTTCACGGCAGGAGGTGGTTGTTACCCCAGTTAATTTAAACTCTTTGATTATAGTGGATCTCCTTCGGCGCTCTCCCCGTGGATGTAGAAGTTCTCTCTGAACAACATAAATTTTTTGTCGTCTGTGTGTGCTTGATTTCTTTGCATTGCTTTTGTTTATCTTTGTGCTTTAATTCCTACATCGGTAATCCGTTGCGTTCCACAGCATTGAGAGATCGCGGTAATTATTTCATAACAAACCTACACCTATTTGATTCTCCCATTTGCAAGGGCAAATGAATTCCACTCGGGCGTTTTTCGACTTCATGTATTTCCTCTTACAAAAGAGCTGATAAAGGAATACAAAATGAAGAAAATAGCTTTCCTCTTACAAAAGAGCTGATAAAAGAATACAAAATTTTAGTTAGTAAATAGCCTCACTTGTATTTTATTCCAGATGAGAGCCTCAAGAAATCATGGTCTTATCAACTACATCGATCCTCAAACAGAAATAATCTGAACCTTTTACACAGAAACTAGTTTGAGGACTCCTGAAATATCCAACACTGGGCTTCTGAATCTAACATTTAGCCCCGTTCAATCTATCAGAAGACAAAATGACAATGAAGAAGGTCATAATTTACCATGCAAATTCTCTCACAAATTAACAACTTCAAAAACAAAATGATATGTTAAACACAAAACATATCACCAGTTATAAGGAGAAGCTTTTGAGGTAGCCGGGATCCCGCTTGGCCTTCTCCTGGAACTTCTTAAACCATCGATCCAGTATATCCATAGGCACCACAAGCCGCGATCCATCCACGCTGCAGAACGACTGCATGAAGTTGAAGAGATTCTCGCCGACCCGCAGTGCCAGCCGCTCGATCCTTCTCTCCGCCCCGGCGTCTACAACCGGCGGCAGCGCGCCCAGATCCTCAATAGATACTCCAATCTTAGCCTCTGCGCCGGATATCTGTATTGCTCCCTCCGTAGCGTCGGCGAGGTCAGCGGGATCGGGCCAAGGGAGGGAGAGGACAGCGGAGGGGCGGGCGCTGTGTACGGCGCCGCAGAAAAGGAAGGGCTGGCCGGGAGCCTGGACGTAGATAGCGATCGCCTTACCCGGCGGCAGCGAGGTGGCGTTGAGGAGGAAGATGCACATCTCCCTCACATCGTAGTACGCCGCGCCTAAGATAGAGACAGGAGACGGAATCGGGGAAAGTATTAGGTTAGGGTTTGGGAAGAAGAGAGGAGGGAAAGAGAAGTTTTCAGAATTACCGACGAGGGTGCTCATGTCTAGGAGCCAGTGGAGCGGGTCGATCTGGGAGAAGGCGGAGATGTCCATTGGAAAGCTGCGGTCGGGAAATACAACCCCGAACATCTTCCTTCTTCTTCTTCTTCTTCTTCTTCTTCGAATTCTTCTTAATTTGTACTGATCTTTGAATCTTCTTCTTCTTCTTCGAATTCTTCTTAATTTGTACTGATCTTTGAGCTTGATCCGCTTCTCAGTAATTCGTGAGATCGGGAGAGAATTGGAACCAGTAACAGTAGTAGATTATCGGGTTTTAATTCTAGGTACAATCTTCTACAGTGTTCTAGAATTAGTTAGTTCGTCCAAAATGGAGAATTCATTGTTCTTATACCGCAGTTGAATCCCTCATGGAGTTCCACCTAGAAGAGAAAAATAAATCATATTTATAATGATGAGGGTATTGAAGTTGAATGGAAGAATGGTCCACCCTAGTGCTATGTGTGCAAGGGATCCAATCATATGAAGGATTGCCCTAAGCTTGGATGCTTAATGACTATGATGAAAAATGATGAGACAATAAGTGGGGATGAGGATGAGAAGGGAGAAATGGGAAGGATGAGTGTTGAAGCCAAGAAAATCCCGACCTCAGAATCGGATTAGGCGACCTAAGGTTACCGGTCTCGCAGTGAAGTCAGACGGCCCTCAGATGCAAAAATGATGAGTTAAAGAAACTAGACCCCAGACGCTGCGGCAGGAAGATCCCACCACGTACACAGTTGCTTAGACGAAGCAACCCCTTCTCAACCAGAATGGCCGAGCTAGATACGAAGGAGATGCGCGAGCTGAAGTTCGCGAGTAACTATCCGAGAATTTTCGGTCCTCTCCTTCGTACCCCCGGGATCCTATTTATAGGGAAATCCAAAGAGAGGGGGGGTCTTACTTATACCCCCACCCTGGCGATCGGGCGACTTTCTGGGGAGCTCGCACGGGACAGGCGAGTATCCCGCCTTAGTCGCCACCTAGCGAGTAGGCCTGGGGAGCTCGCCATACTCGCTCGAATCTTCTGCGGCCTGGGGCGCTGATCTTGACCCCCTTCTTGGCTTGTTGACCTTGACTTCTGATGACCTGGCGGTGGTAGGGCCTACCCTCGTCGCATACGGGTTGTACACAATCCCCGCTCTTTTTGGGCGACGTAGGAGCTCTGAAAGAAACGTCCAACACTTATTCGGCGAGCACACCTGCTGAGTATCCGGATTGCTCGCCTTGTCGCGGGCTTGGTGGAGTCTATAAATAGGGGGGTTGATTTCCGAGGCGGACTTTGAAGCTCGCCGAAAGTGTCGGAGGCCAACGCGAAGATGCTTCAGTACGGCCTCGCCGCCTTGTCTGGTCTCCTCGGTATCGCAAGACCAAAAAGGCCGCGCGAGGAGGATGCCGCCTCCGAGGTTCCGCCGTTGAAAAGGAAAAAGGCTAAGAAGCCCAAACAGCCCGCCACCACGGTGGTCGACTCGCCTCCACCTTCTAAGCCAGTCGCGACGGCGACTGGGAATCCCACGTCTTCTGCCAGCACCAAGAAACTTCTGAGCGACCTCGGGCTCGAAGACATTCCCGAGTCGGTCATGAACAGTCCGCCGGAGAATCCCGAAGCGGCCAAGGATCCTGCGCCGTCCCGGATCGAAGTCGTCACTGTGGCAGGTCGGCGTTCTGCAAAGTTCCATTCCTACTAGCTCGTCGCCACATGCTTCTCGCTAATTTTCTTTACTGTGCATATTCTCCTCCGAATGTCACGGATGTGTCTCTTGACGTCTACCCCTTGAGCTCGGCCCCCTTGCTCGCATTGGCAGCCGACAGGCCGCTCCGGACCGCTCACCCGGTTCGGGTGAATTTCGGCTCGAGGAGGGCATCGGGGGCTCCCTTAGCGAAGGACGTCCCCCCGGTGAGCAAAGAACTGCTGACGAAGGACCTCCCCGCCAAGGAAGTCGCACCAGTAAGCAAGGACCCCCCGGCGAGTAAAGTCGCTTTTGCTGTCGTGGGCGACGCGACGCTGCCAGCGACTAGCGTCTCTTTGCCGCCACCGCCTCCCTTGGTCGCTGCTCCTAGCCAGGCGCCGGGTATTGTCTTGCCTCCGCCGCCGCCTTTGTTTTCTCAACAGAGAGCGGACCTTCCGCGACATCCTCCTCCTCCTGCATCGAAGACCCCGCATCAACCTGCGAGTTCGTCTCAGGCTCCGCCGCCGCTGAAGAAGCCGGATAGGCCGCGACCGGCTTACTTCCCCCCGCGAGTTGGGGATTCCGATCATGGCGGTCGCGGATCAGGAGGACGCGGGCAGGGTAGATCTTCCGACAACCCTGGCGGCTCGTCTTCGGGGAGGCGAGATGCTTCTGGTCGTGCTCTTTCGTCGCGTCGGTCCCGATCTCCTCGTCGTGGTGAGTTTTTTCACCTCTGATCATGTCATCTGCCTTCGTCTTGACGACTTGTCTTCCTGTTTTCCAGATCACCCGGCGACCCCTGGGGCTGCCTTTATAGATGCCATCGATCTGTCAGGGAGCGAGTATCGCCATGCAGCAGCCCACGCCTACATGGAGCTGGAGAGCAAGTTCGATCAGCTCGCCATCTGTGACTCTCATCGACGAATCTCGGCTCTGGAGGCGAGGATGGCCAAGGTTGAAGGGCTTCAGGTGACTTTGGAGAGCTACGAGGCTCGCTTTCACATGGTGAAAGAGAATGATCGCCAGCTGGAGCTGAACAACTATCGCCTGCAGTTGGTCCTTGACGAGCTAGCCGGCATCCGGGCGAGTATGGGTTCCGCGGGGCGACTGGCGAGGATGGAGGAGCAGCTGAGGCTTGGCGATGATGCGACGGCGCTGGCGACGGAGCACTACCGGCGAGCGCGCGAGATAGGTTGGGTCGGGCGACATCCCCATCCTCCGGAGCGGCCACCTAGGACATAGTTTGTTTTTTCTTGCGCCATTGGCGACTTTGTAGTTACTCGGATATTGGAGACCATGCTCCTCCTTTGCGTTTATTGGCGACCATGCTCCTCGTTTTCTCCATGCGCGATTTTCATTTCTTCGATGTGTCGAGTTAGCTTATGCAGGTTCTGGCGGATATCGCAGCGCCTTTACTACATTGTGCGACCTTCGTTGCTACTCGCCGAGGCGGGCAGACCCCCCCCCCCCCATGTCTTTGCCTTTGTCTATAAATAGGAGGGGTTGGTGGGTCATAAGTGTGCTGCGATTAGCTCTTCCTCCCGAGTAGCCTATCTTCTCGCACTTCTTTCTCTTTTCTTTGCGTGCAGTTCGCGGACATGGTCGGTGACGACGCTAGCGCTCGCCGACAGGCTCACGCCATCAACTTCGCCGACGCGGCGTTTAAGAAGTCAATCACCACAGAAAGGGATCTGGCGACTTTCAGAGAGCGCCTATTGTCGGAGGGATACTCGGCGAGACTCCCTGCTCGCGGCGAGCGACTCAACACGTATGTTGAGGGCGCGCTCGTCTTGTCGCTGCGTCATTTTGACGTCGACTTGCGACTTCCCTTCTGGCCCGAGTTTTGCGAGGTCCTCCGATATTTTGGGATCGTCCCTGCGCAGATCAATCCCAACGGAATGGCGATAATCATGGGATTCCTCTGCTTCCTTCAGGAGGAGAGGATTGCCTTTGACCTCTCCGTATTTCGCCGAGTATTCGCCTTCGCCGCGACTTCGGAGGGGGTCGTCTTTTTCAGCAGCCATGTATGCAGTTTGGTGGGGACCGCGAACAAAGTCCACCGCTGGAGCGAGGAGCTGGTGATTGTTCACGGCGACTTCGGAGATACCCTTGGGAGGCCGCACTAACCCGCCGATGTTACCTTCCTCCCGTCGATCTTAGAGGGTGCTCGCGAGCAGCTCTTTGAATCTTTCCGGGGTCGTCGGTTCGACGTGATCTTCTGGCGACTCAACGTCAACTCGCTGGAGGCGATCCATCCCCACGAGGGTAAGGCGAGAACGAGATGCGACCTGCTTACTTGCTCGCTCTCTTTACTGAAGCTCGTGCTAACTTATTTGGTGTGCCTCTCGCAGTTCCCAACGAGCTTCCGAAGAAACCTCTCCCTTTAGCGAAGGAAGTCGCCACTTCGCACCTCGAAGCTCGCCCTCCGGCCGACGTTGGGGAGAAGAAGAGAACGACCAAGGGAAAGGTGAGGGCCGGGTCGCCGGGGCCTGTGAGTAAGAAAGCGAATGTGTCGTCGCCTCAGTCTAACGATCGTGAATCGTCGATGGACGCTCGGGCACCTCGCTTCCACCCCAATTACAATCTTGGGCACGGGGTGGTGGACTCCCATGGTCGCCCGTTGGTGACCTGGTCGGCGGAGGAGAATTTGGTGTCGTTGAGCACCAACCTACCGTCCTGGTCGACAGACTGGGAGGACAAGGGGGAGTCCTTCGCCGTTCTCCACGCTCTGTACGGGCGAGTGGACGCGGAGTCGATGCTGGAGCTTACTCCGTCGAAACTCGCCCACCAATCCGCCTGTGCGCTCGCGCGATCCGCCGAGCTAGGGCATTACTCGGTGAGAAAATTGCTGGAGACGACGGAGGCTCTGAAGGTCGTCTCCAAGAAGGCCATAGATCTTGGCATGCAGTCGGCCCGCTGGAGGGACTTCGAGGTGAGTCGTCTTTGGGTAATATCTGATTCGTCTAGTCGGTAGGTCCTGACGTCTGATATCTCGCAGGCTGCCGAGATCGAGGCCGCGAAGAAACTGTCCGAGTGTGAGGAGAAACTCGCCACCTCGCAAGCTAAGCTGGAGGCGGTCCAAGTTCGTGCAGCCAAGATGGAGACGCGGCTGGTCGTCGCCGAGGGACGTGCGAGCTCCTCTGCTGTGCTGCCGGAGGCGCCGCGGCCAGAGGACGACCCGACGTGGGCGGTAAAACGGTCCCGCCTTCTCTGGGAGGAGAGATCGTCCGTTCGCTGCGAGATTGCACGGGCGACGGGAAACGTGATACTCGCGCGGCTCAGGCTCGGTGGTCAGCTCGTTGAAGGGGAGAAGCCGCTCACCGTTGACGAGCTCATCCCTGAGCTGCTTGCCGAGGGGACAATCTCGTCCGATCGTGTCCCGTCCCCGTCTGGCTCAAGTGACTCTAGCGGTAGCGGCAGCAGTAGCGGAAGTAGCAGCGGCGGGAGTGGAGAGGATGACGAGGATGGGGAGCAGGTAGATATCGGGGATGAGGAATATCGACCAGATACTGGCGACGATGAGCCCTAGTTGCTCGCCGATATTCATCCGTGTACTGATTTTTTGATGCTTGTAATTCATCTCTTCATATAAATTTATACAAGTATTCTATTCTTCACTGGTCTGATATTGCTCGCTAGGCTCATAGGCTCAGGGAGGAGTGCTCCCTAAACGATTGCTTATCTCGCGTGTATGCTGCTCCGAACACCAATCGCACGCTCGTTGTGACGTGCTCGCCCGTACGCCTAAGGAACGTTCGTCCGCCTGCCCGAGAGAAACTCGTCTACCCGCGCGGGGCATACTCGCCTACCCACGCGGGGCATACTCGCCTACTCGCTCGAGGCAAATTCGCTCCTCGATACGAGTCCGGGCTTAGCAGGCGTCGAGTAGAGGAGCTCGCACGACCCAATTCCTGAGGAGAGAAGCTCGTGGGGATACCGGTCTTACGACGCTGCTCAACTCGAAGTCTTGATTTCAATCGAGGAGATCGGCCGATTCCCGAGGAGAGGAGCTCGTGGGGATACCGATCTTACGACACTGCTCAACTCGAAGTCTTGATTTCAATCGAGGAGATCGGCCGATCCCCGAGGAGAGGAGCTCGTGGGGATACCGGTCTTACGACGCTGCTCAACTCGAAGTCTTGATTTCAATCGAGGAGATCGGCCGATTCCCGAGGAGAGGAGCTCGTGGGGATACTGGTCTTACGACGCTGCTCAACTCGAAGTCTTGATTTCAATCGAGGAGATCGGCCGATTCCCGAGGAGAGGAGCTCGTGGGTATACCGGTCTTACGACGCTGCTCAACTCGAAGTCTTGATTTCAATCGAGGAGATCGGCCGATTCCCGAGGAGAGGAGTTCGTGGGGATACTGGTCTTACGACGCCGTTCAACTAGAAGTCTTGATTTCAATTGAGGAGATCAGCCGATTCCCGAGGAGAGGAGCTCGTGGGGATACCGGTCTTACGACGCTGCTCAACTCGAAGTCTTGATTTTAATCGAGGAGATCGACCGATTCCCGAGGAGAGGAGCTCGTGGGGATACCGGTCTTACGATGCTGCTCAACTCGAAGTCTTGATTTCAATCGAGGAGATCGGCCGATTCCCGAGGAGAGGAGCTCGGGGAATACCGGTCTTACGACGTTGCTCAACTCGAAGTCTTAATTTCAATCGAGGAGATTGGTTGATTCCCGAGGAGAGGAGCTCGTGAAGATACCGGTCTTACGACGCTGCTCAACTCGAAGTCTTGATTTCAATCGAGGAGATTGGTTGATTCCCGAGGAGAGGAGCTCGTGGGGATACCGGTCTTACGACGCTGCTCAACTCGAAGTCTTGATTTCAATCGAGGAGATCGGCCGATTCCCGAGGAGAGGAGCTCGTGGGGATACCGTTCTTACGACGTTGCTCAACTCGAAGTCTTGATTTCAATCGAGGAGATCGGCCGATTCCCGAGGAGAGGAGCTCGTGGGGATACCGGTCTTACGACGCTGCTCAACTCGAAGTCTTGATTTCAATCGAGGAGATCGGCCGATTCCCGAGGAGAGGAGCTCGTGGGGATACCGGTCTTACGACGCTGCTCAACTCGAAGTCTTGATTTCAATCGAGGAGATCGGTCGATTCCCGAGGTGAGGAGCTCGTGGGGATACCGGTCTTACGATGCTGCTCAACTCGAAGTCTTGATTTCAATCGAGGAGATCGGCCGACCCCCAAGGAGAGGAGCTCGTGGGTAACCGGTCTTACGACATCTCTGCCACTCGAAGTCTTGATTTCAATCGAGGAGATCCTGTCACTTGGGAGACGTTGAGAGTTAATCGCATGGACATCTCGGTGAGAATGCAATCTTCTCCTTTCGAAGAGACACTCTTGACCATGCCAAATCGGGGGGGGGGGGGGGGGTGACGTCCAGACTCGTTTCTAATAATTCCTCCAGTCGGAACAGAGACGCACTCGGGGAGACATAGGCCGACATGCAAGGGTGGGAGCTGATCTCGGCCGACAGTGCAGAGGCTCGGTCTTACAAGAGCGCTTAAAGTCCCGAAGCATCGTCCTATCATCTGTACTGGGTTATTCAGTAAGAACGGGTTGAAGGCACGTCTCTCGATTTGGTAGTGAAGATCGCTTCCAGCTACGCTTAATGTCCGTGAGTGCCAGCGTCCGGACAGGGGGTGATGTTCATCGAGGGTCCTTTTCGAACGCACTCGGAACCAACACACCGCCCTGGGCTCGTCCCTGCCCTTTCCTTGGCAGGTTATCCAGCCTTGCCGATCACTTGAGATCCTCTTCTGGGTGCTTGATGAAGTCGGCCTCCCCTCGAGTCCGAGTGATTTAGGGCGCACATTTGTTCCTCGTAGTTCCTCCAGTTGGAAGAGAGATGCACTCGGGGAGACATAGGCCGACATGCAAGGGGGGAGCTGACCTCGGCCGACAATGCAGAGGCTTGGTCTTACAAGAGCGCTTAAAATCCTGAAGCATCGTCCTATCATCCATACTGGGCTACGTACAAGGGACAAACCAACCAATGGTTCCCGGATTCGACGGCGAGGCGGATCCTGGAAGCACTCAGAAGCCTCGAGACATTTTTAACACAAAAAAAGGAGAACAGTCCAGCCACCACTGTATATTAAAAAGCATTCCTACAAAGTAATTACAAGTGTCACCACTAGGGGTAGAACCTTTTCAGGTCGTCCCCACTCCAGGTCCCATTCAACTACTCTCCAGCTTGATCTTGCAGGTAATAGCCCCCTGTGGTCAAGGCCTTTTGGACAATAAAGGGCCCTTCCCAGTTGGGATGCAGCTTACCGACGGTGGCCCCCCGTCCTGCAGCGTCCACTTTCTTCATGACCAGATCTCCCGTGAGGAAATGCTTGAGGCGGACGTTTTTGTCAAAGTGCTTCGCCATGCGCCTCTTGATCTCCTCTTGGCATATGGAGGCCAAGTCCCGAAGCTCCTCGACGTAGTCTAAAGAGAGCCTCTGGGCGTCTTCGTTCTCTAGACGCCACTCTTCGCTGCCATCTTCCGCCGCAACTACTCTGGGGCTCCACACCTCGAACTCCACCGGGATGAGTGCCTCAGACCCGTGGGATAACTTGAAAGGCGTTTCCCCCGTGGATGAGTTTGGGGTTGTTCTCAGGGCCCATAGGACCGAGGGGAGCTGCTCGGCCCAATTTCCTTTGAGATTGGTGACCTTCTTCTTCAGTAGGTTGACGATGAGCTTGTTGGCAGCTTCTACTTGCCCATTGCTCCGAGGATGGTGCACTGAAGCGAACCGAAGGTCTGTTCCCAACTGCTTGCAGAAGTCCTCCAGCTCCAAGCTGGCGAACTGCGGCTCATTGTCGGTGACGATGGCCAGCGGGATCCCAAACCTGCACGCGATTTCCCCCCAGATAAAGTTTTTGACGATCTGGGAGGTGGTCTTGGCCAAGGCTCTGGCCTCGATCCACTTGGAGAAGTAGTCGATCATCACCAGTATGAACTTCCTCTGTCCACTAGCTTGAGGGAACGAGCCGATCAGGTCCATTCCCCAGATGGAGAAGGGCCACAGAGCGGTGATCGAGCGGAGGTGTTGAGTTGGTTGAAGCTGGAGGGGCGCGAAGAGCTGACATTGGGAGCACTTTTTGGAGAAGGCCTCCGCGTCCTTTCGGATGGTGGTCCAGAAGTAGCCGTGCCTTAGGATTCTCTGCTCCAGAGTACGAGTCCCGGAGTGGCTGCCGCACTCCCCTGAGTGGATCTCCTCGAGAACTCGGGGGACCTCGATTTCTGACAAGCATCTGGCTAGGGGGCCCGAGATGGTCTTGCGATAAATCTCGGTGTCTTGTAGCAGGTAGTACGCGGCCTTGTATCGGAATTTCCTTCGGTCTTGCCCGTCCGAGGGCAGCTGACTCGTCGTTAAGAACGCAACGAACGGATCCTTCCACGAGGGTCGCAACTCGATCTCCATCATTTCTCCTTCCTCGATGGACGGTCAAAATAGCTCGGTGACCGTTCCCCCGGCCCGGGGATCATACTTGGCAAGGTAGTCAGCTTCGACATTGTCTTCTCGGGGCACATGCTCGACGAAGAAAGACTGGAACCCCCCGATCAGACCCTTAACCTTGACTAGGTATTGCTGCAGGATGGGGTCGTAGACCTCGAACTCTCCCCGAATCTGGAAAGCGACTACCATCGAATCGGTGAAAGCTCGGATGTCCTTGATTGACAGCTCCTTGGCGAGACGTAAGCCGGCCACTATGGCTTCGTACTCCGCCT
Source organism: Platanthera zijinensis (assembly GCA_039513925.1). Taxonomy (NCBI): domain Eukaryota; kingdom Viridiplantae; phylum Streptophyta; class Magnoliopsida; order Asparagales; family Orchidaceae; genus Platanthera; species Platanthera zijinensis. Next base: position 17,808,828 of record CM077085.1, on the reverse strand, counting down.
GATTATTCGTAACTGGGAAGAGGATCTCGACGGCCTGTTCGATCCTGGTTCCCTGGGGGATAACCAACACGACTCCGGCTCACACGGAATATCTGCCGGAAGCCCCGTCCACAAACATCTTCCAAGAGACCGGGCGAGAAGCGCCCACGTCTACCTTAACCTCGGCCGAGAAGTCGACCAGGAAGTCTGCTACCGCCTGGGCCTTGATTGCTACCCTCGGGGAGTAAGAGATGTCGAACTCGCTTAGCTACACCGCCCACTTGGCCAACCTGCCAGAATGCTCCACCCCATCCAAGATACTCCTTAAGGGATAATCGTAGACCACCTTAATGGAATGAGCCTGAAAATATGGGCGGAGCCGCCGAGCCGAAACTACCAAAGCGAAAACTAGCTTCTCCAGGATAGGGTACCTCGTCTCTGCTTGCCGTAATACCCGACTCACGTAATAGATGGGGAGCTGTCTCCTTCCTTCTTCTCGAACCAACACCGAACTAACCGCCTCAGCTCCTACTCCCAGATAAAGTAAAAGGTCCTCGCCGCCCTACGGACCTTGGAAGAGAGGAGCTTGGGTCAGCTGATGCTTAAGCTTTTCGAAAGCCTCCTCACACTCCGTGGTCCACTCGAATTTCTGATTACCCTGAAGGGCCTTGAAGAACGGGGAGTATTTTTCTCCGGCCTTGGAGAAAAAATGGCTAAGGCATGCCAGCCTTCCAGTCAGCCTCTGGACCTCCTTGGAATCTCTTGGGGAGGCCATCTCCATGATGTATTTCACCTTGTCGGGGTTAGGCTCCACCCCCCCCCCCGGGAGTAAGGAGGTGACCCAGGAACTTTCCCCTTCCCGCGCCGAAGACACACTTGGTCGAGTTAAGCCGCATCTTGTACTTCCTCAGGGTGGCGAAGGTCTCCGCCAGATCCGCTACGTGCTCTGTGATGCTCTTGCTTTTGACGAGAAGGTCGTCCACATAAACCTCCAAATTCCGCCCCTTTTGCTCTTTGAACACCTGGTCCATCATTCTTTGATAAATTGCGCCGGCGTTTTTGAGCCCGAAGGGCATCATCTTGTAGCTATAGCACCCGTCGCCGGTGATGAAGGAGACATCGCGGCAATCGGGGGGATGCATCCGGATCTGGTGTTATCCTGAAAAAGCATCAAGGAAACTCATCACGGGAAATCCGATGGCGGAATCAACCAGCGCGTCGATTTGAGGCAAGGGGTAACAATCCTTCGGGCAAGCTTTATTCAACATAGAAAAATCAATACATAGCCTCCAGCCCCCTCCGGACTTCTTTACCATTACAATATTAGAGACCCAGCCTAGATACTGGATCTCCGAGACAAACCCCGCCTCCAGCAGCTTCCTCACTTCCTCCCTGATCGGCTCGGCCAGCGCGGTGGCGCTCTTCCTCTGCCTTTGGCGAACCGAAGCTACCGCGGGATCCAGGTTGAGGCGATAACAGGCAACATCGGCATCAATCCCTGGCATCTCGGCGGCACTCCACGCGAAGATATCAGCATTCTCCTGCAGGCAAGCAGCTATCTCCGCCTTCCCTTCCTGGGGCAAGGCTCCTCCGACCTTCAGCAGCTCAGGCCCTCCTCTCGGGGAGATCACCTCCACTTCCTCTAGCTCCTCGGCAGCTTACAGGCCCTCCTCATGCTCCATCATCCTCTCCAGCCTTTCCGCGTCACCCATCCAGCTGATGGTGCTGACAGCGTTCAGGTAACACTCCCTGGAGGCCTTCGGATCCCCCCCTGATCCGGACTTGGACATCATCCTGGCAGTACTTCAGGCACTGATGATACGACGACGGGATGGCTTTGAAATAGTTCATGAGAGGCCGTCCGAAAATGGCGTTGTAGCCGCTGGGTGCGTCGACGATGACAAATCGGCACCGGATTGAAGTACCCCCGAGGGTGACCAGCAACTCCACTCCCCCTTCTACCTCTTTCTTCTCTCCTGAGAAGCCAAAGAGAGGCCCATCCGCGGCCTGGACCCTGGATGCTTCCACCTGAAGCCCCACGAAGGTCCTCTTGAAAATGACATTCACCGAGCTCCCGTTGTCCGCGAGGATTCGGTCGACGATGAAGTCTTCGATGGCCGCTTGTATCACCAACGCGTCATGAAAGGGGTTCTCGTTCCACAGCATATCCTCCTCCGAGAAGGTTATCTCGTTCAGCAGCGGAGGAGTTTGCGACGTCGAGGCGACGCTCCTCTTGTAGATATGGTGGAGACTACCCTTGCGGGAAGCTCCAAGCCCTGCACCCCCATTGACCACCCCGACGTGTCCGCATCCCGGACCGGGAATTACGTTTCCTCGACCTCCTTGATCAACCCTGTCCTCATTCCTCCTCCTCTGCGGAGCTTGGAAGGCTACCTGCTCGACTGGGGCCTCCTGCCTTGGCTGCTCTATCTGCCTTCGTCGCCTCCAACCTCCTCCTTGCCTCCCAAAACTCGGGGCAGGCCAAGGTCACATGCCCCTCTACTCGATGGATATCGCAGTAGAGGGGAATTGTCGCTTCCTGCTGCCTCTCCTGCCGTTTCTCCTTCCGTCGGCGCTTAGCGGCCCGTTGTGTTATGGTCATCGTCTCCCTTCTTCCTCCTCCCTGCTCCCTGGGGTTGTTGTTTCTCCTCTCTTCCTGACGGATCGGTCGCCTCCACTGGGGACGATCTCTCGGATACTAAAACCTTCTTTCTTCCCTTCTTCCTTCCGGGGCCTCGACGGGCCTCCTTTCTTCTTGCCTTCGAGGCCTCTCCTGCCTCGACTCTTCCACCCTCCTGGGCTCCTCCCTTCTCTTCCTCTCTTCCTTCCTCTTCGGCTCCTCCCACCTTCCGACATCGTGTTTCTCTGGACGCCTCTCCCTTTCCAGCAGTCTTCCCCTGTTCTCCCCTAGTGGCTTATCCCCGTCCAGCCTTGCCAGGAACTCCTTGTTCCTCTCCTCCCCCTGAATGAAGACATTCGCCCTCTCCACCATTTCTTCGAACGACCTCGGCGGCCTATGCCCCAGCTCCATGTTGAAAAGTCCCTGCTTCAGGCCAAACTTGAGGGCAACCATTAAGGTAAACCCATCCACCTCCTCCACCTCCAAAACCTCTTCCTGGAACCGGTCGATATAACGACCCAAACTCTCGTGTTGCCTCTGCACGATCTTAAAAAGGGTCGTCGTCTCCTTCTTTCTCTTCTTGGATGTCGTGAATCTCGCTATGAGACCTCGACGAAGGTCGGAGAAGCAGTATATGGAACCTACCGGCAGTTGGTGGAACTAGTCTCTTGCACTTCCCTTGAAGGTGATGGAGAAGAAGCGGTACTTTAAGGCATCTGACATGTTGCGAATCGAGACCACGTCCTCAAACCACTGAAGATGCCTTACCGGGTCATCTCTGCCGGAGTAGTAGGTGAGGGCGGACTCTCGGAAATTGTCGGGGATGGGGGCCGTGAGGATCTCAACGCAGAAGGGGCTCCTCCCTTCCTGGCGGCAGCGATTATTCTCCTCACTCGAATACTCGTACTCGCTCCATCGGCGAGTATTCCCATACCTCGCCGAGAGTTCAGGATCTCGGAACCTGATGCCCTGGCTGCTCGCTGGGTGATGACGCGGCGGCATCGGTTGCTCCTCTCTCGTCCAGGCGGGCTCCTTTCCTGCTCGCCGGGTTGGCTCCTCCTCGCCCGGTGGGGTCAAGCGACGCGGAGAAGTCGCCGTGACCTCAGGGGGGTTGCGAATCCGACGAGTATCGCCCTCTCCATTCTCTTCGCGAACTCCTCGAAATCCGCTACCGTCACAAACCCGCCACCTCGCTCCGAGGTGCCTACTCCTGCCGAGTTGTCCGCCAACTCGCCTTGATCGCCACCATTGACCATCTTTCACCACCATGAAACTTTCCTCCTTGGCTGCTATCCACGCTCACCGCACCAAGTGTTGAAGCCAAGAAAATCCCGACCTCAGAATCGGATTAGGCGACCTAAGGTTATCGGTCTCGCAGTGAAGTCAGACGGCCCTCAGATGCGAAAGGGATGAGTTAAAGAAACTAGACCTCAGGCGCTGCGGCAGGAAGGTCCTACCACATACCCGGTTGCTTAGACGAAGCAACCCCTTCTCAACCAGAATGGCCGAGCTAGATACGAAGGAGATGCGCGAGCTGGAGTTCGCGAGTAACTATCCGAGAATTTCCGGTCCTCTCCTTCATACCCCTGGGGTCCTATTTATAGGCAAATCCAAAGAGAGGGGGGTCTTACTTATACCCCCACCCTGGCGATCGGGCGACTTTCTGGGGAGCTCGCACGGGACAGGCGAGTATCCCGCCTTAGTCTCCACCTAGCGAGTAGGCCTGGGGAGCTCTCCATACTCACTCGAGTCTTCTGCGGCCTGGGGCGCTGATCTTGACCCCCTTCTTGATTTGTTGACCTTGACTTCTGATGACCTGGCGGTGGTAGGGCCTGCCCTCGTCGAATAAGGGTTGTACAATGAGTATCATGTAAGACCTTAATGTCATGTCTAACTTAAGGAGGATTGGAAAGAAGGAGAAGCTCCTACATAAGTCGTTCATCTTTGTGGTGTTTCTTTTGTGAAGGACCGTACAAAGTCAATGATTACCCAATTTGGGATAAAAAAAGAATCTTCCCCGATTGAGTTGGGGAAAGGTGCAACTCCAACTTGGAAAGTTTGAACCAAGCCCATACTAGTGGAAGGTTGATAAGTAAAGGTCAAATAATGGTGAATGTGGAGATCAAGGGATCAAAAATGAGTCATAGATATATGCACAGCTGACTTCTTCATGTCCAAGACAGTTGCTGAGAGAATTGGACTACAAATCAAATTTGGACCAGCACAACTTAAATTTGCTAATTCTCAGGAAGTGCGAACTTTTTGTCTTACTACATACATGGATGTTCGTATTAGAGGACGGAAGGGTAATGTGTCTATCTGATGGGGATGAAGCATCATTTAAAGCCTTAGGGGTGCATTTAACCACTCTTCCCTCATGATTTCTCCTATTATGGAGATCATGGGTTTGACCGGTCAACCCACTCCCCATGATCTCCTCCGCAATAGGAGGCTCATGGGGGTCACTTATTCAATAACTACCGTCGTTGCCCGCCGCCGCCGGCGGCCTCCCACCTCCAGCCGTCGCCGCCACCGACCGCCGCCGACCGCCACTGCCACCGCTTGGCCGCCAGGCCACCACCGCTTGCAGCTTGGCCACCGTCCGATCACTACGGAGCCTCCATCGCCGTCTGATCTGCAGGTAACCACCCACTAACCACCAGGTTAGTGGGGGAGGCCCACCATAACCACCTCCGGGAGGCTATAAAAGGAGCTCCAGACCTCCTCATTTCTCACCTTTTTGCTCCCCCAGACTTCTTCTTCCTCAAGCCAGAGCTCTGCCGAACTCCTCCCTCCGGTTATCTTCAAGCCGCCTACGAGCCAGAGGAACGCCCAAGTCCCTAAGTGCATAGAGAAGGGAAGAAGACGACCATCACCAGCGCCCAAGCACATCAGCCACCAAGCAGCATCCAGCACCCCCTCAACGCAGCCTGTTGCCCGTTGCGAGTCAGGAATTATCTCTTACCCCCAAGTTGTAACGAGGAGCGGCCTGTCGCCCTCGATTCTCCGAGCATAATTGTAACCGCAAGCTAATAGTGGACTTTGACTGGCATAGATCCGGTCACGTGATTTTTTACCCAGTTGAGGGGTTTTTCCACGTTAAAAACTCTTGTGTCAACTCTCTATTTTAATTTACTGTGTGCGCGCTCGGTCATCCCGAGAGCTAAGGCGGTCCAGTTTATTCCAGTCCGACCGGGATGCTGAGTTAGTCCGCAATAGTTTGGCGCCGTCTGTAAGAACACGATCTCCAACATCCTTCAGAAGTCAAGACCTTCATCCTTGCAACATTCAATTTCCACTTCAATGGCAAAGAGAAGCGCCCGCACAGCTAAAGGATCCATCCCAGAAGGACACACTGAACCAGCACACTCCCACTCTCTGGTGGACGTGTCATTGGCCACAGAGGCCGCTTTCGCACCTGTTACCGCCCTCGAGGGGCGTGTTCGCCAGATGGAGGAGCAGCAGACCAAAATGCTCACTCTGCTCAGAAATTTAGGAGCACCCCCCTCCCCCCCCCCCCTCCGCTCCTCCTCTGCCACCAGCACCAGCTATTCTCCTGCCTCTGCCAAATCATGGCCTAACGCAAGAAGCTCCGCAAAGAGAAGAAATATCAGAAGAACTCTTTGATGCCGCTAGCTCCACTCACCTGACTCGCTGGGGAGTCGGAGCTGGTCACCATCACCGCAACTTGGGAGAAGAAGCCTGACTGCCAAGACGCGAGAGGATCACTCGAGAAGAAATTCGAGAAGTAATTGCTGAGGAATACAGACAACTTGGGCGACGCGACATCCTCGCATGCCGCCACCTCCATCAGGGCTCTCCACTCCCCCCCAGGTTCTAGCGCATCTGATTCCACATAGGTTCAAACTACCAAGCATCGAAACGTTCGACGGGACGAACGGCCCGCTAGAACACATCAATCATTTCACCACAATTATGAGGATCTATGACTCAACAGACCAACTGCTCTGTCAAGTCTTCCCAGCTACCCTTAAAGGTCAAGCTCGTACCTGGTTCCACTCCCTGAGAGAGGGAACTATAGCAAACTTTGCAGAACTGTCAAGACAATTCACTGACCAATTCATTGCCAACCGAAGAATTGTTTGTGATCGCTCACACTTTTCTGGCATTCGACAGAATGAAGGATAATCCCTTAAAAACTTCTTTCACCGCTTCACCTCAGAGGCACGTCAAATTCCGTGCATCAACCCCGAACTTCTCAGAGGCGTCTTCCTTGGCGGACTCCGCCCCAGCGGCTTCTATTCAGCCCTCATGAGGGAAACCATGCCCAGTTATCTAGATCTTGTTCACCGGGTCGAGGCCCAGATAGCGGCCGATGAGACCATCGAAGCACACCGCCAGCAGTTTGAAAGTAGACCAAAAAGGAAGAAAGGAGAAGAACAAACTCTCATAGGACAAGAAGAACGACGTCAGGCTGAGCGCCGTAGTGACAACCGTCGACGTGACCCTCTAAGGAATGGGGGGCAACATCCACTTCAAGGATACTCTCCTCTGCATACCACCTGCACTAACGTGATGTACGCAATTCAGAATAATCTGGTATTCTGACGACCAAGAATACCGCGGCCAAACCCTCATGCTGATCAGACAAGGTACTGCGAGTTCCACCGCACGCCTGATCACAACACTGAAGAGTTTGTCGGGCTGAAAGATGAAATTGAGTGCCTCGTACGCCAAGGGCTCCTTGGGAGATTTTTGCAAGGACAAGCGCAAAACAAACAAACACAACCTCGTGAAAGAGACCAACAAAACCCACCATAGGGAACTGGTGGGGGAAGGTAGATGGTGGGCAACATTGAGACAATCGTCGGGCCTCTAACACAGATATTTTCAGTAAAAGGATCAGATAGGAAGCCAAATCAGGATATCACCATCACGTTCAACGACAAGGGCCTCGAAAGGATGCAGACGCCCAACCAGGATCCCCTCGTTATCTATGTCGGGATCGGGGATCCCTGCTTCAACGTCAAAAGGATCCTGGTAGACAATGGAAGCTCGATAGATGTGTTGTTCCTCTCCACCCTGGAAAGCATGAAGCTCACTAAGCAGTATCCAGCACCCACTCGACGCAGCATGTTGCCCGTTGCGAGTCAGGAATTCTCTCTCACCCCCAAGTTGTAACGAGGAGCGGCCTGTCGCCCTCAATTCTTCGAGCATAATTATAACCGCAAGCTGATAGTGGACTTTGACCGGCACAGATCCGCTCATGTGGTTTTTTACCCAGTTGATGGGTTTTTTCACGTTAAAACCTCTTGTGTCAACTCTCTATTTTCATTGACTGTGTGTGCGCCGTCTGACCTTTTCCCTTACAGAGTGTTCAGTGTTCCCAACAAGGGACTATGGCCTCTCCTCTTACAGAGTGTTCAGTGTTCCCAACAAGGGACTCTTGTCTCTTCTCTTATAGAGTGTTCAGTATTCCTAATAAGGGACTCTGGCCTCTCCTCTAACAGAGTGCTCAGTGTTCCCAACAAGAGACTCTGGCCTCTCCTTTTACAGAGTGTTCAGTATTCTCAACAAGGGACTCTAGCCTCTCCTTTTACAGAGTGTTCAGTATTCCCAATAAGGGACTCTGGACTCTCCTCTTACAGAGTGCACGGTGTTCCCAACAAGGGACTCTGGCCTCTCCCCTCACAGAGTGTTCGGATCACCGCAAAAGAGATCCTGGCCTCTTCAGTTCATAGCTCGACTAGATCGCACAAACCAAGCCACGAGCCAACCTCGCGCAAACTAAGCCGTAACTACAAGCCGCGCAAAACAATGTTGCAAGCCAAATTTACGAAAGAACAAAATTTGTACAAAAGAAAGGGATAGAAGATCCCAAGGCCTCCACATCTAGGTCGACGGGGGCAGCAACATCAAGAGAGACAACCAGAACCTCGTCAACTAAGGAACCCTTCTGCCTTAATGAAGACGGAGGCGCCGCATCACGTCTCTACATCTTTCAACAACAGGTTCCCTCTTCCAACCATGTGCACAAGGTACCCTGATGGCACACTCGGGAAAACCAGAAACTCGCAACCTCTTATCCTCTACAAATGAGAGCTCAATGTGCTAAGCATATTGCACCCTTACCCATAATCAGCGCACATTGCACACGTTAAGCACACATCACGAGCATTGCACCTCATATGCACAATGCACATTGCGCCCCACGGGCACGCTGCGCACATTGTATTATGCACACACGTCACATGCATCACACAATTGTGCGCTCTACGCACTACGCATATTACACCTTGTGCACGTTGCGCACGCTGCACGCATCGTGCACACAGCATATGTTACACATCACACACATTACGCAATGCACATGTCACACTTCGTGTACATGCCACACATCTTGTACCTTGTGCATTCTACGCCATGCACACATAAATTCCAAAAGTGCACCTAGCGCATGTTGCGACCACCACAGACATCAACGCATGACACTCACCGTTCACATTCCCCTCACCACGACAAGCTCATGCATGCAATTCACCATCAAGTCCCCGCACTCCTTCCGCTCCGACCACGGAGTCCGAGGACTTGGGGGCATCTGATGGGGTTTCCCTCTAAGAATGGTTAAGTCAAGCCCGAGGACCACCCCGCCCGACCCGCACTAGGTTTCTAACCAAGCGCGCACTAGTGCTCGCCCCGGGAAGCGCGTGTCAGCGGGCGCACGGGGAAGCGCGCGCATGCGCGCGTCTTGGGCCGCGCACACCTGTGCGCGCTCTGGGAAGCGTGCACCTGCGCGCGCGGGGCCAGGCCGCGCGCAAGGCGCGACCTTCTTCCTCGGCGCCTGGCCGCCTGACGGAGCCGCCCCCATGGCAGGGGCGGCCTGTGTTTCGGCCAGAACGGGCGGAAACTGTGCCGCCCGTACTAGTCTCCGCCCCTCACAGGGGCGGCCCGTGTCTCTCCCAGAACGGGCGACAATTCTGCCGCCCGTTCTGGCCGCCGCCCCTCACAGGAGCGGCCCCTGTTTCGCCTAGAACGGGCGGCGATTTTGCCGCCCGTTCTGGCCGCCTCCCTCACAGGGGCGGCCCTTATTACGCCCTGAACGGGCGGCGATTTTGCCGCATGTTCTGGTCGCCGCCCCTCACAGGGGAGGCCCCTGTTTTGCCAAGAACGGGATGCGGTTTTGCCGCCCGTTCTAGCTGCCGCCCCTCACAGGGGCGGCCTCTGTTTCGCCTAGAACGGACGGCAATTTATCCGCCTGTTCTGGTCGCTGCTCCTCACAGGGGCGGCCCCCGTTTCGCCCAAAACGGGCGGTGGTCCCGCTACCCGTCCTCTACCGGCCCCGCCAATGGGCGATTTCCTCTTCCCCTCGGTCGGCCGACCACTCCTAGGTGGCCGACCAAGTCCCTTCGGTCAAGCGTAACCCTCGCCGACAGGCAACCTTCCCCGTCGTCACTGATGCCGTCTGTAGTCCGTCATGTGTATTATCCACCGTCCGATCACGCTCCTGCGATCGCCGCGTCGTTTACGTGGGTAACCACCCACGTAACCGCCTGCATGATCTCCTATAATAAAGATAATGCATTGCCAAAAATAGAACGGTGTGCATATAACGAGATTAATATGCATAATAAACCATAGTCCCGTAAAAATAAATATAATATTTTGGTCTATTGATAGCAATCATGGTGATTATGGGCTACGGATAACCGCGTAACCTCCATAACCACCCATGAAGCCTATAAATAGGGCCCCAGACCCCCTTTAATTCTCATTCTCACCTTCCTCGGGAAATCCTCCTACAGATTTCTCCCTCATTCCTCTTTCATCTCCTCCTTCTTCGAAGACCTTTAAGCGCTCCTTGAAGATCTCCTTCGTCTTCGACGTCTCCTTCGAAGATCCTCATCTTTTTCGTCCGGGAAATCCTCCCACGGATTTTATCCCTCCTTCATTTCTCTTCCTTGCGCGCTCTCGCGCGCATCGCCTCCATGCGCGCTCCTGCGCGCATTGCCTTCCTTGCGCGCTCTCGCGCGCATCGCCTCCATGCGCGCTCCTGCGCGCATTGCCTTCCTTGCGCGCTCCCGCGCCGTTCTCTTCCTCGCGCACTCCTGCGCGCGTTGCCTTCCTTGCGCGCTCCCACGCACGTTCTCTTCCTTGCGCGGGGTTGCCTTCCTTGCTCGCTCCCGCGCGCGTTCTCTTCCTTATGCGCCCCTGCGTGCGTTGCCTTCCTTGTGCATCGCCTCCTTGCACGCTCTCCCGCTCGTCGCTTCCTCGCGTGCACTCGCGCGCGCCTCTCCCTCGCGCCTTCTTGCGCTCGTCTCTCCCCTGCATACTCTCGCGCGTTCTTGCGCTCATCTCTCCCCTGCATACTCTCGCGCGCTCTCACACACGTTGTTCCCTCACGCGGGTCTCTTTCCCCCACGCTCCACACACTCTCCTTCTGTATGCGTCCTACGCTCTCCCTATTTACCCACAACCGCTCAGCGCGCCCTCCTCCAAGAAGCGCCTAGCGCGCTCACCTCAAGCAAACTCCCAGCGCGCTTTTTGCCAACAAGCGCACCACGCGCTCCAGAACAAGCACTTCATCCACCAATAAGACAATCAAACTACGCTTCTCCAAAAGACCATCGGAGACAAGAAGCGGAGGGTAAGACGTGTTAAGCACGCCTCAGAGCCTCAAAGCTCCAAACATCAGAACGTGTAACAACAAGCTACTCCCGCATCTAGGAATTATTAGAAGACTCCATAATACAATGAGCGCATCGCTCCCCACAGTAGTCGAAGAAATAATTAGCTTTGTGAGTGGTGGCATGTCACCCTCCAAGTTTCCTCTCTCTCTCTCTCCCCAATAATTATAACGAGAGGCGGCTTGTCGTCCTCGAGTTCTTGAAAAAACCCTGTAACAACACTCAGATCTATTGGGGGTTTGGTCGGCACAGATCCGACCACGTGGTTTTTCACCTCTTTCCGGGATTTTCCACGTCAAAAAAATTATCTTGTCAACTTTCTATTTTCATTGACCGTGTGCGCGCTCGACCGTTCCGAGAGCTAAGACGGTCCAAGAATTCAGGCCCGACCAGAACGTCGAGTTAGTCCGCAAACCCCCCAAAGTTATTCTCTTTGAAGATTACGACGTTGCCATTGAAATGAATTCTCTTAATAAGTTTCAAGGAATTCTCATTTGCCCCACATTTGAAATATATCTCGTTAATGATCTGGCCACCTACTCAGTATCGATAAGGCGAGACTATATGGGCAAGATTAGAAAATCATCATCGCAATAAGGTCTGCAAATAACAAAAGAATATGAAACATCGATAGAAATGATGGATGCGTCAAGGACGATGCATGGATTCAGTGAAGGAGAATGTCGCGGTGCTAAGATTAACTCAATTGCTTTTTGACAAGTGTTCTAAATTAGTCTAGATATGTCTAGAACATTTTAGAATGGTGAGAAGAATCATGCTTGGGAGCTTGAGTTAATTGTAGCTTGAGTTGGGTGTTAGTTGTCTGTTACTTAGCACGCCTACCCTCCCGAGCTATCTTTTTGGAACAAATATTTCTTAGTTCAAGTGGAATTTAAACAAATTTGAAGTTTTTAGTTCTGGTTCAAACTTTATATTAACTTTTTGAATTCAATTATTGAGCCAAACATATGGTATCAAGGATGATGTATATATAACCCTATTATTGAGCATACATGTGTTCATAATCTCCATCAAAATTAAAAACTAAAGCATTTAATTCTGATATTATTCCTCTTTTTAAATACAAGTTCACATGATAAAGGTTAAAATCCATGACTAATGCAATACTATATTTACTTGTACATCAAAAAAGCCCAATGAGCTTCCCGCTATTATTTGGAGGGAAAATATTTAGTTACGCCTATCGCACAAGAGAACGGTGCGGGTGAATATTATAAAAAATGAATTTTTAGAGGATTAACCTCTCCAATCAGTTTGGAGGGAGAGTAATTTTTAGGTCAGGAGTCCTGATCATGAGCATGGTCCTGCACCAATGAGGAGCCTGCAAAAGAGGTGGGGCCCACGCAATTGTGGCTTGTGCCCTACACTTTTGCGCGGGACCCTGATCATTTTAGGCTCCTCATTGGTTGTTCTGACCATGCTCATGATCAGGAATCCTGACCCAAAAATTTTCCTTGGAGGGAGGGGTTAATCCGCCTCCATGAAATGTCAAATCTTCGCAATCTCGCAGAGTTACTATCCATTGTAATGTCTCCTCATGATTAATTGAAGGGTGTCGGGCATCAAAGGAATCCTGATTAACAATGATGATCCCTCAATGACAAGCTGTCCATAAATATTAGACGAAGAAAGATGATTCACATCTATCATAAGAGTCAATCAGGGCAATAGCATCCGCTCCATTGAGGATAAGAGACAGCATTAAGGCTTCGTTTGGCACAGTAATGGCGATCGTGAATTTGATGGTCATCAACTGTCGTTCGTGAACACCCGTCTTCACCTAAAAAAACTCGTGCATTTTATGCTCGAAACTAGTTTGTTTTCTAGGTAGCGGTCAAAACCTTTGTTTTGCCAAAGGTATATTGTATGATAATGACATTTTTGATCAAACTTATCGGAGTAAATAAGCCGTGTCAAACACAGCCTAAGTTGTTAAAATTAATCCAAAAAACATGTAGCTTGAATAGGAAATTGACAGAAAAATTCTTATAAAACGGTAAAAATGGAACATGGGCACCGAAGAGAAGTAGAGAACACTTGGTTCAAAATTCAATCAGCAGAATAATTCAAGAGCCCGAACTCAAACCTGGTGCACCGGCACATGTGAGGTGGATTCGAGTTCGAGTCCATAAAAATATGTATTAAGCGGGGTCGTCTGAAACTTCCTAACAGCATGCTACCGCAAAAAGACGCCGATCAGAGGCATCAAGTCCAGCATACCTACCAACAACTCAAGAATCTGAACTGGTTTTTATATCTACAGATAGTTGAGCTTGAAAATGTAGGGGGATCATATTGCTTGTTGTTTCATTATATAGAATTAAGGCGGCCATTTTTGAAAAACATTATTTTTATTTTTTTTAGATGTCTGATAAATAATCAGCCTAAAACTCATCTAATAAAAATTATTCCTTTATTAGGCGCATTTTCGGCTGGTTATTTATCAAATACACAAAAAAATGAAAATGAAGTTTTTTTCTTCAAAAACAGAAGGTGTCTTTTTGAAGGAGCACAGCTGGGATTGAACATTACTCAGTTGTCTTGCAGAAGGTAGAGAAATTATGATATGTTTGTTCTCTGGTAAACTTCAATCAATGTGGAGAGATCTATCAGGTTTTGCTTTATATCCCAAACAAATCAAGATTAGGCCTAAAAATTTCATAGAAATCTGTAGGGCCTCCCCCCTCCCTCGCTATTTTTCGCTTCCGTATCCTTCTCCCTCTCTTTGGAGGTCACAGACTAACAGGCACGACGGCGACTTAGAGAAACGAAGCAACCCAGCAGGGTAGTTATAGCGTCTGGCGGCGTGCATAGCTAAGCCATATTTGAAGTAAGAACAATTAGGCCATATTTGAAGCACGCATAATGCCTTTTTATATATAACAAAAATAAACATTAAAGGTTTGAGATAAGGAAACTGTCTAAAAGTTTGAGGCAGCTCTTTCAAAATATTTCATCAATTGCTAGAGCGTTATTTATGTGAGGAACAGCAGAGTGTGGTTTGGCAAGGGAGATTATTGAGCAAGAAGCTCACTTGCCTAACATCATCCTCACAAACTCCTCGTAATTGACCTGACCGTCTCCGTCGATGTCCGCCTCGCGTATCATCTCGTTAACTTCATTATCAGTCAGATTCTCTCCTAGATTCGTCATCACGTGTCGGAGCTGATCATTCAAACCCCACAAATCCAAATTATCCTCAGTTAGTAAACTAGTGATGAATTTTAATGGAGACATAACAAAATGCCTTTAACCGAGTAATATATCGATTGCTACAAGAAAGAGAATGAGGGACGCGGGGGTGAGGAAGAGGTGCAGCTTACCTCTGCTGCAGAAATAAAGCCATTCTGATCCTTGTCAAAGACTTTGAATGCTTCTCGAAGCTCCTCTTCCGAGTCGGTGTCCTTGGAACACAAGAAAATTTTAGTAAGATCTGAGTAAAAGAAATCAAATTCTTTCACTCTCTAAACAGAACATTGGCAACTGAGGCAATTGTGCTCTGAACAAAAGAGTTGCAAATCTTCTATTTGTATTAAAAAAAAGGTCAGAATATAGCTCAAGCAAGACCAGGAAAGTTAGGGTAACAATAACACTAAATAGTCAATTGAGTGATTTCACTTTGACAGAATAATGGTGGGATTTTATTAATTTAATTATTTTTCAATAGTTGTTAAGATAAAAATATGTATTGGCTATCTAGGAACAAATCAGTCAGGGAAACATGTTCACTAGGCTGTAGCAGATTGCTTCAGCAGGTTGTTGACTAACATCACGACGAACCAAATAATTTTGCTATGATCTGATAGAGATTTGAGGCTTTTCTTTTTTGAGAGTTTGGGTGCATTGGGTTTTAGAAAACTGCATCCAGCCTCATGCAAACTGCTAGCACCAGTTCCTACCCGTAATTTTCCTGTCAAAGACTCAACACTTCAAACCAATCCATTTATCCATTATGCAAGGATCTTCCTTCGCTACAAACTGAAATTGTGAATTCATCTTTATTCACAATTCTCTAGCAAGATAAAACTTTTGTCCAATCACCTCTCTCCAATCAATCCTTATCATTCAACACAAATTATGCATATTAATCATGCAAGCACTCAACGCACATCAGATTCTCAAGATGGTTTCATCAGTCTGAACCACATTTAATATTAGCTGAAATAACCACTGCACATCACTTCCTCCATCCTCCTAAGGAGCGCTGCCATTCTCTTTCTCTTCTCTCCACAGTCAGCAGGTTGCCAGAGAACCAAAGGCGACATCGCACACAATGATTGTGCCTGCTCCCAACTTTTGAACCTCTATCTTGAAAGACAGCAGTCATTCCCAACCAATAGCTAACCTCACTGACACCTTAAGGCATGACGAATCTATGGGTGACAGACACACGATACCATAATGCTATATGCCCGTATGCAAAAGCAAGAAATCACGAGTAAATGCAGTGAATCTACGATCAACCCTAAAATAAAAAAGTGAGTGCAAGCATGCAATCAAACACGCAATCCAATGAACGGGGTGCTCACGACATTACCCAAATGCGATGCACATGCAAATGATCCAATCATGCAAATACTCTCTCACGCGCAATTAATTAAACATTGTTAATTTTAAAACTCACATATTTAATCATCATTAACCACAGATGTTAGTATTAAGCAAGAGATGGCTGAAATTTAATTGAGAGCAATGAAATTATGTGCTAATTGAGGAGGGAATGCACAGGATGAAATTAAAAGAACTCAACTAATTAAAAGCAAATTTTCATTAAAAATATAAGTGCATTCATATGATACGAGAAAATGAAACAAACAATAGAAAACTGACCAGTAAATCAGCATCATTAGCGAAAGGAAACTGTTGAATGGTGGTTGTATGAGGACTGGTTTCCATGTAGGGAGGAGGGAGGGGGGAATGGCTGGAAGGGGGAGGCAAAGGCAACAAAAGGCTTAGGAAGGGCAGGTGGTGGCTGGATTGGGGGGCTTTGTGGCGACTGTGAGGTGAGAGGTTGTTTGCAGGGGCAAAAGGGGGAAGAGGAGGACAACAACGGGCTTGTGTACGGGGGTTTTGGGGGCGCCAGTGGGCTAAGAAAGAGGCGTACGGTGGATGGAGGGGAAGAAGAGAGAAGCAGCGGGCTTGGAAGGACTAGTGATGGAGAACGGCAGGGCTGGAGCCGGCACAAGGCGGCGGCTACGAAGAAGGCCTGTAGAGTCAGCACCACAAGGGATGAGATCGCGCAAGCAGATTCGGCACCGTGCGCTTCTCAACCGTGACCAATGAGAGTTGTATTTCTCCCAAACATTTGATGCATCTCTTGTAACTTAATCTAACTCAAAAAATAAAGAACAGAAAATTAAAAAAAATGCATACAAAATAGTAAAAATCGAACTGGCCATAATCGTGGTCTTCGATCGTCCATCTGACGAGCTTAAAAAGTCGATAATGACAAATTGCTCGATTAAGACGCGATCAATCTCCATCACACTTTATTTACCTGGCCCGAGTCAAGAAACTCCATATCCACTCTAAATTCTTTTCGTCGAAGATCCTTGCAAGTGCCCCACAATTCATCAATCTTTGCACCCATCTAATTGGCAATCACTGCAGTCCGTAACATCTTATAATATCTATATGTAACACCCCAAACCCGTATTCTATCATTGTACCCATCTGAAACCCGAGAGCCCTTATCGAGGGGGGCTAATTTATACAGGAACTGCTATACCCCTGTGCAGGGTGTCTATCAGAACTCCAATAGATCCTATCGGGAACCGGATAAAATTCATAGAATTCAGTAATATTAATTTTGGGTCTATTGGTGTCCTAGTTTGCATCGGCCTGCAAGTTTTAATTACATAATTTTGATAAAACATAACCATTTGATCTCTTGTTCTTTCAACTAAGGGTCACAATTCAGTCCAGGTCAGTGTGATTGGTATAAGAGGGGGGAATAGGGTTCATTCTGAACCCTTCTTAAACGATTCCCCTTCTTCCCTTCCATTCACTCATCATCAAGGGTTTAACAGTGAGATCAGTAGAACCACCAGAGGAAGTTCCAAGCATGGTCCACATATTCTTACCGCTCATGTGAAGTATTTTTGGAAAGGATCCATGGTTGGAAGCCATAGGAGCTTGTGAAGGAGTCTTAGAGGCAGGATAGCGACATATTAACTCTTTAGTTATAGTTTTCTTAGTTGATCATTGGTATAAAAAATTGATAGATTGCAAGCATGGATCATCAAATAGGCTAGATCGGAGATTTTCTCAATTATTGATAGAGAAATGTAGGTCTCATGTCCCATTCAAGTATGTTGTGTGCTTGGCAATGAAGCCTTGATCAATTCTTTTTTTTGTTGTTGAATCCAATTGTACCATGTGTGAACTGGATTGATGGTTCTGGTTGACGCATATTGTCGTTCTATGATTCACTGTGTGACTGTGACCATAGAAGATTTCATAATGATTCTTAGACCATTGGGCATGTGGATAGGGTTTGTGGATAGTGGGACCTGCATAGGCTTTCATAGGGTAAACTAGGGGTTTACAGTAATCTTATATTGATTGAATCACCACGAATAGATTTGGTTCGGTGTTGTTGGGTAACTGTGTGTAGAGATTAGGGCAGTCAGAAGGCAATGGTGTGTCAGAAGGTAACAAGGCATGTAAGAAGGCAATTCGCCAATAAAAGATGTTTAGGTGTAATCAAAGAATTTGGTTCCCCAAGTACCATGCTAGCGTACACTTGTATGATTTGGTCAGCAAGATGGCATGATTATTGATGTATTATATCCCATGGGTGAGTATGCTGTACTGATAGAATCAACTTGATTGAAAGTAGGGGGTTATTGATGTATTACATCCCATGGGCGAGTATGTTTTTGTACTTACGGGTGTTACTCAATTATTTGTGAATCCTCCCTCACCTTGATAGAATATTGGGTAAATTGTATGTTACATTCATAATTCATCCTGTTATAACTGTGCTAGTACATACTTTTTCCATTATTATATATGTGTTAACCTTGCAATGATGATTGGTGCTGTAGGGCTCATCTAAGTGCTCGAAAGGATGGAGATCGTTACAAGATCGACCCTGACTGGCCTCGTTAAAGTGACATGTTTTTTGCAAGAAAGCAAGCTTAAAGCCTGAAGCAGACGATTGATGGAAGTAAAAGCATGTTTAAATTCTTGGTGGTTTATACTTTCTTTTTGATAGCTATGTATGAACTATTAAAATTGTTGTAATATCTAGTAATAGGGCCCTTTTGAGAAATTCGGTGATTTATGTAACTTTTATTGTGATGAATGAATTTGATGCAGCACGATTCTACAGATGACGGACGACACAAATGCCCTAACTCAAGCGCAATGCAAACGGCTACTCAACAGATGCAAATGAGATTATGATGGTGCAAACAGTCCGATTCCAGATCCAAACAACAGTAATTATAATTTAACAAAACTTTAAGCACAACTTGCATAATTGAAAATAGAAATTGATGATTAAAGAGCAACTATAAATAGCCAACGAAGTGAGGCGCGATTCCGTTCAAGTATACCGAATGCGCCCCGCAAGTTACACACGAATAAAGATAACAAATACTTATGAAAATTAATACCCAAAGCAAGAGTCGCAACCAAGCAAACAATGAAAAGAGATACAACATCCATACTTAGATTTACTTGTGCATGCGGCGGCGGGATTAAGGATAGGGAGTCGACGGCGGTGTCATCGTCCTCAGCTCAGGGATTGGGTTCCCCAAATGGGTTGTTGGAGCGATTTATTGTAGATTTGGAGGTTTTGGGTTAGGGGGAGAAGGATTGCAGGTAGTATTGCTGGAAGGGGGGTACAGGTTGGCTGATTGGGGGGAATCGGGAAGGAGGGACGCGGGAGAGTTGCCTGGTGAGAGGTTGGGGCTGGGGTTAGGTTAGATCGAGGGTGGGGGTGGCCGGAAGATGGAAACCGGACAGAGGAAAGGGTATTAACAGTGGCTGCGAGCTGAGGAAGCGGGTCTGGGGGTCTTTTCGGCGTGGGAGAAGGAGAGGTTGGCGGCGGGTGGCTGAATGGAGGGCTGGGGGTGTCCCAATCGTAGAGAAGAGAGGGGGACGGGGCTAGATGAGGAGCGCTGGGATCTAAGGAGGGGAGGAGGAGGCGAGGCTGAAGAACTTGCCTAAGGAAGGGAAAATCGAACCAGGCGGGAGGCGCACGGGGGAACAGTACACTGAGTCCAACGAGGGTGACCAGCCGATTGCAATAGAGCAAATAGAGCAACATCTGATCCCTAATTCAGCCACAAACATGAATATATATAGGGTAGGGAAATAAAAGCTAGGGCACCCCGATGGACGGCTAATAACGTTCACGCCGATCGGGGGCTAAATACAATACGAAATAAATAAACTAATATAGCAAACAGACTCGGAACGACCATCCAGGCGCATCCGCGGACTCGGATCGCCAAAATGGGTAGCCGATCACCGGCTTCTGCGGGAATAAACGTGTGTAGGTCGCTGATCGCCATCAACTCCCCGGACTTGAAAGCACTCATCTTCGGTAAGTGAAGACGGTCGTACTCTCGGCGTAAGTCCAGGGTGAGTCTCTCGAGATCCTCAACAGAAATCCAAGTATCGTCAGAAACCAAGCAGGCGAGCTAATGAACCAAGTATCACAGAACCATCCAATCGCCCATTGTAGTGAAGTTGTGACCGAAGATATGTAGTGCATCTCCAGTAGGCGTAGGCGAATGTCGAAGCAATGTGTCTCCATCTGAAAGTTGTGCTGGTGGAACTGCCGACGGGGTGGTGTGGTCCTCCGAGCGGTGCTCAACTGCACGCGACTGCCTGAGCATGGTAGGAGGAGAGGTGCTAGGGAGGGATGGGCAAGCTGTGGCTAAGGGGTGGCTAGAAACAATGGGTCCACATACACTCGCTCCACGTAGCAAGGCGTTAAATCCTCCACATTGAACACCCGGTGAATTCCCATTGCTAGTGGAATATCAACCTCATAAGTGTTCACATCAATCCGTGGAGTGACTGTATAGGGGCCCATTCGACGGACACTTAACTTCTTCGTTGCTCCCTGCGGGAGCCTCTCAGGTCGAAGGCGGATCACAACTTGTTCTTCATCATCAAAAACATATTCCCACCTGTGCAGATCGGCCTGAGCTTTATAAATTTTATTACTAGCTGTGATCTTTCTTCGGACTGTCTCATGTAGTGCGTGTATATGAGAAACAGAAGACTCAACAAACCAATGATGCGAATGATAAAACCAAATGATGACATGAATGCCCTATTGATGCAGCGCGAGTCTAAAGATGGCGGACGACACAAAATCCCTAACTCGAGTGCAATGTAAACGGCTACTCAACACATGCGAATGAGATTACGATAGTGCAAACAGTCTGCTTCCAGATCCAAACAACAGTAATTATAATTTAACAAAGCTTTAAGCACAACTTGCACAATTGAAAATAGGAATTGATGATTAAAGAGCAACTATAAATAGCCAACGAAGTGAGGAGCGATTCCGTTCCAGTACACCGAATGCGCTCCGCAAGTTACACCACGAATAAAGATAACAAAAACTTATGAAAATTAATACACAAAGCAAGAGTCGTTACCAAGCAAACAATGAAAATAAATACATTCATACCTAGATTTACTCGTGCATGCGGCGGCGGGATTATGGATGGGGAGTCGACGGCGGTGTCATCATCCTCGGCTCAGGGATTGGGTTCCCCAAATGGGTTGTTGGAGGGATTTATTGTAGATCTGGAGGTTTTGGGTTAGGGGAGAAGGATTGCAGGTAGTATTGCTGGAAGGGGGTACAAATTGGCTGATTGGGGGGAATCGGGAAGGAGGAGGGAAGCAGGAGAGTTGCCTGGCAGGAGGTCGGGGCTGGGGTTAGGGAAGATCGAGGGTGGGGGTGGCCGGAAGATGGAAATCGGACTGGGGAAAGGGTATTAGCAGTGGCTGCGAGCTGAGGAAGCGGGTCTGGGGGTCTTTTCGGCGTGGGAGAAGGAGAGGTTGGCGGCAGGGGTGGCTGAATGGAGGGCTAGGGGTGTCCCAATCGCAGAGAAGAGAGGGGACGAGGCTGGATGAGGAACGCTGGGCTATAAGGAGGGGAGGAGGAGGCGAGGCTGAAGAACTTGCCGGAGGAAGGGAAAATCCAACCAGGCGAGTGGCGTACGGGAGAACGGGACATCTGAGGAGCATGCATGAATCGGCTAACCACCCCAACAACAAAGGATATATCAGATCGTATGACATTCAAATAGATGAGATAGTCAACAAGGCAAGGATAGTACTCTGGATTAGGAAGAAGCAGATCAGAGTCTGATGTATGAGCACAGAGCTTGCGGTTGACATCCATTGGTGTGTCAGCGGATTTGCATCTAAAGTAGCTTGCATCGTGAAGAAGGTCGAGACAGTACTTCCATTGAGACAAGACGAGTTTATCGAGTCGACGAGCTACTTCGATGCTCAAAAAAAATCGGAGGTTGCTCAAATCTTTAGTCTAAAAATATGAGGCAATGTGCTTCTTGATCAGAGAGATATTGTTCAGATCATCGCCTGTGATGAGAATATCATCAACATATACTTGAAGTATCACTGTGCCTATCGGGCAACGACGAATAAATAGGGAGAAGTTCGTCGAGCTCTGAGTGAATCCAAAATCTCGAACGACTTAAAGGAATTAATCAAACCAAGCCCGAGGAAGCTATTTAAGGACAAAGATTTATTGATATGGCTGATAAGAGACTCCCCGTGATTTCATGCCTAGGAGGTTGTTGCATGTAGACAGTATTAATGAGATTGCCATTGAAGAAGACATAGATCAATACTCGAACGGTATTCAATTTAGCGACGGGGGAGAATGTCTCCTCATAGGCGAGGTCATATTGTTGAGTGAACCCACGAGCTACAAGATGAGTTTTGAGGGGTTCAACGGTCCCATCAGGACGATATTTCATATTGAAGACTCATTTACATCCCACGCGGGATTGGTCAGGAGGAAGGGGCTTAAGGTCCCACATCTAATTAATCGTTGAACGGAGACAACGGTCCTATCAGGATGAAGAACGACGTTGCAAAGTTGTGAATGGAAGAGGGCATGTGATTAATTAGATAACATGCGATGGAGACTGCAGAGTGTCAATAAATCTTAAGGACATGCATTTGAAACATAGGGGAACAAGCAATCTTGAAGAGGTGGTGATTCTTCCGCTCGGCCACACCATTTTGTTGCGGTGTATAGGCGTAGGATGTTTGGTGGATAATATCAAACGTAGGCAAGTTTCCTGAAAGTTATGACTTGTATATTCGCGTGCATTATCGGTTCGAAGTATTTTAATTGAGCGTGAGTATTGAGTACGGGTCTCAGTGATAAAGGAGCGAAAGACACGCAGTAGTTCAGAGAGATTGCGCAACAAATACAACCATATCATGCAAAAATGATCATCAAGAAATGTAAGAAAAAATGATATCAAGATAAACTAGTAGTTTTATACGGGACCCAAATGTTAAGTGCATTAAGGCTTCATTTGGCGCGACGTTTTGTAGCAGTGCGTTTTATTAAAATACAACCGGGCGGCCCAATTTCATTTGTTTTTCCGCCTCCCATTCGAATCGCAAGCGCTTCGCACCTTAAGGAATTTAGTCGCCTGCAACCGCCAACCCCGACCTCCAGTTTGCCGCGTTTTCCGAATTTTTTTTGGAATTCATATCCAAAAACCACCGGCGGAGGAGGAGATAATCAATGGTCGAGTTTTCATAATCACCCATGTTTTTTATAACAAGTGGCCTCAGTATGATTTGTCCGGCCACAATGGGTACACACGCGAGTGTTTTGCCCCTTGGAGCGATTGCGGCATCGCTCCCACCGTCCTGAGATTCATGGCGACCTTCACGGTGCCCAGGATCTGAAGGGCGAGTGTCAGTGGAGTGTTGGAGTAGGGAAGGAGAGGGAGTCATTGGGGCATCGACAGACGGAGTCACCTTCAAGATCATGAAGCACGCATATGAGAGAGACAAAATAATGGGATAAGATGGTCGGACGGATACTGTATAGATATGGTGGAAGTTGTTCCATGATTAGAGTTATGCCGACAACCTTCTTCTGATCTCGCTGGGTAGCAAGATCCAACGTCGAAGGTTGGTGATGAATCCAGACCTCGATGAGTGTCTTGTATTGGGGCAAAGGATGACAAGTCACCGTTTGAACCAGGTTCAACAGTCTGGAGGTCCTAAAAGATATCAAATAGATGATGAAGGTTGTCATGCCCAGAGTATAGGGTCTTCAATTCATCACACATGACCTTTGTTGTCTCATGGTGCATAGACGTGCAATATGATTCACTATCCATAGAGCTGAGGATCCATGACTGTACGCGTCCATCATCTCGGAGCCACTGCTCGGTAGGCTCAATAGGGTTATCGCGCGTGACATGATGAAGAAGACCTATGGTCTTTAGGACTCGGCGCACAGAGTGCACCTACTCGTAAATTTTTTTTTCCCATTGAGGTAGAGTGGTAATAAGGAATACATCACGAACACCAAGGAGAGGGGCTGGAGTGAATGCAAGAAATGTTGAGGGAGTGAACGCAACATTTGTTCCTGTGTGATTGGACACTGTTAGGAATGAACGATATGGGATAGAGGGTTTGAGAGCACTAGCGTTGTTGTAATCTCAGTAGAAGTGAAGCTGCGAGTTCTCACAGAGAGAGGTGCAGCGGGTTTAGCGACAGGTGAGCTCAAGTTGTCGATGGCGGGAAGCAAGTAGCAGCGATCTCCGGGTGCAGGCGTCGGCTAGGCCGAACGATGCAAACTCCAGATCATAGGAAGAAGTTGTGGGTTCCATGTGTGAGCGTCCGCGAGCTCAACGGCGAAATGAACAAATCGCATCGGCGAGTTCCGCGTGCATGCCTCGGGTCTAGTGACAGGAGAGCTCAAGTCGTCGAATGTGGGAGGAAGATAGCGGCGAGCTCCATGTGTGAGTTCCAGGAAGAGGCTGCGGGCTCCAAGTGCGAGCGTACGTGAGTTCAATGGAGGCAGTGAGAAATTACATCCTTGAATACAGGGGAAGGACCCGTGAGTTCAGAAGCAGTTGACTAAGTAGCGTCGAGTCTAGTAGGCAGAGGTGGTGAGTAAACAGATGTTCGGCATGCCTACAAAAAGGCGGGTGAGTTGGCTTATTTATGGAGGTTGTGGAAGCCGGGAAATGGGCGAGTATCCAATCAATAGCGGCGAGTAAAAGAAAAAAAAAGACTCAATCGACTAGAGAAGAATTCAATTGATAAGAGACCACGGTTTTAAACCTAGCTCTGATACCATGTAAAAAAATAGAAATGCACCGGCGGTAAAAGATTTTATTTGTTAGATCATTGCTTGGTTACCCTTAAGAAATGCAATAAGCTTTGTTGATGGCATCTTCAGCTCTAAAATGTCTATAATGTTTCACTTTTATATATAGCATGCATCCATTCATATCTTAAATGTAAGTATTCAAATCTTGCACGTAAGTGTAAAGGTTATTGATCGCCAAGGGAACCCTACTCTTCAACCGTGCAGGTGTGCGTTCTTGTTATAGGTGAAGATTAACTGTTGTATTTGGGTTGCTTGATTTGATATGCCACAGCAAGAAAATGGATCCACAATGTCGGTTGAAGCAGTCAGGCTTGGATCAGTTGCAATGGACTCATCTGTCAAACTCAGGGATAAAGGAGTAAGGATCATAGTGTCTTTTACATTTTTTATGGTCGGGGTGAGGGAAGAGTTATTGAAGAAGGTTATATCTCAACATTAAGGAGAAAGACGTGGTCAAAATTCTTTCTCATTCTTGAAGGTGCTGGAATTGTCAAATCGGATATTACTGTGCTAGGTTGAGCATTGGATAGAAGTTGGGTGGGGTCACGCACATAGAAAGATATGGGTGTCTTGACTTTGTCGAAGCAGTTGTCGAAGAAACGTCGAAATAGATAAAATGCGGAAATGAATAGCTGGCGTCGACCTTTGTGCGGAACTCTTCGGTCAGGAAGCATGGGAGTTGAGGAATCTAGATTCATAGAGAAGTGTCGAACATCAGTTGTTTGCTGGAGCTGAGCGTAGAAGATTACTAGTGTTGTGGAAGATTGCTTTTGCGGCGAGAAAGTAGTTTTTAAAAAGGTGTTGGGAAACAGTGTTGAGAGGTGTTGATTACAGATGACCACGGGAGTAGCAATCACCGAGTTGTAACATAGAATGGTTGATTTGGGTCGTCAAGGCGCTTACATTACCTATGATTTCATAAGAAGGAACTCAAGGAAGCATAGACAAAACAACCACAGTCAATAGATGGGATCAATATCATCGAGGGCAGAGAAGCCAGGTGAGAAACTACTGCAGGAATAAAAATTAAATTGAGTTGATAAGACCTGATGCGGGAAACTATGAAAACATAGCTAGTGTGTTTCTTAAGACACCAACAATTAACAGAGTTGTCAAATTCACTGTATGAATTCACAAAAGAGAGACACAAGCCCTAGGGCAAACTTCTCATTCCAAATCAAAGATCCCAGTATAAGAGGTCATAAGTATAGGGAAAAGGAGGTTGCTTGTGCACAAACCAGAAAAAGGACAAAATATAAAAATACAAAATAAATGTAAAATGACACATTCAATTATGATTTATAACAATACAACTATACAAGAACGGATAAATCGTAATTAAAAAACTATTCCCTTGTTTGATAGACTATACAAATCGGTAATATAATTTTAAAATTAACTCTATTCTGGGGCTTGTCAAAAGTTAGAAGTTGAAGTTCAAAAAAAAACTAAAACCTAAATTGATGCATTTTTGAATGCACTGGTTCGGCAAAGAAAAGAAGATGCTCATGTTTGGAGCTTCAAACAAGGAATTTTGATACGAGCACAAGCGATCATATCCCTAACCAGCGATACGTACTGGTTTATACACGTAGTGCACGTGCTTCAAGCATGGTGACGGAATGATTTACTCTACAAGGAATTTTGATACGAGCACAAACGATCCTATCCCTGACCAGCGATACGCACTGGTTTATACACGTAGTGCACGCGCTTCAAGCATGGTGACGGAATGATTTACTCTACTTAGGCTTGATATGTATTTGTCTTTAAGAGGGGCCGTCCGACATAAAAAGGAGTCTAGGATTTATTCTTATGCATGTTTGTATCTATTTTCTATTGAATTGAAAGGAGGGAGGATGACCCAGCGTTTTGCCCTAATTTACCGTGAACTCTAACAACTTGGTCTGCCTACCGCTTCCATCCCCCGACCTCGCTAGTGTCTTCCTTCCTTGCCTTGCCACTCGCGTCTTCCTTTCCTCGCCTTACGTGTCCTCCATTTCTGCTTCGCGTCGCCGTCCGGAGCGGCCACAACACCCAACCTCAGCGTCCTCCGTTCCATTCCTCCCGCACCGACTGACGCCGCACCATAGCCCACTTCTTCCGCTGTGTACGCTCAGTCCGTCGACTCAAATGTTCACAAGGCTCGTCCTCCCCCTTCGTTTGGTGCGCTCCAGAGTCTGTTGTTCGTGCATGCCCGTAACTCGTAGTATGGCGCGAGATAAGGAAGCCCCTTCTTCAGTCGAAGCTCTCTCCAACCGCATGGATCGCATCGACACCACCCTCTCCGACCTTCAGATCGTCGTCCGCGACATCCAATCACTTCTTTCCAATAAATAAGTTATGTTCCTTCCTCCCGCACCTCCAGACCCGTTTGGCGCCTCGGCCAGCAGTACCGCTACGACCGACCCTCTCGGGCTCCTGCAGCCCCCGTGCGACCGATCGCCAGCCCACCTACATCAGCTTGACAACCCCGTCTTCGACAGGGCCGACCCCATGGGATGGTTGGCCCGCACTGAACAGTATTTCGACCTCCAGGGCACTTTTGAGCTTTAGAAGGTTCCCCTCGCGACCATTTGCAAGGAAGGTCCAACCCTCAGGCCTCAACTAGGTTAGTTGGATCCACCAATCCATTCCTACCCTCTCATGGTCGAGCCTCAAGGACGAGTTCATACGTCGCTATGATATGCACCAAGTCGACAATCCATTCAAGCGCTTAAGCAACATTCTTCAGAAAGAGTTGGCTGACTCCTACATTGATGAGTTCATCGAAGTGACCACACGTCCCCGGCCTGGTGTCGGCCCAGTACTTGGGTACGTTCCTCACCCGCCTTTGCCCGCATATTCGGGCATGTCAATGCGTGCATGAACCGACTACTCTCACTCAGGCAATGGAGCATGCCCGTTACGTCGAGAACTTTGTCACCTTCTCCTCTAGTTACCTTCAACAGACCGCCAGTACATCATCTGCTCCTCGACCCCATGACTAACCCTCCAAGCCTTCCGCATCTCCGAGTAGTCCTCCACCCGCCCCTGGTGATCGCAGCAGCGGCCTCCGCCAGTGGTCCCCTGGCCCAAGGTGCTAGTGCACAAGATCTCCCACCAAGAGTACATGGACTTACGCAGCAAAGGCCCCTACTCCCCCCACACATGACTACCCTGATAAGGATTTCAAAATGCACCTTAGGGGTGGGGTGGGGGAACGAAGAAATTGGTTGACTGACTTTGAGGCTTGGAGTTAGATGAGGATGATCTGATTTCCCATCCACCAACTCAACTGCCTCGATGCCTCATGGTACTCGTTGGGTGGGATGACAAGTCTCTGTACTATGAATATGGCAGCTTCACTCTGTGAACACTCCGCGGTGCTTTTGATCGACAACCGGGCGAGCCACAATTTCATCTCCCAAGACCTCGTAGCCGAGCTCCAACTTCCAGTGACACCAGCCTCGGGTTTTCACGTGTTCCTCGGCGACGACCGCCGTAATCGCACTTCTATGATGCATGACAAACGTCACACCTGTCTGCCACCCTGGAGTCCCACTAGGGGGGCCACCTTGGCGTCGCACCAAGGCGACTTTATCAGGCTCACGGGCCATACAACCCAACCCGTCTCCAGTCCCACTACAGGAAGCCGAAAGGTTGTTGAGGCCGAGATTCGATCTTGAGACCTCCTTGCTAAAGAGCTCTCAAGCGAGCTTTCATCACCAACTGATCCACAGAGGACTTACGGTGGTCCGGCGGAGGAGGAGAGGGTGGAAGGGGAGGAGGGGTTGTGCCAACGTCGCACCAGCGCAGGGTCCTCTAAGTCACACCGAGAGGAAATGCAGACCGACGGTTCAGAAATTGCAACTAAACTCTCGATATCCCTACTCACCGCATCCTGCACATATAAATACTCAAACTGAAAATAAGGCATCCTAATCGGATGACCCACAACGTCCAAGCCAATCAGATGCTAAATATGACTCAAAAATATAAAATAATACATCAAACTGACTCAGAATGACCATCTGGGCGCAACCGTGGACTCGGATAACCCAATCAGGTAGCGGTTCACTGCCTCCTGCAAAATATGCAACAAATGCAAATAATTGACGACTGACATGACTGACAAAATGCATACGTTATATAACAGTGAAATTCTCTAAGGATTGGTGGTTTATCTGGAGGCTTTTTGGGCGGGGTGTAGAAAAATTTATTTAGTGTACAGAGACCACCCAACTGCTTAAACTGAGACACCGGGAGTGAGTTGCGGAATCAGAATATGCCAAATATCTCCTGATGGATGCAAACCATCAGAAGGCTCACTGGGTGGTTGATAGAAAAATTCAGCGTGAATAATGTCATCACCCGAAGGAACGTCGTAGATGGTGGCAAAATAGTGTGACGCACTGGTGTGATGGGTATCTTTCAAATGATAAAGCCAGTCAGGTGGCTCACCAGGGAGTGTATGCCAAAAGTCATCACGTACGTGATGTTCACTAGTACGGAGACATGATTCATCACTAAAGTACAGGAGGGGAAGCTCGTCAAATGAGCCTCTCGGGGACTTAATCTCGGGAAGGTCAATAATGGCATGATGGATCTCCAAGAAGAAAACACTAAAAATGTTAGTGTCCATGGGAACAAGTAGGTCACCCACAACAAAGTCAATGATATCCTCATGACCCTCATAAGGGAGTGATGGCCCATCAGGAGGCTTGTCAGGGGATTCATCAAAGCGTCCATCAATATGGTTATGATCCGCTAGATGAATATCGTCAAAAGGGGTGGTATCCCTAAAAATAGGTGAGGCAACCACTAAGAGATCAACACTAGGCTCTCGGCTCACGGTCATGATGCGGTTCGAAATAATGCTAAGGGAAGAGTGGAAAGAGCCCCTACTCAAGTATGTGTCAATCGGTATAGTGTCAAACACCGAGTCCCAGTCTAAAGGGGACACTAGGTCAAAGTGAGGTGTGAAGGATGGGTATACCATCACAACATCACTGGGTCGCTCGTCCTCACTCATGTGACCGTGCTCACTAGTCATAGTAGTATCACTCTCCACCTGTATCATAGGTCATGATCAGATTCCACCTCAAGATCACATGGGCACTGAGTCTCATAAAAATGAGAAGGATCAAAATCAGGTATCGGGTCTCTCATCTCGGTGGGAGCACTACTCGACACATCGGTGACTTGACCTAAACCCTTAGACTTTCTTTCATGGATTCTTCCTAAGGTATATCTCATGTGATCAAAGTGAGCATCTAAGATCAAAGCAGTCAAGAACTAATCGCTGAAATTCGACCTCAGGTAACTCTTTTTGCGAACACTAAGCGGGTCTAGACATGTGTTGTGATCTTGGCGATGGTGACCTCTATAGGGTTCCTGAGGGTCATTTAGACGATAGTTCCTAACATAATCAAATTGTGCTCATGGGTGGGTGTGGGCCCTAAGAACGTGCAGAGGTGGTCACGCATATCCAAACTCAGATTCCTCAACGAGAGGATATCTGTAGCGATGATGACCTGAACGTTACTCAACACTATCATCATAAAGTCGTGGTGAGGTATAATGATGAAAACCTGAGGACCTCTCGTCCTGGTGATCATCTCTAGCATAATGGAATTGCGTCAAGGGATAATAATCATCATAATAACTTGAGGGTTTCTCTAAAGGGGCTCTATGAGATTGGATATAAGTAGACTCGGGATCCCCAAATAGAGGTGACGAACGACAATGATAACCAGCCATAAATGAGCCTAAAACTCTATAAAACCTACCATTACCTTTAGAATTGCGGCCCAAACCTTGGACTCTAATACCAATTTGATGCAGTGGTAGGTCAACTCTGAGTTGATTCACTAAATGAAAGCATATATGCGATGAAGTATGGAAAATGCAAGAGGTGGTCCGATTTAGAATTGCAAATGTAATTAATTATATAAAGTAAACAGTAGTGCAAGCGAATATAAACAAAGATTAAGGAAAATGAGTTTTAATTCATTAGACGACAGAGGCGCAATTATTTAAAGAACACACAGGATAAACCCAGCAAATCGCACAACGAATGAACTGATAGCAAATAAAATTACCAATCCACAACAAGGAGGATACCAAAGTGCACAACAATAGAAAATACAAACTTCATACCACAATTCGCACGTGCAGGAGGCGGCAATGACGGCTGATGACGGGCGTCCACGGTGGCTGCCAGGTGAGAAGAGTGTCGGGGAGGGGGGAGGAGATCGTGGACTGATGGTGGCTTGGGAGGGGTGGATAAAGGCGGAATTGAGGGGATAGTGGCAGCAGAGAGGGGGACTGGCTGAGTTGAGTGGACCCACGGCAGAGGAAAAGGGGTTGGGAATAGAGATCGGGGTGGCTGATGAAGGGGGGAATGGAAGGAACTGGCCGGCAAGGTGTGGGGAGGAGTTTGCGGGTGGATAGGGGATTTGGTGGCTGGTCGTCGAGGAAAGCGGAGGGTGCGGGTGGATTGGGGAATTTGGTGGTTGGTCGTCGAGGAGGGAGGAAGATGTGGTGAACTGGGGGGGATTGGTGGCTGGCCGTCGAGGAGGGAGGAGGATGCGGTGAACTGGGGTTGATCGGAGAGGAGGAAGGTGGAGGACTTACGGTGGTTGGGCGGAGGAGGAGGGCGCGGAAGGGGAGGCGGGGTTGTGCCGGCATCGCACTAGCGCGGGGCTCTCGGAGTCGCACGGAGAGGAAATGCAGACCAACGGTTCAGAAATTGCAACTGAACTCTCGATACCCCCACTCACCGCATCATGAACATATAAATACTCAAACTAAAAATAGGGCATCCTAATCTGATGGCCCACAACGTCCAAACCAATCAGATACTAAATATGACTCAAAAATATAAAATAATACATCAAACTGACTCGAAACAACCGTCTGGGCACAACCGTAGACTTGGATCGCCCGATCGGGTAGCGGTTCACCTCCTCCTGCAGGAATAGACATGCGTCGAGAGTGGCACGCCATCAATTATCTTCCAAATTGGGTTTCCACGATACCCTTGTGTGAAATTGTTAGAAGTAAAGCCAGATTTGGCGGGGTGTGTCAAATATGTTAAAGCTTTTGTGTGCGCATACATATCAATATAAAGATGCATCCACACGTGCTCATGCATAATCATGATATCCAACTACATGGATAATCTACTTTAATGTTTTTTCTCACTAAGTCTGAAAAATATAAAGGAGAAACGTTCGATTAATGAAGGCAGGCAGCTTAACTGATAAAACATTCAAATTGGGAAGGCTTTTGCTTGACTATAATTATTATAAACCCATAAATTAGGGATCTAAAGCTAACAATCGAAGCAGATTAATGAAACACCGTAAAAACAAATTTATGTGCAGTCTCTTTACTTAAGAGTTAAGATGATGAACTTTACGGCAGAAAGGATATAGATGAAATGACCATTAGCATAATATTTTTATAATAGAGAACTAGTGATAGCTGCCCTAAGTATGTTTAGTTATAATTAAGAGTGAGGGTGGGCTCTAGGTTTTTTTACCTTTGGGTGCCGACTCCTCAAAACCCAAAGATGTCGACTCCTTGTGTGATCTCTTCTTTTTCATTGTATCCCTACCCTAGCCGCCCCTCCACAAATAGCCACCCACCCTAATCATCATCCAAACAACCACCGTTCACCCTAACCCCCCCCCCCCCCTAAACCACTCCTCCCAGGAAGCAACCCCCATCAGAGAGCCATCTCCTCCCTCCATTTCCCCGGTAGCCGTCCCTACCTCATCCCATCCCTTCTACAACTGGCCCTCCTCTAAGGCTTCATTTGGTATCGCGTTTACTCGCCGTTCCGTTTACAGGAAACACAACCCCAGTTGTTTTTCTGTTTGTTTTTTCGCCTCCCATTCTGAACGTTGGTGTTTCGCTCCTTAACAAATTCTTACTTTAGCAACCGGTGGCCCCGACCTCCAGTCAGCGGCGTTTTCATTTTTTGGGGGAATTCCACAGATCGCCCTCTCGTCGTGCCCTGCACGGGAACCGCCCTCCCATACCAATTTTTTTTTGGATTGCTGTCGGCGGCCTTCGCGGAGCTCACCGGCGGGGTCGTCGGAACCCCGGCGAACCCGTCGGGGTATCCCGACGGAGATCCGGCAGGGCCACCACCGGCGGTGGCCCTTACCATGAGGCCCAGATCTGGGCCTCACGGTCAGGGCCACCGCCGGCGGTGGCTCTGCCGGAGCCTCGCCGGACTACCCCGGCGGGTTTGTCGGGGTCCGGCGAACCAGCCGGTGGGATTCGGTTAGGACATATGAAAGTTAATAAAAAATTATTTTATTAAAATATAATACATAAAAATAATCGTATAATATATAAAAAATGTGCATTTTTACTTAAAAAATTTAATTTCTCTCCCTCTCTCTCTATCCCTCCCTCTCTAACTATCCCTCCCTCTCTCTCTCCCTCTCTCCCTCTTTCTCTCCCTTTCGCCATATGCCTCTCTCTCTCCCTCTCTCTCTCTCCCGCTGCCCTATCACTTTCTATCTATCTCTCCTCCATCTCTTTCTCTCCCTCTCTCTCGGCTCTCTCACTCTCTCACCCCTCCCCGCCACCCTCACACCCCCTCTCTCCTCTCTTTCTCTCTCTCTCTCTCCTCTCTTTCTCTCTCTCTCTCCAATCCCTCACCGTGCATAGTTGTAGGAGGTCTACAGTTTTTTAATCAATAAATCAAGGACGGTGGAGATTAACAATTTGGGCTTTTGGGCTCTATTGAATGGCCTAGATGCAATCCAAACTACTTTATAATATAGTAAAGATATATATATATATATTTATATATATAATTAATCGTAACCGTTGTTTTACCAATGGTTTTTTGTTCTGAATAGTTCTGCAAACACAGATTATCCAAACAAATCTCCATTTCCAGCAACTGGTTTCCAGCAGCTCCATTTTCAAACCTGCATTTACAATAGCTCCTTTTAGAACCGCAGTCGCTCTCCCAAATGAAGCCTAAGACCACCACCTATTGTTACCTCCTCCTAGGAACTCAAACAGCCGCCACCAACCACCCTTCAAAACCACCAAGGGCTGAACAACCCCCATCATGGACCCAGGAACCTGGCTGACCCTCCCTCATATCCCCCACTTCAGAAGTGAAACCCTAGAACTCATGTCCAGCCAACAATGGTCGGCAAACAATCATATTCCCCTTCCAACAAGCACCATGCAGCCCCATATTGTCACTTTGGATCGCCACCGCCGCTCCTCCGATCAACGGATCTCCCGGCTTTGCTTCCGACCCCTTTACAAGTGAGTTTTATTGTTTAATTTCTTTGTTTTCAGACATTTATATTTTTTTGGATGCACGTTTGTTAGTGCATCCATAGAATTGCATGCCTCATTCGCTTGCGCATGTTAAATACCAGCCCTCCAATCAGAGGAAAGTCTGGCTTGCTCGTTCTTTTAATTATCTAACTACTACTTGTGTTATGTACTTAATTTTTTATGCATTAATTGTTACATGCAAACGTTGTCAGATCACTCTTTGCATGTGTGCATCATCCTAGTGTTAGATATGATCCATTTTCCCTGGCACGCCAGCATAGGATTTGCATTGTTTAGCATTCACTTTCACGTCTTTGCCCTGCGTCAACTAGTCAAGCCAAAACTAGCAAAAAATGCATTTGATGAGGAAGATAAATATACATCATGGATGATAATAGAAAATAGCTATATTCTACTAACAAAAAGCAATTATATATGACAAGTGATGTGAGAATAGAAATAATCCTACACACTTTTATTTACTACTTGCTAAACATGTCTCTCATTTAGAACTTGAATACATATACTCACTTTCATTTTGCGAGCCATAAGATTCAAGAATTCCGGAAAATCAATGGTGCCATTTTTATCAGCATCAACCTCATTGATCATATCCTGCAATTCTACTTCAGTTGGATTTTGACCCAATGATCTCATAACGGTACCAAGCTCCTTGTTAGTGATGGAACCTTCATGGAGGGCATAAAATCAAATTAATATCAGCACGAGAAGATAATCATGTCAGTCAGCAAATATGTTCAAGTTGTGATTAGTTTCATGACGTTTAACAAATGGAAAGTAGAACCATCCCTCAAATGTTTCAATAGGTTTTCTTACGAAATAATAACAATAATAATAACATACTCAGGTAACTTCCCTAAATCAGTCATGGTAGCAAGGCACCTTCACTTATCAGGATCATATCAAGGACATTAAGCTTTTATCGAAGTAGGGTCTAAAAAGGAGTTGATGCATGTAAGCAGCATTTACAAAGATGGTGTCTCTATGACTGAAACCTGTGACCTCCACCATCAGTCATGGTTATTAAACTTTGTAGGATAAGTATCAATAAAATGTCATTTGAATATGACGGATAGATTGCCTCTTCACCTCACCTACACGATATTCTATTAGATTATCAAAATTCCTCTCAAACATAGGTACTATCATTGAACCATAGGTTGACATAGGAGGAATGTAGAGAGTGTAGGTGCAAGTGCAGTGTTGTGAGAATCTAAGAATGATGTGATGCACACGTGATTGCCGAATATTTAAGTACAATGAATTTTGAATTAAAAGAAGAGTTCGCAAACATGGACGATTGAGATTAGGCATTGGAAACACGAGCAAGATTCAAATAAAATTAAAGGAAGAGCTCCATAATTAAATATTCGGCGAATACGTCTTTCAAGTAGAATAAAGAAAATATGTTTTCAAACAAGCATTCAACACAAAATAATGTATGCTTCCAAATTATAACTTACACAAGTAAAAGGAGTCATGCAAAGTGATTGGTGACTGAAATCAGGGCTCGCACACAATGTAGTGTCCTTCTGGGAAAGGGGCCTGCTGGAATGGTGGACTTAAACAGGGCATTGGGTTGCTGGAAGGGAGGGGAGGGCCATTGGTTGATGAGGGCTAAGGGGAATGGTCGGCAAGTGGCTGTGGTTTGATGAGATGGGACTGGTTGTAGTAAGTTTGTGATGGGTTTGAATTTT
This sequence comes from Platanthera zijinensis, assembly GCA_039513925.1. Classification (NCBI taxonomy): domain Eukaryota; kingdom Viridiplantae; phylum Streptophyta; class Magnoliopsida; order Asparagales; family Orchidaceae; genus Platanthera; species Platanthera zijinensis. The sequence goes on along the minus strand of CM077085.1, from coordinate 17,773,170 downwards.
GAACTGATTTCAGTCCAGAACAGGGGCAGCGGCTGGAGTTTCAAGCTGACGGTGGTTGGAAGTAGCGTAATTCAGATTTCAATGAGGAGGAAAGGTTCTGATTGTGGATAGGAGATGGGGTTTCACCACAATGCTAAGAACTGTGGATGAAGTGGCTGGTTATGGACATGGACAGGAGGCTTGGGAGTGCTTTGAGTGGGCAGTCACTGGTTATTTGCAGCGGTTGGCAGTAGTTTTAAGAGGTAGTTTAGAGGTGGTTATGGGTGGTTAATAGTGGAGGGGTAGTAGCCTTATAGGTAGTGGAATGGTAGTTATCCTGGCTTCGACACCAAGAGGACATAAAATCAGATCCGTGGGAAAACCGCAAGAGACTATAGTTTCTGTCCAAAATATGAAATGTCTAAATTTACATGAAATAAAAATACATCGAAATATGTTGATGTCGCTCTGAACGCGACTATCAGCTTGGTCGTCTATCCGACGATCATATCCCTGCCATAGGCCCACGAGTAATTGATCACTGTTCTCAATAATTTGACTTAAATTTTTGTTAAGTTATACACAAGACATAAAATAGATTTTTTAAAATAAAAACAAATAACCATGTTTTTGAATAGATTACTTTAGATTTGAACATTATTAAAATTTGAAATCCATTTCTTATGATTCAATACAAAGAACAATTAAAATGAGAGCTGACGGGTGCTTCTACATGAGTGCACGCAAGAGAGTTAGGGAAAAAATGGTAACTGCTGGTAAGCTATTGGTGAGAATTCTCTAATTTCCTCTTTGTCGCCACTGTGTTGTAGAGTAGAAAAAAGACTGCTGGGAGTTTGCTATTGGATTATACAGAGGCAAGGAATTATGTGGGCTACTAGAATATTAAAGAGAAAATAAAAGAAGGAGAGTATGAAAGAAGAGCAAAAAGGCGTAGTGTTTAACATCTTGAAGCAGTAGAAGTATGCATGTATTGGAAATTTTAGGACATTCCTACGAACATGTGAAGATGTAACATTATGAGAAATTTTAAGCGGATAATTTCTTGTGTTATTCTCTGTTTTGCATGTATAGAGATTAATTTTACCATTGTGGTGAGATTGATCGTACTTGAGTCAGGATCTTCTCTTTTGTTGTAGGATTGATTGTACACGGGTTGGGGAAGAGTGTTTCTTAAGCCTTTTTATTTATACACATGTCACTTCTTTATGGTAAATCGAAACATTTGCGCTCTCTCGTGAATATAGGTATGTTTTGGTTGAACTGCAGAACTTTTAATGCATTCTTGTAGTCCCAGATTGTTAGCAGCAGCGGCGAAGGGCGAGAGAGGGGGGATGGTGGCGTCGATCGTGAGAAGCGGGACGAGGGAGTCGGGCGAAACAATTAGGGCAACGGGAGTGAACCGCTGGGTCGGTCTCCTCCAAACCAAATTCTTCAATTTCAAAACAAATCAAGCAAACAATAAAGTTCACATATTCTCCCTCATATAGGGGAGAGACCCACAAGGCCGAATGGCCGTACAAACAAGGAGTAAAATACTAGTAAATAAAATACAAAAGATAACACGATACAGGCAAGGCTCATGCTGTCTCCGTACCCCGCGCGCCTAGTGTAAACGCGCGCAAAGCGCCTTCCCTCGACAGGATCCGCCCCGTTTGTATAAACTACCCTGAGGTTCTCAACGACCTTGCCCTCAAGGTCAAAATCTGGGAACTGAATCTTCACTTCTTCCGCCAAGATCCATGTGGCCCCGTCTCTTGTCTGTCCCTTCCACTGAATGAGAACATGCCTCGTGGGCTGACCTTGGACATGCTCGGTGCGGGTGCCCAGCACCGCCTCGGGCTCGTAGTGTGGGACGTCTTCACTACTCAGGCCTTCGGGCAGGTGGCTTGGAGGGGATGGTTTCCCAACGCCCGCTTCAACTGTGACACATGGAATACCGGATGGATGAGACTGTCGGGTGGGAGCTGCAGGTGGTATGCTACCTCGCTTTCCACGATCAGAAAGGGGCCAAAATATTGCACGGAAAGCTTGGAGTGGAGGCGCCCGGTCAAGGAGCTCTGGCGGTGCGGTCGCAACTTGACGAACACATGCTCGTCTGGCAAGAGGAGAACCTCGCGGCGGTGGCGGTTGGCCTGTTGCACCATTCTCTCTTGGGCGCGGCGTAGGTGATGCTTCAACTATCGTGAAGCCTCATCTCGATCATGTAGGTCCTCTGCCAATGCTTGGACCTGACACTCCCCTGCGAGCCCGACCGGTATTGGTGGAGGGCTGACGCCCATAAACTGTCTGGAAGGGGGTAACGCTTGTCACTGACTGGTACGTGGTGTTGTACCATAATTCCGCCCACGCCAGCCACTCGGTCCACTGGCGGGGCTGCTCGGTAGCAAAACAGTGAAGGTAGGTGCCCACGCAGCAATTGAGTACCTCTGTCTGCTCGTCATACTGGGGATAGTATGTCGTGCTGAACTATAGCTTGGCCCCCTGTAAGCGGAACAGTTCCTGCCAGAACGTGCTCATGAAGACCGGGTCGCGGTCGCTAACAATGGACAGGGGAAACCCGTGTAGACGGATGATCTCTCCCGCAAAGACTCGGGCCACCGAACTCGTCGTGTAAGGGTATTTGACGGGTATGAAATGTCTGTACTTGGAGAGACGATCGACCACCGCCAACAGGCAGTCATACCCCTGAGGGCGTAGAAGGTGGGTGATGAAATCCATGTCGATGTCTTCCTAAATCCTGATTGGACACCGAGAGGGGTTGTAGCAGGCCGGTCGGGGCGAGGGTCTGGTATTTGGCCTTTGACAAACCAAAAAGCCGGCCACGAACTGCTGCACTGTCCAGTTTGTCCTCATCATACCTCGCGAGTAAAGGGTGGCCGCCAGCCGGCGGTAGGTCGTGTAGGACACCGAGTGCCCCGTAGTCGGTGTGGAATGAAAATCCTCTAGTAGACGTGGTATCCATGGTGATGACGCGGTGAAGACCAGGCGGTCGCAGAAGTAGAGACTGTCTCCCACAAGTCGGAAGGGTGGGTGAGCACCTGGCGTGCTGCGTAACTCATCAATCATGCGACCATAATGGGGGTCGGCTCTCACCTCCTCCTGTAGGATTGCCGCATCCCGCCACTGGCAGAGGGAGATCGCCGCTAAGGTGTCGCCGTGCTAACGACGGGACAGGGCGTTTACGGCCATGTTTGTCCGCCCGGTCTTGTACTCGATCGAGAACTGATAGCCCAAGAGTTTGGCTATCCAGAGTTGTTGGGACAAGGTGGAGACTTTCTGACTCCATAGATGCTTCAAACTGCGGTGGTCGGTGCTGACGGTGAAGGGACTACCGAGGAGATATGGGCGCCAATGCTGAACTGCTAGCACCAATGCGTGTAGCTCGTTGTCGTAGGCGGAGGCCGCCTTTCGCCTGTCGGTGAAGGGCTTGTTGTAATACACGATGGGGCGACACTCCTGCATGAGGACGGCGTCGGCCCCCTTCCCCGAGGCGTCACACTCCACAACGAACGGTTGGGAGAAATCGGGCATGCTCAGTACAGGTGCCGCCACGAGAGTGCGCTGCAAGATGAAAAAGGCCTCCTGGGCGGACGCATCCCACAGGAAGGGCACCTCCTTCAGGAGGTCCGTCAGGGGTCGTGTCAAAGCTCCGTAGACGCGAATAAGGCGGCAGTAATAGCCGGAGAGTCCCAAGAATCCGCACACGGCCCAGCGGCTCGTCGTTGTCGGCCAGTGCAGGACAGCATCAATCTTTTGCGGGTCCATGGCGAGCCCCTCGGTGGAGATGATATGACCCAAGTATTCGACCAGAGACTGGCTGAAGGTACACTTCTTCTGATGGGCCACGAGATGGTGGGCGGCCAGAAGGTGGAGGACCGTGGCGAGATGAGTCAGGTGTAGCTACCAAGAGGAACTGTAAACCAAAATATCGTCAAAGAAAACTAGGACAAACTTACGCAACTATGGGCGGAACACGTCATTCATGGTGGACTGGAAGGTGGCCGGGGAGTTTGTCAGACCGAACGGCATGACGAGAAACTTGTAGTGGTCATCATGTGTCTGGAAGGGCGTCTTTGGCGCGTCCTCTGCTCACACGCGGATCTGGTGGTAGCTCGAGCGTAAGTTCAGCTTCGAGAAGTACTGAGCGTCGCACAGTTCATCCAATAACTCCTGGATGATGGGAATGGAGTACTTATCATGGTGAGCTTGTTTAGCTCCTTGTAGTCCACGCAAAACCGCCAACTGTCATCCTTCTTCCGCACAAGTAGCACCGGGATGGAGAAGGGGTTGGCGCTCGGTTGGATGATGTCCACGGCAAGGCTGTCAGGATCGCGATCCAGATCATAGGATCTTACGATCCAAATTTTGTAAATCGATCCTGATTTTCTAAAGCGATCCTCGATCCAATCCTACTATCAGATCCGATCCTACCTCAAAACAATCTCATCTAGGATCTCGATTCTGGCAACCTTAGTCCACGGTGAGTATCATGGTCGTATCGATATGGGCGACAGAGACCGTCGCCACGCCAGGCTGCAGGATGATGTTGTGGTCGGTTGCGCGTGTCGGAGGAAGCCCGTACGGCACAATAAAAACCATCAGGTGGTCGTCGAGTAACTGTTGAATGTTTGGATGCACCGGTGGCGGTGCAGGGTCGGATCCCAGATCCATATGCGCCAGAGGAGAACGCTGAAATCCGGGTCGATCGTGCAAAGAATGGAGCGGAGGCCGACCGGTGAACGGGCATTGAGGAGTCTCCCTGTAGATGATGTGTCATGTCCGACGCCTCGAAGTCCATCGTGAGGCGCACCCAATTGTGCTTGCAGTACCCAAGCGTGCGCAATCAGGCCACGACCAATATGGCATCCAACCCACCTAGGTCGAAGACGTAGAAATTGGCAGAATCTGAGTAAATACCGATGGAGAAAGGCAGGCCAACGCATCGTCCGACAGTGCGGGCACAACGGCCGTTCCTAAGGGAGACGTGAAAGCCCGGTGATAGAGTCACGGGAAGACGAAGCGTCGCCACGAGGTCCCGAGAGATGAAGTTGTGACTGGTCCCGAGAGATAAGGATCAATGGTGACTGCTGCAGGGTGACCGAGAACTTCATAGTGCATGGACCGGTGAGGCCAACGCACCGAGTAGCAAGAGACCTCCAACCGATGGAACGTCGCGGCCGGCTCGACCGTGTTGGGCCCCTCCTCGTCGAGCTCGAGGGACTCAAAGTCGGCCATCACAATCTCCTCCTCTTGGCATCCCAAGAGCATCTGGAGGTCCTTGTTGGGACATTCGTCGATGAGTACGAGCCCTTACAGTGGAAACAGAGGCCCTTGCCCCGCAGATCAAGGTACTCTTGATGAGAGATCTAATGGGGAGGAGGGAGCACCCGTGGGGGTGGTGGCTGCGACTGCGGTGGAGGACGGTCGGGTGCGGGCAACATGTCTGGGGTTGCACAGCCCAGCGGCGGCGGCGGCCGGGAAGCGATCGACCGAGAGGAGGCCGGGGGGGTATGAACCGGGCGGCGGGGATGGCGGTAGCAAAGTCGGCCTCCACAAAGCGTGCTTGCTCCATTGCACGCGACAGGGTGGTGGGGTCGTGGACACGGAGACGGTTACGGATGTGCGGCCGCAACCCGACAAGAAACGTGCCCAAGTAGTGTTTGGGTGAGAGGCCGAGCACGTGCGTGGCCACCTCGATGAAGTCGTCGATGTAGGCGTTGACGGAGTTTGCTTGGCGGACATTGCTCAGACGCTCGTAGGGGTTGCCGGCGTGGAGGTTGTCATAGTGGCGGATCAACTCAGCTTTGAGAAGCGGTCAGGACAAGGTCGGCGAAGACTGTAGGAGCCAACGGACCCAATGAAGGGTCAAGCCTTCCATGTAGATCATGGCAAGGAAAGCCATCTGCGTCGCGGGTGTGCCCTCGATTTCGAAGTAGTGCTCGGCCCGTGCGAGCAATCCAAAGGGATCGGTCCCGTCAAAAACCGGCAACTCAATGCGGTGGAGAGCGTCGGCGGCCAACTCATGCATAGGGTGAACATCGACCAAAGGATCGTTGGGGTTGCTGGCCGACGCCGTGGTGGCCAGTGGCGGAGTCGGTGGGGGTGTCGGAGATGGCGGGCGGGAGGCCAAGAGGGCGTGAATGTCGCGGGCGGCCACCTAAAGGTCCGGCAGGGTCGTGTCGACCCGTTCGAGGCAGTTGGAGAGCGCGGCTGGAACGGAGTCTCGCGCCATGCTTCGGGTGAGGGGCATACGCCATAACCACGGAGAAGAGAAGCCAAGGACGAAGCGGAAGCAACTGGCGGTGTGACAGAGAAGAGCGCTGAGCGGACATGGGCGCTGAGAGGCAGAACGGCAGGCGGACGATCCGACGCAGGGCGCTGAGCGGACAACGACAAGGATGTCAGATGCGCGGCGCGGAAGAGGGCGGCGTGCGGAGGGCAAGTCAGACCAAATTGTTAGCGACAGCGGCGACGGGCGAGAGAGGGGGATGGCGACGTCGATCGTGAGAAGCGGGATGAGGGAGTTAGGCAAAATAATTAGGGCAACGAGAGTGAACCGTTGGGTCGGTCTCCTCCAAACCAAATCCTTCAATTTCAAAACAAATCAAGCATACAATAAAGTTCACATATTCTCCCTTATATAGGGGAGAGACCCACTAGGCCGAACGGTCGTACAAACAAGGAATAAAATACTAGTAGATAAAATATAGAAGATAACTCGATACAGGCTAGGCTCATGCCGTCTCCGTACCCCGCGCGCGCCAAGTGTAAATGCGCGCGAAACGTCTTCTCTCGACAAGATCCGCCCCGTTCGTATCACAACTATAGCTGTGTTCAGGGCTACGACCAATTGAATTTCTCATTTGCAAGACGCCAAAGCCTCTCATAGTTGAAACATTAATTTGCCATCTTCGAAATTTCTCAACACTTTGAAACTCACCATATTTGACCAAACAAGTATTGCATATCTTGAATCATCTCGCCAATTGATAAATTCAGGGGATCCTGTACACATGACAAATTTAGCCTTATCATGCTCCACCTCAACTTTTGATTGTCATGTGCCACTTATCTCAATAGATTGGCATTATTAATCTCACTAACACAATCCATCTTAAATTTGTCTTTCAAAATCCTCTTTATGTCTAGGAAATTATCTACTAGGAAGATTAGATCCCAATGTCTCCCAACCTCCTTTCCCTCCCAATGTATTTTTCAGGACAATACAACAAAGATAGTGATTGAAGCATGTAGTGAGCACAATAACCTATAAATCTTGACACAGAAAAAGGAAAGTAACTACATATAACTTCTTGTAATTACCTTGAAATTCCACCAAAAACAGCACCTAGATGCTGTAACTGCCTGCTACTTTGGCGGTTATTGGCATTTGCTTGCAATTCCAGCCCAAAAGTGGGCGCCCCTCTCCTCCCTAGCAATGGACAACCCCACCTCCAGATTTCTCCTTCCCTCTTGCAGCACAGTAATTTCCAGATCGTAAAACTGCTACCAACCACCGAGTGAACCAAAAATAAGTTGGATGGAGCAATATATATTTGAATAGAGCTCTTTTTCACATCCTTGAGATCCCCAAACTACAACTCTCACACTATCTTTACTGTCTCATGTATTTCTGTTTATTGAGTGGCATAAGAGAGTCCTCCAGTCTGAACTCCTTGATCAACCAAGTCTCTTGTAACCGATTCATGAGATTTAGCGTAGGCGGCTTAGATCAGCACATCTATAATTGTTGTACTTTTGGGGAGGGTTCCAATTTTCCAAAGTAAAGTATCATATGATAAGCCCAGCAAAAGTCACACAAATTTACTAATAGAAACAGTATGTTAAATTTTGTTGTTTCCCACTTTTCTTAGCAGCTATCATAAACTAAGTGAAGTGCATCACTCTAATAGTTTGCAAAAGGCAACCACAACTATAGTTTTGAAAATTGTCATACATGTGCAAGAAGAAACTGACGATTAAGAATGTACTCTGCTAAAGAAATATTTTAATCCAATGATTGTTGAAGGCGTTGAAATGACACAATAATGAGTTCAATCTAATCAAGTTAGTTGAAATTGATTAATATTCAACACTAACATTTCGTACATTAAGCTTGTCATCACCAGTACCAAAAAGCTAATGCAAATTTGTAACAATGACCAACAGTACTTGTGGGACTACAAAGCTAAAGCCCATTAATTTCCGGTGCTTGATCTTAAGTGATCATGTTAGTGGATGATAATCAAGAGGTGATATTTCTTCTTTTGCTCTCAATCTTAAGAACAAAGGGAGAAGGGAAAGAAAGGAAAACCAAGGAGGCAAATCAAAAACTCGAAAGAGAATTCGATCTAAATGTCGCAATATTTCATGAAAGTCCTGAATATTATATTGACGATTTGATGTATGCATTTTTTTACTATTCTCCACATAAAAGTTGATGATTATTATGCATGATCAATTATATTACAGGAGATTACATAGTATACTCGTGATAACAAATTTAGGATTGTCGAAGTTGGGATGATTTGTATACCTCATAAGTTGAGGTATATTCTGAACTTAAAGTATAATAAGATATATATTAGACAAATTAATCTTGATTTGTTTGTGGATATCCACTTGAGCTTTACTATGGGCAAAAATCAAGAGAGAAAAAAATTGGAATCAATTACATCAAAGATTAAGTGAGAAACGCTAACCTAGAGTGGTTGACGATAGATAGATCTTGGATCGAAGTTGTGTGGGTAAAGGAAAGTAAAGGGGCATCGGTAGTGGGAATCACACTGGAGCGCACAATACAAGTTAAAGATAATTAGAACAGGTTGAGGTTGAAAGGAAGATTGAGAGGCTCGGTGCGAAAGTACACATTACCGGATAATATTAGGTGCAGTAGACTGAGGTGACTTGACTTGGTTTGAGTTGACAGTGTAGTCTTGTCGGGCATGAGTTTGATAAGGGGAGGTGAAAACTTCATTGAGGGAGGAAAAATAGATAAAGGAAAAATTAGCTGCCAAAAAAAAATTTAGGTATGCAAGTGTATCATGCTCGTGATTCTGATCTAATGGAAAGAAATCAACTTTGAGGTCATGGGTGCAAGTACTTCTCACAGAACCAAGTAAGTATTGCCTCTCTTTTATGATGTTCTTTCTTACAATTATTTTTTGATGTTGAGTGGTGCACTTCACCTTAAGTGTGCGGTCAAATCCGCTCCAAGAGGTAACATGTCAGCCATTAAGTACTAAAGATTAAGGTGATCTTCATGTATAAGGGAGGAACTCAGTAGTGTGGGATAAAGGGAATTCACCTTAAACTTATTTGTTAGGTCTCGCGAGAAGAGTGTGGCACGAGACCTTGCAAGAGGAAATTCACCAAAAGACCAAATCAAAAAGGATCTTCTAAGATAGCATCATAAATCAACCTAACAAATACTTACCTGAATTTTCAGCAAAGGGAAGAGACCTCAACACAACTAACACTCCTCTTCAATGACTCCTTTTGTATGTTAATAAATAGGTTTCTAGGGTAACCAATGGTCAAATTGAAGACCCAAAAGGGGTCAATGACGTGAGGAGTATAAATAACTCATAGGGGCCTCCACGTAGAGAGTTGAGATATTTTTTATTGGCCCTTCCTAGCTCTTTTTTTATTATGCATGGTCTCTCAATCTCTCTCAATCAACATGACCATTAATCTCTAGTACAAAATCCTACTAAAAAAATCAGATTCCAAACATTAACACTTAGGTAAGTTATTGCTCCGGCTGAAAATTATTGAAGTTCATCGTTCGCAATGGCAATGAGTGAACATAATACAATTAGGGGAAAAAACAGTATAACAAACAAAAATCTTTGGAGAAACTTATGAATGCGGTGGAGCCATAGAAACAACAATACTAAAAATGCTCATGGAGATTTTTAAAAAAAGAGTGATGTTATAAGCACACTTATATGTGTTATTGTCACACTTAAAATCTACCTAAAACACTAGCATTCTAATAATATTAATTCCTAAAACTTAGAACCCGCGCCCCAACTTGCTCGACTCCTACCTCCTCAACACTCCTCATTTCCCTCCAGATCACCCGCCTGCCCTTCTGTCGTTCTCGCCCGATCTCATCCAGGTCATCAACCCTCCAAAAACATCACCCTTCCAGTAAGCCTCTGACGATCGGAGATAAATACATTCCAATCGAAGCCAAAAGGTCACTCACACGAGAGTTGAAATCATTCCTCTGTCCAAATCGTCGCCCTTCCATCCAAACTCTGAGGTTCCAATCGAATCCCTTCCATACGTGGCCACTTTAGTTCTCCCTCGAGTGCATCGTCCATTTGTCTGTCCAAATTTCTGCCCTTCAAAGTTCTGTCCAAATCACTGGCAGACGTGGACACTCAAGTTATCTCTCGGTGGTCCGGTCGAAGTTGTTCCTCTATTCAGATCATCACTCGAGTTTTGGAATCCTGATTGGCAATGGTTTGATGTTCTGTCCAAATCGCTCCAGATCGCAAAATCTTGTTTGCTCAATCCAGATCACTCTCGTTTTAGAATCCCGAGTTTTGAAACCTTGCAGTCATTGTTTGTTCCCGTCGCTCTCGTTTGATTGCAAGAAGCTAGTTACAAGAACCTGAGAACAATCTACCGTGCTATTAGCAGCTATTGATCAGTCCAAGTGCTCAAGACCCGAGTGCTCATTCCTCTGTCCAGGTGCTTAAGAAAAACAATTGTTCACCATTTTAGATAAATTATTATAATACATCCTAATATTCAGCTTGTGTTCATCCTCAATTGTTGTTAATTACCTTAATTTTGAGGAAATAGACTTAAATTTGATCTAATTATAATTTACTAAAATAATCCTTATATAGTAATCATTCCTATTCAATCATGCAGTCCAAGAGGCCATTGGTCTATCCAGTCAAAGAACATACTATTTCCCTTTCATATTTACCCGCTAATGGGAGAATGTGAAACGGTTTCACTCAAAATTTATTTTAAAGCTATTTTATTTGTGAGCAAATATCATGCTGGTGTGAAAATTTAATTATTTGGGTTGTCAATACAATTTGGTTGTGAATAGTGGATATACTGGTGCTTATAACACTCTTAAAAAAAATTCATTATTAAGTATCTTCCCTGAAAGGGCTTTCGCATGATAAATTTGGTTTTCTTTCTAAGAGTCCTACTTTATGATAGCAAGAACCCCATCAAAATAAGTAAAGATAGAAAATAAGGGATCGAAGAAACCTTTAAGAAAACAGACTGACACACGGAGAAATTACATTGCAGAGAAAAAAATTGTGAAAGGAAGCGCGTAACCATAAAGTGACTGGCAGCTTCAAATTAGCTAGCTATTAGCAACAAATATTGAATTTCATGTCCCACGTGAAGCTAGCAACCATCACCTACTGCTGCAACCAAATTGAACCGGCCGAAAACTTACTAAAACTTCACGTTCTTAAGTACGATCACCTGAAACAAGCACAGAGGTAAAACACAGCGCAACGATCCAAAATCTGTATAAGAACATGTAAATGCGGTACCCAGCGGGATAACAACAGCACTTCAAACGCCCGTCGGGTTATAAACACAAATCACGATGACCTAGATCTAGCCCTTCGATCGAGAATATGATAATCGAAAGATCGATCGACATAGGGTTCGGAAGCTATACCGTCGCCATCCTTATCGAAGAGGCTGAAAGCCTCCTTGAACTCAGCGATCTGCTCCGACGTGAGCCTCTCGGCCATTTTCCGAAGCTAGAAGAAGATGACGAGTGGCGGATCTTTCCCTTTCTCTGCTATGTGAATTGACGTTCTCGTTGTCAGGGGCTGCCAGGTGAGAGAGAAAAGCTCGTCAACGGGACGGATTCTGTGAATTGACGGGACGGATTCTGTGTTTCTTCGAGTGAGCGCAGGATTCTTTGTATTTGTAACCTACCCTTATATCATGCAAGGAAAAAATTTGGTGAGCCCGCTGCTCATATTTTAGCCGTGACCGTTTAAATAGTTAAATTAGACCCACTTTGCCCTTTCCTCTTTTTCGGAAAATTTTTGAATCACGATCTTCAGCCTCTTCTGCTCCCGGCGATATTCCTTCTCTTCTTCTCCTGACGCCCTCTTCGTCCCCCGGCAGGATTTCTTCTCTCGGCGCACTATTTTTTCGTCGGCGCTGCATCTATCTTCTCCTGGCGCACTCTTTTCCGCCGGCGCTACATCTATCTTCTCCCGGCACACTATTTTTTCGCCGACGGGCAGCAACGCTTAAACTCGCGGCGACAACTGTTAGAGGACAGCTAACCAGAGGATCTTCTTCTTCCTCTGCATGTGTTTGTGAGTTTCTTCTTAAATTTATTCCTTGTGGATTTTCGTTTAGGGATTTATGTTCAAAGTTTACTGCATACCGTTTCAGAATAGGAAAATGATCATAGAGGGTTTCAGCATCCACGGCATTTGCTTGTTTGGATGCTGAAACCCTATTTTTTTGGATGCAGTAAATAAAAACTCTGGTCGAAAACCCTGTCCTACTGGCCGGAAATTGATTTTGTTTATCCCATTTTGTTCAGCCTTTAGGTAACTTCATTCTCATTCTGGTTCTTGTAAAATTATGCTGGGCATAATCTTAACTTGCAGAATTCATTAGATTCTGGGCTCCATATAATAGATTCTTGATTTGGTGTTGGTGCTAAAACATATGGTATGTTGTTATTTAGATCATCATTTTCGAAATTAAGAGTCTTTATTTCATAAGTATTTTGTTGTTTGAATGTTTATGCAGATGGTTAATGGTTGTGATGATTTTTATTTCATAAGTATTGTGAGTCTTTGTTTCTTAAGTATTTTGTGGTCAACTCCATTGCTTTGAAATGGGAGTTCTGTGCTCTTGCAGTTGCAATGAGTACTCCACTCAGCAAGGAGTCTTTGTTGGAATTTTATGAATTCTTGTTTTATTTCATTTCTCTTGAATTGTACAAAGATTGTTTACTTTAATTTTTGCAAGTTTCTACTACCTACAGTGTTTTTATAGGGTTTAGGGTGAGTGTATTTATTACTAATTGGTTCAAAAAATTATAGACGACGGGACAATCAATCGGTACATATTTAAACAGTCGATGTGTCATATACCCTTCAAGAAGCATGCTGAGCCAACTTGGGTGTTTTGTCGGAGGAGTCAAACAATCAATTAACGGATGCTGGCCTTCTACGATTCATTGAATAATCGTAGGATTTGTTCTCCCAAACTCTGAAAGTCTTTTCTCCATGTGTCCCCTAATTATGCGGTGATATATCTATGTAGAACCTGGTTTACTTTTAAATGTAGTATTATTATTTAGTTAATTAACCGTCAATACTATATTTTATGCATTATTTTAAGAGATGCTTTGTTATGTTCAACTGTTTGATATCTCACATTACAAGAGCAAATGTCCAATTTGCTGAGTACATATTGATGCTCGTCCATGTAAGCGCCCATTGGGCATTATTTGGTGCCAATCTGAGAGAGTCAAACTGGTATTTCTACGATTCATTGAGAAATCCTGCGCATCGCGAAAATCTACCATCGCTAGTATGCTCTATTATTGTTGTATTTTTTACATGAAACATAAGTATTTATTAAAGGTTTATGTAACTTGTGCAGATTACTGTCTTTATGAGGAAACTCTCAATGAAGTTGAACTCCTTTGAAGTACCGTGTGCATTTGTCTTTTCCTTAGAAATCATTTTTTTCCTGCATAAAGTAAATTGAAAATAAATTGGAAGTACAAAATGATGTCAAAATAAAGTTAAAGTTAATAACAATAAGTTAGATTAACTCATAATACTTACTGAGCTTTTTTTTTTGTTTTCAAAATAACGTTTTAAGTCGTGCATTCGATACACCTTTGGGGTGCATCGTCACCAGATCTCTAACGTCTTCGGTATTTTGCCCGCAGTAACCATTTTTATGGCTCTCCTTTGCTAATATTCCGTCCGTGTTCCGACCAAGATCAGTCATCACATTAAGAACATGCTCTTTCGCAAGTTGAGAGTTTTCAATACGACTAGTTAGGTCATAGGTGAATCGGAGTAGATGATGTCTAAATACTAAGTTGGACTGCGAGTCATTCAAGCATATATTCTTGGCTAAGTACAACTCTTCTTGGCGTTAGTGGTGAATCTATTCAACATGTACTGACTATTAATTTGCTTCACATTCTTCGAGTTGTACACACGAAGAATGTGCTTACATAGGATTCCCTTGGTTTCAAATCCCCTGCATGAGCAATCAGCATTGAATATATTTTTATTTACTCTAACAATCCATTGCTTGACATTCTCTCCCCCATCACAATCTTTTATTGCATAAAGAATATGATCGTCATCATTCCAAACTTCATCAACAATGCTTATATTTAATGCTCCATCCATATAATTTTGTCCAAAGATATGAAATATTTTTCGAATATATACCTTGGATGCTTGCTTTAATAAGAGAGTTTTTAAACTTTAAGGTAATGCTACCTTGTTTGCACTTATAGTCCTCTTCATGTTCGGATCTCCTCCATGATGAAATCAACTTGTTGATACCAATGTAACACTCTACTAAAGAGCTAGTAGCTTTGGAAACTCTGTGTAGACCGTTGTTGGCGAATTCACTTCTTTGAGTTGATAAAATACCTAGATCGATAATGTCTTTATTAAAAGCAGTGAATCATTTATGTCTGATCTTGTACAAGTCACACAACCACTTATTCTCTCCAAATTACCCCTAGATATCATTGCACTCCAATGAACATAAAACTCGGACTCGATATCACATTTGCTCATGCAGTGGTAAAATAACTCTCTAACAAAAGGAAATTGGTTGAAGACTTGAACCTTAGATGATGTTTTTTTGGAAATATGTCATTGACATAAACGGTGTCGACTCGTATCAAAAACTTTTGAGATAGCAACCGTCATCGCTTGATCTTGGTCAGTAAATATAGTGCACGGTTACTTACCACCCATGAATCTCAAGAAAGTTTCAAATAACCAACAAAATGAATCAATGGTTTCCTCGGCCAAGAAGGCGCCTCTAACGAACACATTTTGCCAGTGATGATTCACCGAAATGAAGGGAGCGCATGCTAAATTATATTTGTTTAGTCGATAAGTGGTGTCAAATATAATTACATCACCAAAGCAATCATAGTCTACTTTGCTATGTCCATCCATCCAGATAAAGTTAGTGAGTCTGTTGAACTCGTCTGTACGTACATTATACGAAAACATGTTATCTTTCGTTTGCAAGTCCTTAAATATCTTCAACAAACTTACTGAATCACCGCTCTCTATAAGGGCTCATTTTTCCCGCTGAACAAAATTGTAGGCATCACATTTACAAAATCCGAGACATTCTCAAAACCACCTACTTCATCGGCAAGAAAATTGTATACGTGGACCGTTCTTATGCCATTGTCTGTCATATTATTGAGTAAGCCACCTTGAACATTTGATATTTTTCGTCGAGACCTCAGTAAATGGACATCGTTTTTCACAGCTAGTGGATGGCTATGCTCCTCCACGAATTTTGCAACCATCCAATTCTTTCCCTCTTTATCAACGCTGAAATTTATACATGCCAAACATCCCATTCTAGTGTCATGTCTGTGGAATTTCACTAGAGATTCAGTTGTTGGTTTGGATTGTTTGTGACCAGCTTTAGAACATTTATATTCCCTTGTCTTGATAATTTGAGTGTCCAGTATACTATGTGTGCTTTCCGGACGCTAAATTTTTTTTTGGTGCGCGTACTCACATTACATATTGTACGCTTGGTCCTCCAAATGAACAACAAGAAATACTACATTGACACTATCCTAAAAAAATAAGAACAAATAAATACAGAAAAAAGGTAAAACCGGTGAACTAGATAACTGAAATAAGTAAAATTTGTGAACTAGTTCAGAGCAGTAATTCTGGCCGGACATGAAGAGATAAGGCATGAGAAATACATACCCTTTCAGAAAATCCAGCCGGACGGAACTAAACCAGAACAAACAATAATAATAAAAAAATTCAACACACGAGGAATAAAATGCATGGTAGTGAGATATTCGAAGGCTGAGATACCTGAGATGGTAGAACCTCCTCCTCTTTATTTTCCTGCGGCGGGGTGGCGCAGTTACTCGGGCCCTCAGCCATGGCGCCGGCGTGATGGAGCGGGAGGGATGGGAGAATTTGTCGCCAAAATAAGGAAGAATTTCAACCGAGAATAACGCCGGCGTTGAAAGCTTTTCGCCGAAATAGGGGGAAAGACTTATCGCAGCTCACGGCAGTCTAGGGAAGACGCCGAGTGGGAAAGATTTTGCGAAGAGGCGGAAATTTTGCGAAGAGGCGGAAGTGGGTCTCATTTGGCTATTTAAACGCTCACGACTAAAATATGAGCCGGACTCACCCAAAAATTTTCCATGGTGAGGGACCTCACCGTTAGAATGGCAGCATTATGTCATTCATTATTCATATTTGACCTGCGTTCAAATTTGACAGAGCCGTCCAGTGTGGCGGGCAAATGTGGGGTGCCCTTTTTTAACCGAGTTTAGACAAAAATGTGACCTTCATTCATATGTTTGGATAAGTATTCTTTCAGTTAGAATCTCAAAGGAAGATTCAATTTTTGAGGCAGATGCATTTTCATTTCATCTAGTTCTTTATAAGGTTCGTTTGGATCTTTGGAATTGGAATTAAGGATTGGAATTCGGGCAACAGAATTTCAATTCCTGTGTTCGGATGTTAGGAATTCCCTCGGAATTGGAATTTGTTCAATTCCATGGAATTCAATTTTATACTATGACCAGTTCTTAGAGGTAAAGACACACATTTCATGGAATTCAGTTTTTTACATTGGTCGTCGTCGCCCGATCTCACTGTTGCCGCCCGATCTCGATGCCACTGCCAGATCCCGCCACCGCCTCCCGATCTCGCCGCTGCCGCCCGATCTCGCCGCTGCCGCCCGATCTCGCCGCCGCCGCCTGATCCCGCCGCCGCCTCCCGGTCTCGCCGCCGCCTCCCGGTCTCGCCGCCGCCGCCCGGTCTCGCCGCCGCCACCGCCCGATCTCGCCGCCGCCGCCCGATCTCGCCGATGCCACCGGATCCCGCCGACGCCTCCCGCTCTCGTCGCCGCCGCCCGATCTCGTCGCCGCCGCCCGATCACGCCACCGCCTCCCGATCTCGCCGCCGCCACCCGATCTCGCCGCCGCCGCCCGATCTCGCCGCCGCTACCCGATCTCGTTGTTGCCGCCCGATCTCATCGCCGCCTCCGGATCTCACCGCCGCCTCCCGATTTCACCGCCGCCTCCCGATCTCACCGCCGCCTCCCGATCTCGCCACCGCTCACTATCGCCGCCCGATCACGCCGCCACCGCCCGATCTCGCCGTCGCTGACCGATCTCACCGCCGCTGCCCAATCGCGTCGCCGTCGCCGCCCGATCTTGAAGCCGCCGCGGCCCGATCTCGCCGCATCCGCCCAATCTCATCGCAACCGCCCGATCTCGTCGCCACCGTCCGATCTCGCTACAGCTGCCCGATCTCGTCGCCGTCGCCACCCGATCTCGTCGTCGCCGCCTGATCACGCCCCCGATCTTGTCGTCGTCGCCTGATCTCGCTGTCGTCGACTGATCTCGTTGTCGTCGCCTGATCTCGATGTCGTCGACCGATCTCGACGTCGTCGCCCGATCTCGTTGTCGTCGAATGATCTCGTCGTCGTTGCCCGATCTCGTCATCGCCGCCAGATCTAGCCGTCGTTGTCCGGTCATAATTAATTGTTGGAACACTATCTGAAGTTGATTTTTCTGGTATTGTGTTTCTTTTTTTGCAACTTTTATATTTTCTTAGAAATTGTAAAGGAATAATTCGCTCCACCACTTGGTTTTGTTGTAATAACTTCGTCCCGAGTGACGCAAGACTTCAACTTCAAATTGTCGTTGTCGTCCGGTCTTGCAGGCAAGAGAAAAAAAATTCTAAATAAATTTCAATTCTAATTCTAGAAATCCATCCTGCAGCCGAACAACTGTATTAGAATTCAGACCAATTCTAATTTTCACGGGAATTGGAATTGGATGAATTCCAATTCTGCAATTCCAATTCTTGCGATCCGAACTGACCCTAATTTTTTTTATTAAAGTAACCATCACATGCAATCACAGACGCGGCCGCAGGGCACGACTGGCGCCGCGTCAGGCCTCCTCGCCAGTCACAGCCATGCGTCTGAAAATGGCCGGCGTGGCGCCCCGCCTCACAGGCCGGCACACCCGCGGCCGGTCGGCCGGTCAACTGCGATTATCCCTCCTTCTAGGGCGACCACCCGCCGCTGGGGACTCGCCACCCACAAACCGCCCATAGCGGTCCCTTTTTCGTTGTTCGATCGCGCTCTCGCAATCGCAACCGTCTGTTACGTGGGTAACCACTCGCGTAACTACCGAAGTAACAACCATCATGGGTGGGTTCAAATAAAAATAATAATTACGACTTGCGTATAGTAAAAATATAAGAATAATACACACTAAACCTATACTGAAATGGTCGTCACTTAGTAATTTAGGTGGTTACGATCTGCGGATAGCCGCGTAACTAGCGTAGCCATCTCTGGGGTTTATAAATAACACTTCAGACTCTCTCTCATTTCTAACTTTTCTCCTTCCAGCTTTTTTCTCCAACATGTAAGAGCTCTGCTGAAATCAAGCGGCATTCCTCTAAGTGCGTCAAAGATTCGTCCAAGTCCACGACGCTCCTATCTGCAAGGTGATTCGCCGGCCTCTTCAGGAATTCTCTTACATGTCAGGTGGTCTGATCGATCTCCTCATCAATTTTCCAACGTGTCACACTGTCACCTCCAACACGCAACTTCTAGGTAGCAATTGCAAGCATTCTACACCGCCAAAAGGAGACAAAGTCTAAGCTTCATCCTCCAAGCGCTCTGCATTCTTTCTCCTCCCCAGGTTGTAATGAGGAGCGACATGTTGCCCTCGATTCCACATTAAAAACTTGCATGTCCATTTATCTACTTGCTCTGTAACTGTTTGCGCGCTCGACCGCTCTACGGGCTAAGGCGACCTAGTTTAGTCCAGTCAACTAAGAGCCTCAGGCGACCCACAATAGTTTGACGTCATTTGTAAGAAAGAGTTCCCCAAAGACCAAAGAAGACTCGAAAAACAATATCCTACGCACAGCGATACTCGTGGCTAGCAGCTATGGCAAAGAGAAGGGAGAGGAAAAGCTCCTGAAAGGGGTTTCTACCTTCTTCCACCCTCAAGGAGCTGGGGGATCGGGTAAGTTATCTGAATTCTAACCGAAGTTTAAAGTATTTATAGTTATAACTATTGTTATTATTAATATTAGTACTATTAATGTTATTATTATTATTACTATTTTTATTGTTCAAACAACTGTACATTGCTCTACAGGACTCAGAAATTGTCCCGGATAGGTTCGTTACTACCATCTCGTTGACACGCATCCACCGGAATGGTCCGTGATCCAATCCATGTTAGTATAGTATGCTCATTTTACGCTCCCCGGGTCGTTTGCGGCCAATTTACTTAAACTTCAAAACTGTCCAAATGACGTCAGAGTCGTGAACGGACGACTCCGTTGGACTTGTATTATCGTCACGAGTCTAATAAAATTATCCGAGAACATATCTGAGGCCATTTGATCGATTTCAGCATTTTGCATAAATACGCTATTTACAAATCACATTATTTGGACTGGCGCACGTGCTATAATCTATCCAAGGTGACACGCTACCTTTGAGGCAACACGGGCTTACTAGGCGACAAACAGCAAGGCAGGACACTTAAATTGAACGTCAAGTCCAGGTGTCGAGTTCACTCGACGATTCAACCTACCTTCCACCCCCGTGACCTTGAGCTCTCTCCCAACTTTTCCTACCGGGCCTAAGTCACCCCGGTGACACAAAACACGCACGAAGGGTCTAGTTCAAAATGGGACGTTACAAGCTATCGGTGTCTATTCTTGTCCTTTTTGTGTTGATATCTATTTCATTTTCTTTTATATCTATATCATCTAAATAATTTTGAATTGTCTCTTTCTTGATATAATATTTTCAGGAAGAATGATGATATATATATTCTTCCATAAGTATTTCAATTCATCTCGACATGCTCTTCAAAAACTTTTTAAAAGATTTTCTCTGAATCTGGTAGAGAATTAATTCATTTAGACTTTTTTACAATGATTAGAATTGTTTGAATTAATTACATGAAAGTCCCTTGAATTAAGTCTAAAACAATTATCTGAAATTTCCATCTTGGACTGTATCTGACTCTACGTCGGTTTCATGTAAAAGTAACGTTGATTTCTTACTTCGGAGTAGAACAACTCAGTTGTCAAAGTTGCATCGATATCGTATTGACGCATGCGTCGACTTCTGTCTTGAAGTAGCGTCGACTTTAGCATTTGTAGTTGCTTTGAGTTTCAATCACAGTAATGTCGATATCAAGTCAATGTTGCGTCGATTTCAAGACGAAGCAAGTTAACTTTTCTTGACTTTCTTCCATAAATCAGTGTGTAGCTCATTTTCTTGACTCTGCAAACTTCATAAAATTAACTTCTATGACCATATTACCCTCTCTATACAACATGAGTAATAAACTTATGATGTAAAATCACTTTATAATTTATTAAGTTAAATCATAAGAGTTTTTTTCAACGATATTCATTTATTTAGCTTAACAAAGTTTACAAAATTTCAATTGTGATTTTACAAAAATATTTGAGGTGCGTTCACTTTGAAATATGTACTGGCATCCACACAAATCATTGAATATGTGCATTTTGCCGTGAAATGCGGAAAACGTGAAACCAGATCTCAGAAACACTCAATCAAATCAAGCCAAATAAACCAGATGCGTATAAAAGAGCAAGTAAATCTTGTACTATCAATCTTTTTTACAGTGTGAGGCATACATGGCGAGGCATGATTCGTCAATGTACCCGATGGAGGCAAAAAACAACATATCAAAAACTAGTCGCGCGGATAGAAGTAGTAGCTGCCGACTCTGCCAAACTGAACTAAGGAGTCTGCTGAAGCGGTCAAGTCGCCAGACCGCAACCTAACCGTACAGACACTCCATTATTCAAAGCTGAAGAACTCTGTCGTCTATCTGCAAGTCGCCTAACCGCGAGGTCGCCTAGCCGCCAGATAAATCACGAACAGCTGCTGCCAAACTTAACAATCAGACCGCTGGAAACGGACAACCTTATTGAACTGAGAAAGATTGTTGATGAGAAGATCGCCTAGTCGCAAACCGCGACTTTCTGCTAACCGCCGATTGTATCCACAGAATCCGTACTGATCATTGATACAAGTCAGAATCAAGTACCTGGCCTCTCAGCGCTATCCGCACAATCTACAACAACAAAAACCGATTAACTTCTCAAATCACGCGAATACAAAAACTTGTCCGCCGCAACCAACTGAGCTCACTTACTGTTCATTCACATGTGTTGTTGATGTGACAAGGGAGTCCTGTTTATAGGCGCGAAGTGGAGTGTGGTCACCTCCCTAACAGATAAGATCACCACCCATCTCGCAGCTAACACAAAACTTGTCCGCATAGTACAAACACAAAGCCTGTCCGCCAAGGTCGCACCAACAAGGCTGGACAACCTATTCACCTTTAACACAAACAAGGCCAGAACTAGGACCAGTCCGCCACACCCAATGGACAGAGCGGACACAACCACCAGTCCGCAACAACCTGCAGACACTGCTCCAATCCGCACACCTAGAGCCCGAGACTAAGGCACAATATCGCTTAGTCGAGCTGTCAGATAGACAACCAGTCTGCACACTCCGATCCCGCGGCTAGAGCACAAACCGGGCTCAGCCAAGTTGTCGAACTCGGTGGATAGAAAAGCAGTCAACACTAACCGACAAACTCTGCGGACTAAGAACAACCAGACTTGGTAGAAATCCAGACCAAGTCCACATCACAAACTCCAAACTGACGGACTCAACTACCAGTCCGCACTACCTGACGAACTCCGCGGTCATCACCAAACTGCACCACCAGAACAAGACCAAGGAACAATCAATGCCGACCTCGCGAGCATCAGAAGAGTCCGCAACAAGCCAGACTCGGCGAACTCCAGAAGTGCCCGCAGCTCCCGCGGATAAACATCATATCTGCCCGATTACAACCTGGGAATAAGCTGACGCTGAACCTTGCCGACCAGGCTAGTCGCCACTTCTGTAAGCTCAGTCCGCGCGGATAGTCTGCCCAAGCCGCCACTTTCACTTCAAAAATTCAACACTCCCCCTTGAAGTGAGAATTGGAAATCAGCCCTAGCAGTCCCCGTAACCGTTCATATGACCCATTCGACAATGGTTTTATAAAGATATCTTCGATATTGTCCTCGCTCCGCACATGCTCGACCATAATAGACCCCTCCAACAACTTCTCCCAAATGAAGTGATGCTCGATCTTAATATGCTTGGTCCACGCGTGACAAACTGGATTGTTAACCAGTTTAAGGGCACTTTCGTTGTCACCACGTAGTAGAGTGGGACCACGCACTACTTCATGGACATCCTCTACTAGCCTTCTGAGCCAAATGACTTATCGAGATGCCAATGTCGAATCCTTATACTTCGCTTCCGTAGTAGAGGCGGACACCGAATCTTACTTTTTGCTGCACCACAAGATATCTGCTGATTCACATGTGAAAACATAGCCAGACGTCGACTTACAATCGTCTGAGTCTTCCCCATAATCAGCATTTGTGTAACTGTATAGGTTGAAGCTCGTGTCACTCCCATAAAGGAGCCCCACATCAAAAATGGTCTTCACATACTTCAAGATATTCCTTGCCGCTGCAAGATGAGGCTTACGAGGCTCCGCCATATAATGACTTACTCGGCCTATAACACAAGCAGTGTCTGGTCTGGTAATCATCAAGTAAATAAGGCTTTTAACCAGAGCCCAGAACACCAAGGGATCTGGAAGAAACCCTCCCCTCATCACGTCGAATTTTGAGGCCAACATCCAGTGGAGTAGAACAACTCATTCCCTCCCGCATGCCGAACCGCTGAACGATCTGTTATGCATAGAATCTTTGGGAAATGAGTATGTCACTCTTTCTCCTCTCCACTTCAAGTCCAAGAAAGTGGTGAAACTCACCCAAATTCTTCATCTCAAAACGAATAGTTAACTCTGCCCTGAGCCTTGCAACTTTCTTTAGAATTTCCCATGACGATCATGCCGCCAACGTACAACATCACCAAGACTTGCAGCTCCCCCTTATTCTTTACGAACAGGCTTGAATCAGAATCAGAAGCAAAATATCCGCAGAACTTGAGATATTCTGCAATCTTCCCGTACCACGCCCAAGATGCCTACTTCAAGACGTAAAGGGCCTTTCAGAGCTTGTAGACACATCTTGTATGATCTTCAGACACGTACTCTGGTGGCTGAACCATAAAGATGTTTTTATCAATCTCATTATAAAAAAGTCATTCTTTATATCAAGCTGTCACATCTTCCATCCCTGGCAAGTTGCTAAGTAAGGGTATGCATAAAAACCGGATCCGGGGGGGGCCGGCCCGGGCTAGGCCTGCCCGGGGCCCAAGCCGGGCCATGGGGCCTAATAAGGCCCCATATATGAGCATTTTCCTAGCCCGGTACCCGGCCTGGTCCAGGCCGGGCAAAGCCCGGTTTCTAGGCCCGGGCTAAGGCCGGGTCGGGCAAAGCCCGACCCCTTTAACAATCAACGACTCTAAAAGTCGTTGGAAACTTTCCAACGACTCTTAGAGTCGTTGCTAAAGAAGCTGCCAGCCCTATTTATCCCTATTAAATAGGGCTGACAACTATTATTAAAATTATTAAATTAATAATTTAATAAATTATTAAATTAATAAATTATTAATTTAATTTAAATATTTTTTTTTATTTTTTTTTAAATCCTATAACCCCCCCCCCCCCCACTCCCAAGTCCCGAACAGGGCCCGGGCTACGTCTGGGCCTGGCCCGACCCTCGGGACCTTAGCAGGCCCCCTCCCAGAGCTAGAAGCCCGACCCAGCTGTAATCAGGGCCCGGGCCCGGGGGGCTTTATGAACATGACTATCGCTAAGGCAATCACTACCCGCGCCGAAGTTATTTTTGTAACAGGACTAAACATCTTCTCATAGTCTTCTTCGTACTACTGAGAGAGTCCTCGAGCTATAAGATGAGTCTTGTATCGCTCGATGTTATCATTCGCTTTCTTCTTCTGCTTGTATACCCAATTGCATGTCACAGGAGTAACGTCATTGACCTTGGGCACAAGATCTTAATTCTCATTCCTTTTGAGGGCAACCATCTCCTCATCCATGACATCATCCCACTCCTTGACTCCGGTAATGTTTTCAAATCTAGAAGGCTCTCGCTCGTCCAGAGGGCTTGTAAAGAAATAAGAGACAAAGCACATCATGTTCCCTTTGATGTACTGAGCCGACCGTTTGATGGTCCTCTTCAACCTCCGAAGAACCTGACCACGGTTCACTATCTCTGTTGCTTCTTCTGAACCAGCTCCGATCCCGGGCATACTTGGAGCATTGCTCCCCCTACTTCCTGAACCAGAAGCCTCCACCCTGGAGCTAGAAACACCTGGAGCTCCTGGTGACACAAACAGCTCCACTAGAAGATCCTTAACAGCTTCCTCTTGCTGGCCGTCAGACCAGCTTTCCTGTAGCTCTATAGATGAGCCATCTTCATACGATGTCAGTTCGTCGAAGACAACGTCTCTGTAAACGACGAACTTATTCATGGCAGAGTCCATGCACTTCCATCCTTTCTTCCTCTCAGCATAGCCCAAGAAGATAAGCTTCCTCGCCTTCACATTCAACTTAGTCCTAAGAGCATCCAGAATGTGTACATAGCTGGTTGATCCGAACTCCCAAAGGTGTCCAACGTTGTACTTTTCCTTAAACATCATCTCATAAGGAGACTTCATATTGATCGGACTCAGAAGCATCCCATTGATGACATATGTTGCGCAGGCCATCCCTACTGCCCAGAAGGCCCTAGGAATGCCTTTGGCATGAAGCCAACACTTGCAGGTCTCCGTCAGATGATGGATCTTTCGCTCTGCTACTCCATTTTGTTGTGGAGTATAAGCACAAGTCAACTCTCTCCGGATTTCGTGCATTCTGCATAAGTTAGAGAACTCATTTGAAACGAACTCACCTCCGTTGTCTGTTCTCAACTTCTTAATCTGCATGCCAAGCCGACCCTCCACTAGCTCCTTGAACTCCACGAATAATTTGAACATGTCCAACTTCTCCTTCATAAAGTACACATATGTGTACTCGTATAGTCATCAATCAACACTAGCATATATCTGCTGCCTCTAAGACTGGCGGTGACGGTCGGTCCCATTAGATCACCATTAATGCACTTCAATGGTAGTTTACACATAGTTTGTGACTTGTCAAATGGAATGCGATGAGCTTTACCATATTGACATCCCGCATATACATGACTATCGTCGAAGGATGACAATCTAGGTAAGCCTTTCACTAGACTCATCACCGCAATAGCTTTCAACTTGTCCATCCCGACATATTCCAGTCGTTCATGCCATATATCAACGTTATCATTGGCTCTCATCCGATCGACATAAGAACTTGTTAATAACACAAAAAAGTCTTTTATCCTTCTCCCAACATGAGCAACGTCAGCCTTCATCACTGAAGATTTTCAGAGAAACTTCACTTCTGTTGCGAATAGAACGTGATAGCTCGCATCCACCGCATTGGTCACAGTGATTGTACAACCCCGTATTCGCGGAGTAGGGACCCTTTGGCAGGCGCAGGGCCAATTTTAAGCTTTTAAGCTTTTTGGATATTTTGGACTCTTGGTGGCCAATTTTGGCTCTAGCTTGGAAATATACTAGTAGGGGAGGAAAATATTGCTTTCCCCCTTGCCCCCCTCTTTGAGGGGCGGGCGCGGCCAGCTTGCGGGGCGAGACCGCCGGCCAGGCGGGTTCTCGCCCGTGCGGCCAGCTTGCGGGGCGAGACCGCCGGCCAGGCGGGTTCTCGCCCGCGCGGCCAGCTTGCGGGGCGAGACCGCCGGCCAGGCGGGTTCTCGCCCGCGCGGCCAGCTTGCGGGGCGAGACCGCCGGCCAGGCGGGTTCTCGCCCGCGCGGCCAGCTTGCGGGGCGAGACCGCCGGCCAGGCGGGTTCTCGCCCGCGCGGCCAGCTTGCGGGGCGAGACCGCCGGCCAGGCGGGTTCTCGCCCGCGCGGCCAGCTTGCGGGGCGAGACCGCCGGCCAGGCGGGTTCTCGCCCGCGCGGCCAGCTTGCGGGCCGAGACCGCCGGCCAGGCGGGTTCTCGCCCGCGCGGCCAGCTCGCCGGGGCGAGACCGCCGGCCAGGCGGGTTCTCGCCCGCGAGGCTAGCTCGCCGGGGCGAGACCGCCGGCCAGACGGGTTCTCGCCCCAGGAACCCCTTGGGGCAAGCTTTTACCTTTTTACCCCCGGGATGGTTTTTCCCTTTTTGCCCCCCGGTGTGGAGGTTTTGTATTGGCTGGAGGCATTTTGCCCCCAGGGGCGTTTTGGTCATTTTACCCCCAAGACTTGGAAAAACTATAAATAGACCCTTAGGGGTGCCTTGGAGAAGAACTTGTCATTCTTTCCATAGCCACTATTTTCTCTTTGGCTTTCCTCCAAGGCACCTAGCTCAAGCATTGGCTAGGGAGGGGGAGACCTCAAAGGTCTTCTGGGTGTGAGGTGGGACCTCCGCGCTAGAGCCAAGGGTCGGTTCATAGCTTCCTAAGTCTTCGGTCCGTGACGTTCTTCCGAGTGTAGTAGGTGTGAGGTCACCCCTTTCCCCAAGGGTCGAACTCCACAGAAGTCAATTTTGGCTTCGGTCATTTTTGGCTTCAACAGTTTTTGTGTACAACCCCGTATTCGCGGAGTAGGGACCCTTTGGCAGGCGCAGGGCCAGTTTTAAGCTTTTAAGCTTTTTGGATATTTTGGACTCTTGGTGGCCAATTTTGGCTCTAGCTTGGAAATATACTAGTAGGGGAGGAAAATATTGCCTTCCCCCTTGCCCCCCTCTTTGAGGGGCGGGCGCGGCCAGCTTGCGGGGCGAGACCGCCGGCCAGGCGGTTTCTCGCCCGCGCGGCCAGCTTGCGGGGCGAGACCGCCGGCCAGGCGGGTTCTCGCCCGCGCGGCCAGCTTGCGGGGCGAGACCGCCGGCCAGGCGGGTTCTCGCCCGCGCGGCCAGCTTGCGGGGCGAGACCGCCGGCCAGGCGGGTTCTCGCCCGCGCGGCCAGCTTGCGGGCCGAGACCGCCGGCCAGGCGGGTTCTCGCCCGCGCGGCCAGCTTGCGGGGCGAGACCGCCGGCCAGGCGGGTTCTCGCCCGCGCGGCCAGCTTGCGGGGCGAGACCGCCGGCCAGGCGGGTTCTCGCCCGCGCGGCCAGCTTGCGGGGCGAGACCGCCGGCCAGGCGGGTTCTCGCCCGCGCGGCCAGCTTGCGGGGCGAGACCGCCGGCCAGGCGGGTTCTCGCCCGCTCGGCCAGCTTGCGGGGCGAGACCGCCGGCCAGGCGGGTTCTCGCCCGCGCGGCCAGCTCGCCGGGGCGAGACCGCCGGCCAGGCGGGTTCTCGCCCGCGCGGCCAGCTCGCCGGGGCGAGACCGCCGGCCAGGCGGGTTCTCGCCCGCGCGGCCAGCTCGCCGGGGCGAGACCGCCGGCCAGGCGGGTTCTCGCCCGCGCGGCCAGCTCGTCGGGGCGAGACCGCCGGCCAGGCGGGTTCTCGCCCGCGCGGCCAGCTCGCCGGGGCGAGACCGCCGGCCAGGCAGGTTCTCGCCCGCGAGGCTAGCTCGCCGGGGCGAGACCGCCGGCCAGACGGGTTCTCGCCCCAGGAACCCCTTGGGGCAAGCTTTTACCTTTTTACCCCCGGGATGGTTTTTCCCTTTTTGCCCCCGGTGTGGAGGTTTTCTATTGGCTGGAGGCATTTTGCCCCCAGGGGCATTTTGGTCATTTTACCCCCAAGACTTGGAAAAACTATAAATAGACCCTTAGGGGTGCCTTGGAGAAAAACTTGTCATTCTTTCCTTAGCCACTATTTTCTCTTTGGCTTTCCTCCAAGGCACCTAGCTCAAGCATTGGCTAGGGAGGGGGAGACCTCAAAGGTCTTCTGGGTGTGAGGTGGGACCTCCGCGCTAGAGCCAAGGGTCGGTTCATAGCTTCCTAAGTCTTCGGTCCGTGACGTTCTTCCGAGTGTAGTAGGTGTGAGGTCACCCCTTTCCCCAAGGGTCGAACTCCACAGAAGTCAATTTTGGCTTCGGTCATTTTTGGCTTCAACAGTTTTGGTGCGGTGAGCATGGAGAGTGACCAGCATAGAAGATCTCAGGAGAGTGTCATGACTGGAGATCAGGGAGGTAGTGATGACCTCGGTGGTCTCCCCAACCTAGGACCCTTTGTAGGAAGAGAGGAGTTCATGGCTTCCATCGAAGGCATCATGGGGATGCTTAGAAGCATTGCCCCTCAGGCTGACAGCTCAACCCCCACCCCCCAGGGACTAGCTCCCAGGGGTCTCGGCGAGCTAACTCAGAGTGGTCTCGGCGAGCTGGCTCCTAGGGGGCAAGGCGAGATCACCCCAGCAGGGGGAGAAGTGAGTATGTCGGATAGGCGGCCTGGGAAGGAGCGGACGGTAGAAGGGGTTGAGCGAGACCTCTCAGGCCGGGAGCTGTTCCCAAGCCCGGCGAGAGCTAACCCCCCAGGCGAGCAGGTCGCGCGAGTGGAGGTGGCGAGAGCTCCCCTTAGGGGGTCACCCTTCAGTGAGTTGATCACCTCAGCTCCCGTTCCCGAGGGGTTCAGAGAGCCAGACATGGTTTACTATACCGGGAAGGATGACCCCGTCCAGCATCTGCAATGGTTCGAGGATGCCGTCTCCATCAGGCCGATGACGGATGCCTTCAAGTGTCGCCTCTTTGCGATCACGTTGAAGGAGAATGCAAGGGACTGGTTTCATCAACTCCCTCCGAGGTCCATCTTCGGGTTCGAAGACTTGAGCCGGAGCTTTCAGCTTCGCTTCTCCACCTCCAAGAAAAGGAAGAAAGGTCCTGAGTCCCTCTTCCTGATAAGGCAAAGGGCCGAGGAGTCGCTGGCCCACTACGTTGATAGGTTCCAGGAGGAGGTCCTTGACATCCAAGAGGTGCCAGGGTACGCCCTCCAGATGGCGTTCACGGTAGGATTGCGCGAAGGGTTCTTCAAGATGAGCTTGACTCGGAAGGCCCCCCTTTCCTTCGAGGAGCTGATGGAAAGGGCAGCAGAGGAGATAGCCATGGAGGCAGCCAACCCAGCCTTTGTAAAGAAGCTGGCAAGGTTGACAGAGGTGGAGTCGAAGGAGCAGGGTGGCTCAAGGCATCATGAAGGGAGAAGGAGAGAGGAGCATAGAGCTCAAGGGTTCCAGAGACAGGAGGGTCCGGAGTCAGGCTGGAGGCAGCAGGGAGGACCTGCCCATGGTCCAGAAAGGGCTCTCATCCAGGATGGAGGGAACCATCATGGGGGCCAAGGGAGGTTCAACTTCCAAAGGCAGGCCCCAAGACAGCTCCTGCCCCCACCCCAGCAAGCGATGGTGATTGGCCGAAGAGATAGGAGGAACCGCAAGGGGAGAGGGGGAGGCAGGGTAGAGTTGCCGTACTGTGACTTCCACCAGTTGGAAGGTCACGCCACGGCTACCTGCCCCGAGTTCCTGGAGGTGAGAGGGGCGAGAGCTCCAGCCCAGCAGCAGCCGGAGCGGATTGAAGCTCTACCCTAAGGAGGGGGTGATGATATGTGTGAGGACCGGGTCGATGTAGGACCCCGAGGTGGTATAGCTGTGATCCACGAGGGGGGTGGGGATCGAAGCCGCTCGGAAGGCAAGTCTCCATGTGATGTATCGGCGGAGCGTTGCCTCTACATCCCAGACCCCTCCCCCGGAGGAAAGGGTCACCTTCTCATCAAAGGATATGCCAGAGCATGAGGATCCCTTCTGCGACGCCCTGGTCATCCAAGCAGCCGTCGAAGGCTTCACCGTCTCCCGGATTTTGATTGATAACGGAAGCTCGGTCAACGTCATTTTCAAGAAGGCGTTTGAGGGGATGAAGGTGGAGCCAAGGAGGGTAGTGGCGTCGGATGGACCTTTGTTTGGATTCTCAGGGGAGAGGAAGGAGGTGGAAGGTGGAGTCGGACTCCAGGTGAAGTTGGGGGGGACCTCAAGGAACTGCAGGTTCGTCATTGTTGACGCTCCAAGCAGCTACAACGCCATCTTCGGAAGGCCCCTCATCAGCGCCTTCCGGTGCGTGCCCTCATCTTTCCACCAATGTCTCAAGTTCAACTCAGATGGGATCCAGGTCAGGATCAAGGGAGACTCCAGGATGGCGAGGCAGTGCTACGTCACGGCAGTCAACACCATCTCTTGGTTGGCTAAGACAGAAGAGATGGAGAAGATCATGGAGAGCCTGAGCAGGATGGAGGTATCTAGTGGGAAGTAATCGGATGGCGACCACCATGCCCGGACCCCCTGAAGAAGCCTCGCCTCGACGGAGTAATGTATCTTTCTTTTATGTTGTTGTAATGAGTCCAACCCCCGGCCGATAGGGTCAAGAGGGTCATGTAACCCAACCTTTTTCCCCTTTTGAGGATGTTGAATTTTGGCAAGAGTTCAGGTAACATGCCCCAAGCCCCTTAGCTCCGAGATGATTCCGCTGCCAGGCTCTCACTAGCTGGTGGGTTCAGGTTGATCTCTCGTGGGAGCCAAGCCCTTTGCTCCTAGATGATTCCGCTGCCAGGCTCTCACTAGCTGGTGGGTTCAGGTTGATCTCTCGTGGGAGCCAAGCCCTCTTGCTCCGAGATGATTCCGCTGCCAGGCTCTCACTAGCTGGTGGGTTCAGGTTGATCTCTCGTGGGAGCCAAGCCCCTTAGCTCCGAGATGATTCCGCTGTCAGGCTCTCACTAGCTGGTGGGTTCAGGTTGATCTCTCGTGGGAGCTAAGTCCCTTAGCTCCGAGATGATTCCACTGCCAGGCTCTCACTAGCTGGTGGGTTCAGGTTGATCTCTCATGGGAGCCAAGCCCCTTAGCTCCGAGATGATTCCGCTGCCAGGCTCTCACTAGCTGGTGGGTTCAGGTTGATCTCTCGTGGGAGCCAAGCCCCTTAGCTCCGAGATGATTCCGCTGCCAGGCTCTCACTAGTTGGTGGGTTCAGGTTGATCTCTCGTGGGAGCCAAGCCCTTTGCTCCGAGATGATTCCGCTGCCAGGCTCTCACTAGCTGGTGGGTTCAGGTTGATCTCTCGTGGGAGCCAATCCCTCTTGCTCCGAGATGATTCCGCTGCCAGGCTCTCACTAGCTGGTGGGTTCAGGTTGATCTCTCGTGGGAGCCAAGCCCCTTAGCTCCGAGATGATTCCGCTGTCAGGCTCTCACTAGCTGGTGGGTTCAGGTTGATCTCTCGTGGGAGCCAAGCCCCTTAGCTCCGAGATGATTCCGCTGCCAGGCTCTCACTAGCTGGTGGGTTCAGGTTGATCTCTCGTGGGAGCCAAGCCCTTTAGCTCCGAGATGATTCCGCTGCCAGGCTCTCACTAGCTGGTGGGTTCAGGTTGATCTCTCGTGGGAGCCAAGCCCTTTGCTCCGAGATGATTCCGCTACCAGGCTCTCACTAGCTGGTGGGTTCAGGTTGATCTCTCGTGGGAGCCAAGCCCTCTTGCTTCGAGATGATTCCGCTGCCAGGCTCTCACTAGCTGGTGGGTTCAGGTTGATCTCTCGTGGGAGCCAAGCCCCTTAGCTCCGAGATGATTCCGCTGCCAGGCTCTCACTAGCTGGTGGGTTCAGGTTGATCTCTCGTGGGAGCCAAGCCCCTTAGCTCCGAGATGATTCCGCTGCCAGGCTCTCACTAGCTAGTGGGTTCAGGTTGATCTCTCGTGGGAGCCAAGCTCTTTGCTCCGAGATGATTCCGCTGTCAGGCTCTCACTAGCTGGTGGGTTCAGGTTGATCTCTCGTGGGAGCCAAGCCCTCTTGCTCCGAGATGATTCCGCTGCCAGGCTCTCACTAGCTGGTGGGTTCAGGTTGATCTCTCGTGGGAGCCAAGCCCCTTAGCTCCGAGATGATTCCGCTGCCAGGCTCTCACTAGATGGTGGGTTCAGGTTGATCTCTCGTGGGAGCCAAGCCCCTTAGCTCCGAGGTGATTCCGCTGTCAGGCTCTCACTAGCTGGGGGGTTCAGGTTGATCTCTCGTGGGAGCCAAGCCCTCTTGCTCCGAGATGATTCCGCTGCCAGGCTCTCACTAGCTGGTGGGTTCAGGTTGATCTCTCGTGGGAGCCAAGCCCCTTAGCTCCGAGATGATTCCGCTGCCAGGCTCTCACTAGCTGGTGGGTTCAGGTTGATCTCTCGTGGCAGCCAAGCCCCTTAGCTCCGAGATGATTCCGCTGCCAGGCTCTCACTAGCTGGTGGGTTCAGGTTGATCTCTCGTGGGAGCTAAGTCCCTTAGCTCCGAGATGATTCCGCTGCTAGGCTCTCACTAGCTGGTGGGTTCAGGTTGATCTCTCGTGGGAGCCAAGCCCTTTTGCTCCGAGATGATTTCGCTGCCAGGCTCTCACTAGCTGGTGGGTTCAGGTTGATCTCTCGTGGGAGCCAAGCCCTTTGCTCCGAGATGATTTTCCCTGCCAGGCTCTCACTAGCTGGTGGGTTCAGGTTGATCTCTCGTGGGAGCCAAGCCCTCTTGCTCCGAGATGATTCCGCTGCCAGGCTCTCACTAGCTGGTGGGTTCAGGTTGATCTCTCGTGGGAGCCAAGCCCCTTAGCTCCGAGGTGATTCCGCTGCCAGGCTCTCACTAGCTGGTGGGTTCAGGTCGATCTCTCGTGGGAGCCAACCCCCGTAGCTCCGAGATGATTCCGCTGCCAGGCTCTCACTAGCTGGTGGGTTCAGGTTGATCTCTCGTGGGAGCTAAGTCCCTTAGCTCCGAGATGATTCCGCTGCCAGGCTCTCACTAGCTGGTGGGTTCAGGTTGATCTCTCGTGGGAGCTAAGTCCTTTAGCTCCGAGATGATTCCGCTGACAGGATCTCACTAGCTGGTGGGTTCAGGTTGATCTCTCGTGGGAGCTAAGTCCTTTAGCTCCGAGATGATTCCGCTGCCAGGCTCTCACTAGCTGGCGGGTTCAGGTTGATCTCTCGTGGAGGTTGTCCTTTTACCCTGAGGAGGTCTCGCCTCCCAGGCTCTCATCAGCTGGCATGGCAGGTTGACCCCCCCAGGAGGTTAGATCTTTTTACCCCGAGGGGGTCTCGCCACCCAGGCTCTCATCAGTTGGAATGGCAGGTTGACCCCCCCCAGGGGGTTAAACATTTTTACCTTGAGGGGGTCTCGCCACCCAGGCTCTCATCAGCTGGCATGGCAGGTTGACCCCTCGAAAGAGGCCTCATAATCTATCGACACCACGAAAGCAAGCTACACTCAGCGAATACGTTGGGTTGGATGTTTCTTTCCGAGCTTGTGCCAACCTCGAAAAGAGCGGGGATTGTGTACAACCCCGTATTCGCAGAGTAGGGACCCTTTGGCAGGCGCAGGACCAGTTTTAAGCTTTTAAGCTTTTTGGATATTTTGGACTCTTGGTGGCCAATTTTGGCTCTAGCTTGGAAATATACTAGTAGGGGAGGAAAATATTGCCTTCCCCCTTCCCCCTCTTTGAGGGGCGGGCGTGGCTAGCTTGCGGGGCGAGACCGCCGGCCAGGCGGGTTCTCGCCCGTGCGGCCAGCTTGCGGGGCGAGACCGCCGGCCAGGCGGGTTCTCGCCCGCGCGGCCAGCTTGCGGGGCGAGACCGCCGACCAGGCGGGTTCTCGCCCACGCGGCCAGCTTGCGGGGCGAGACCGCCGGCCAGGCGGGTTCTCGCCCGCGCGGCCAGCTTGCGGGGCGAGACCGCCGGCCAGGCGGGTTCTCGCCCGCGCGGCCAGCTTGCGGGGCGAGACCGCCGGCCAGGCGGGTTCTCGCCCGCGCGGCCAGCTTGCGGGCCGAGACCGCCGGCCAGGCGGGTTCTCGCCCGCGCGGCCAGCTCGCCGGGGCGAGACCGCCGGCCAGGCGGGTTCTCGCCCGCGAGGCTAGCTCGTCGGGGCGAGACCGCCGGCCAGACGGGTTCTCGCCCCAGGAACCCCTTGGGGCAAGCTTTTACCTTTTTACCCCCGGGATGGTTTTTCCCTTTTTGCCCCCCGGTGTGGAGGTTTTGTATTGGCTGGAGGCATTTTGCCCCCAGGGGCGTTTTGGTCATTTTACCCCCAAGACTTGGAAAAACTATAAATAGACCCTTAGGGGTGCCTTGGAGAAGAACTTGTCATTCTTTCCTTAGCCACTATTTTCTCTTTGGCTTTCCTCCAAGGCACCTAGCTCAAGCATTGGCTAGGGAGGGGGAGACCTCAAAGGTCTTCTGGGTGTGAGGTGGGACCTCCGCGCTAGAGTCAAGGGTCGGTTCATAGCTTCCTAAGTCTTCGGTCCGTGACGTTCTTCCGAGTGTAGTAGGTGTGAGGTCACCCCTTTCCCCAAGGGTCGAACTCCACAGAAGTCAATTTTGGCTTCGGTCATTTTTGGCTTCAACAGTGATGAGATTCTTCTTCATGACCGACACGTGGTAAACACTCCTCAGGGTGAGTGGACCCTTATCACTGCCTAAAGAAACTACGCCCTCTTTCTCGACTGCATGAACAGTTTCATCAGCGGTAATAATAACATCATTACCTGAGTACTCATGCAGTGAAGAGAACTTTTACTCTTCCCTAGTGAGGTGATGACCACGCCCTGAGTCCACGATCCAGTCATCTTGGTAGTCAATGGTGGACAAAGCATGGACACAAGTGCCCGTCATAAAAGCATTTCCTTATCCACCTTCCTCAGCCCTAGAACCACCATCTTCTTTACCTGCAACATGCCCTAACTGGAGTTTAACTTTGCAGTCCTTCTTGAAGTGATCAGGCAGATTGCATCTGTAGCACCTAGGCCCTTCTTTTTTCTTTCCAGTCCTACTTTGGAGCAACACTCCTCTCTTGCTGATATAAAGTAGAAGGACCATTGCCAGTTGACGACCTCTTCTTCTTATCCCATCTCTTCTTCTTCCCTGAAAAGAGTGTTTCACAATCTCCTTTAGAGATAGTAACTCCAACCATCTGTCTTGCTAGACTTTTCTGCGAAGCAAGCAGGTTCTCCAGCTCAAACAATGACGGCTGAGTGACCCAGTCTTTAATAGAAGTAACGAAGGCAACACATTCCTTCCACAATCCGCGGATTATGTGCATCTTAAGCTTTGCCTCTGAAACCAGTTCATCGGGGTCTAATGCCGAAATTTTAACACACAAGTTCTTCATCTTCAGGAAGAACATTGAGATGTACAGATCTTTCTAAGTGGCTCTCGCCAACTCATTCTCCAAAAATTGTAGTCGTGCTACATTCTTCTTATTGAACAACTCATCAAGGGAAGTCCAAATCTCCACAGCTGACCGACATCCAATGATGTGATCGAAGAGCTCAAATGAGATAACCCGCTTGAGAGTAAACTCTGTCTTGGCGTTTGTCTTCCTCCAAGCTCTCACCACTTCAGCATTACCAGCGGTAGCAGTAACCTCTTGTCTTTTGTCTCCATAGACGACCTCCCAAAGATCCTCGCCCAGAAAGTAACTCTCCATACATGACCTCCACTTCTTGAAGTTGGTCGATATCAAGATTTCAATTCAAAGACCCCTTGCAAATCCTCCTTCCATTACACAAACACTGGTCTACTTGAAACCTTCCAAAAGCAAAAAGCAAGTCTGCGGTTGATCACTGCTCAAACCTCTATTCTCTCTGATATCATGTAAAAATTTGTCAAATGTGGAAAACGGGAAACCAGATCGCAGGAACACTCAACCAATTCAAGCCAAATAAACCAGATGCAAACAAAAGAACAAGTAAATATTATACTATCAATCTTATTCACAGTGCGAGACATACATGATGAGATATGATTCGCCAATGTACATGATGGAAGCAAAAAACAACAAGACAAAAACTAGTCGCGCGGATAGAGGTAGTAACCGCTGACTCTGCCAAACTGACCTAAGGATTCCGCTGAAGCCGTTAAGTTGCCAGACCGTAACCAAACCGCACGGACACCCCGTTATTCCAAGCTAAAAAACTTTGTCCGTTATCTGCAAGTTGCCTAACTGCGAGGTTGCCTAGCCGCTAGATAAACCACGAACAGCTCCTGTCGAATTGAACAGACAAATCGCCAGAAACAGACAACCTTATTGAACTGGGAAAGATTGTTGATGAGAAGACCGCCTATTCGCAAGCCGCGACCTGTTGCTAACCGCCGATTATATCCGTAGAATCCGCACTGATCTCTGATGCAAGTCAGAACCAAGTCCCTGACTTCTCAATGCTATCTGCAACAATAAAAACTGGTTAACTTAGAAGGTCCGGCCGGGGCCCCACACTATATGCCACAAACAGACGGTGAGGTCACAGGATAATACCAAACCATACACGTATCCTAACTCAGAGCATGCTAGCGGAAGCTTTAAGTTGTAAATTGAACTCTAACCAGGAATGTCCAATATATAAACCACAGTTATATATACAACCACGGAATGTACAACAAAGATGAAGGGGTTGGCCTTAAGGTCTTACAGTTCCTCTTTCCACACATCATGGATTACAAACATCGGCGCGCAGGCTGGCCATACATGAGGGAAAGCAAAACAAACAAAACCATTCGCGCAGCCTTCAAGGGCTAGCCGCAGCAGCAGCAGCAACAGCAGTAGGGCTTCAACCCTTCATTTACCACTTGGCTCTCCAGCACCTGCATAGGGACAATCCACCCAAAACGGTGGCAAACATGGCAACGGTCAGCATTCAGCTGACCCAATTATAACAATCCTACCCCTTTCTCGGGGCAGTAGCATTCCTTCCCTGCACAGCATGGTATCAACAATAGCAACTATGTGCTCGCAGGCACATTCAAGCCATCACAACCGTCGGCCACACGGCCCGACAGTCCGTGCACTCAGGGCACATTCTTGGTGCACCGGAAAACCAGGGTCAACACCACCGTTTACACGGTATTGAGCATTCTAGTCTTTTTGGCGCGCGGGCCTAAGACTCTCATTATGCGCTCCAACAAAACCCACAACCAGGCTTCCAAGTCGGACGGACATAACGCAGGTACGGATCAGCCACCCCCCGTTGCTCAAGTCGTCGTGCCACCTCGAATACGGAAGTATCCATGGCAATTTATAGGCGCGGGTCGGTTTCACCTTTCCTGTTCGGCAATCTGCCTTTTCATCGAGTTGCAGCCCAACGGCTCAACCGCACACAAAGTGGCAACGCACGGCCACAAGAGTTGCATCCAACCCTCTTCATTTCCTGGACTTCATCCAGTACTTCCTGCTGCACCAAGCAACAGGTAGGCACAAGGTAAACAAGCCATAACCACAGAGTCTTCTCTGATATGCAAACAAGCATCACCAATCCAGACCAACATGTCCAGATGGGCTTCACACAGTATGCCTAGATCCGTACTCCAATTCCGGACTCTAACAAGGGGGACTTCACATATCTACCCCAAGGGATGCCACAACCCACCGCACACTCGCGGGGAAGGGTTTTCCCTATGCAATGCAGAAAAGAAGGACTTCACATGTCCAAGAAGGGAGATCGTTACCCTTCACGATCTCTTGGGAGCCATCAAAATCTAGCCGGTGAGAAAGAACCGCAGCAGCTTTGCCTTCACAGCTCTGGCCTCGGATCTCGAATCGGACCACGGGAGCTCCGCCGGTGGCTTGATCTCCTCCTCCTTCTTCCTCCTCTCTCTTTCTCTCTTCATTTAGCCAAATGAAGAATGATCTCTTCATCAAGCCTCTGGTGTTTTATTCCAGCAAGGAATCACCTGAGCCCTTGGATCCAAATAGAGAAAAGGAACGGCCACGATTTTCCCAAAAGCCCATTTTTTTGGCTGACACGGCCTGTGACACGCCCGTGTCACAGGCCGTGTACCCTTAAGCGGCACACGCGCCACACTACCGACTGAAAACTACCAGAACACGGGCATCGACACGCCCGTGTCGAGCCTGACACGCCCGTGTCAGTCATGTGACACGCTCGTGTCACCCCGGCCTCAATGAGCTCCAAAACCAACAAGCAGTACACGGGTAGGCACACGACATCGGACACGCCCGTGTCAAATCTGACACGGCCGCGTTCAAGGCTTGGTTCCGGGCCGTGTAATTCTCTGACTCAGTCCGCCCATTTCTTGAGTGACACGCCCTGGGACACGCCCGTGTCCCAGGCCGTGTACCCCCGACACGCCCTGGGACACGCCCGTGTCCCAGGCCGTGTCAAACAGCCTGCACCTCACAACTAGTTTTGAGATTTTTGGGGTGTTACATAACTTCTCAAATCTCGCGGATACAAAAACCTGTCCACTGCAACCAACCGAGCTCATTTACTGTTCATTCGGGTGTGTTGTTGATGTGACAGAGAGTCTTATTTATAGGCGCAGAGAGGAGTGTGGTCACCGTCATAGCCGATAAGATCACCACCCATCTCGCAGCTATCACAAAACCTGTTCGCATAGTGCAGACACAAAGCCTATCCGTCAAGGTCACACCAACAAGGCCGGACAGTCTATCCGCCTTGAACACAGTCAAGGCCAGAACCAAGACCAGTCCGCCACACCCACGGACACATCGGACACAACCACTAGTCAGCAACAACCTGCGGACACTACCCCAGTCCACACACCTATAGCCTGAGACTAAGGCACAATCTCGCTTAGTCGAGCTGCCGGATAGACAGCTAGTCCGCACACTCCGAGCCCGCGACTAGAGCACAAACCAGACTCTGCCAAGTTGCCGAACTCGGCGGATAGAAAAGCAGTCCGCACTAACCGCCGAACTCTGCGGACTGCGCACAACCAGACTTGGTACAAATCCAGGCCAAGTCCACGATGCGAACTCCAAACCGGCGGACTCAACCACCAGTCCGCACAAACTGGCGAACTCCACGTTCATAACCAAACCGCACCACCAGAACAAGACCAAGACACAAACCATGCCGATCTCGCGAGCTTCAGAAGAGTCCGCAACAAGCCGAACTCCAGAAGAGTCCGCAGCTCCCGCGAATAAACATCCTATCCGCCCGGTTACAACCTGGGAACAAGCTGACGCTGATCCTTGCCGACCTGGCTAGTCGTCACTTCTATCCGCTCAGTCCGTGCGGATAGTCCGCCCAAAACGTCCATTTCACTTCAAAAAATTCAACAGTATTAATCCCCAACGACAACAAAATGACAACACTAATTGACCACTATAGTAATATTTAATTTAAGTCCCATCTCTATAGTAGGCATTCATTTAATATTTGATTTTGTACTGTACGATATTTGATTTTGTACTGTACAATTTGAATTGCTTGTAAAGTAACATTTAGAACGTGGAGATTATTATTCACGAGGTATGCATTATTTGGACAAGTTGAATCACCATAATTTTCAATAATCGTATAGTGCAATTATTTTATTTATATATATGTAATTTTATATACATATTTAATATTTATAATCATGTTAACAGGCGCACGTGAATTTCGTCGCAACATTATTATTATTGTGGGTTGCTCTATATTTTTATAAACTGGTCGAATTGAATCCTCTCAGTTCGAGAGTGAGCCAAGCGCGCAAACAGCCGCAGAGAAGACTAAGAGCTGACATGGAGACTTTTTACGTGAAAACCCTAAAAATGGTGGAAAACAGTCATGTAGAACGCTCCACGCTCTTATAGGCCGGATCGATGTCGTTCAAATTGTACTATTTTCTCTAGTATTATAAGTTGTAGAACGCTTGAGGGTGACAGGTCACCGCTCATTACAATAGGTGTTTGGTAGAGAATAAAGCGAGATCTCGTTGTCGTTTTTCGAAAGAAATAGAGATCTTCGAGTCGCGTTCAAAAAAAATTGTCGAAAGGGAAGGACATCTCCAAAGTATGAAGGAGATCTTCAAGGGAATCTTCGAGCGCCGAAGTAGAACTTTGAATGATCTTCAAATGATCTCTCTCTGGCGCTGAAAACAATCTATCTTCAAATGAGAGCTCTAGGCTAATTTTATAGCTTTAGGCATGAGTGGCTTGATAATTGCGTCGTTATAAACACAATAACTACTGAACGGATGAAACATGTTCCTAGATATGGGGCAAACATATTGTTATTTTTTCAGATATGTCGATTTTACACTACAGGCTGTTCTATCAGGTCCGACAATGATAGCGGAGGTGAACGCAAACAAGCATGCAATCTTTGGGAACACAAGGGATAAAAACGATAAATTGCAATGTGCGCCCATAATGAATTTTGTGCGTTTACATGTGCGAGGGATATTATGAGTGCGTCGTGGGGGGGGGGGGGGGGCAGAGGCGTTGATAATGTGCCGTGAACGCGACATGAGCGTGGAGACATTATGAGTGTGTCGTAAGCGTCGAGTCGTGGAGAGCGTGTCGTGAGCGCCGAGTTGTCGTGAGTGTGTCTTGAGCATGGAGGCGTTGCAAGCGGACTGCATGCGAGAAAGGCCCGCTCTTAACCATTTGGAGGTCAGCGGTCACACTGACCATAGAGTGAGCGTGGGGGCGGGCCAGCCTAGGCACCGGAGGCGACGCATGGTCGTACCCCTAGATTATGTGACGGATGTCCTTCGACGGGTCCCACACTGAGGCCTCACGACCGATTGCTTTGTGGTGAACATTGCTGGGTCAAGGGAGCGCGACAGAAGTTGCGTGACCAGAGGCGTGTAGGGGCATCGCAGGGCTGGTTGTCAGGCGGCGGGAGTGGCGTGCTCGCTCTAAGTGTTCCGAAATTCCCCAAGTGAATGACCACTGGGAATCGCACCGAGCAACGCGGGTGAGCGCTACACCAAGCACACACCCACTCATGCATACATGCACCGTGCAAGCATGTCCGACACGAGCATCCGGCCAGTGCACATCCAGTGTGCGCGCATTGCGTCGAGCGGAGGTCCCAACGCGCCCTTGCCACTTCCACTGCCTTTTGCCGCCTCCACCACCTTTGGCCACCTCCGTAGCCTCTACCGTCTCCGACCGCCATCATTGTCGGGCAACTTGCCCGAGCCCCCTAGACCGTCCGAGGGCATGTTTGTCATTTTTCAGAAAATTTGTGATACATGTGACTGAAACTGAGCAACGCCATTCGTCAACTTAAGATCCAACATGCGCAGTTACCAACACGTCCCTTCAAGAAAGCTATAAAAAATGTATCAGATCTTCATTTGGAGTCAAGCAACCAGAGAGATAAGAGAGAACTAAGAATTTTTCGACGAAGAATTGAGACTTAGATCATTTCTTCGCTCTGAATTCCCTCTGTTCACTCTCAAGTTTGCTCCAGCTCAATGCTTACATGGACACTTCATCAAACACGTGAGAAAACATAGAAGAACGCTCTCGAGAAAGCTCTGTGAACGTAGTCATTTTCCCTCCTTTTTTGTTTTCAAGACTTGTAAACTGAGATGTATTTTGTCACCCTCCAAGGATCTCAAATTCTTGTAACCTCAAAGGAACTTGTGAATTTTTGTCTGAGACAGATCCGACCACGCATTTTCTCACTTCTTCCGATTTTTCACGCTAAAATGTCTCGTGTCAGTGCTGATTGATTCCATTTTACTGTTTGTACGCTCGACTCACTCTCAATCTCGGTCACATGGACACTATATTCCATGCCAAATTTAAAGGAATATTCGAATGGATCTGAATCTCTACATTCTATGTCAAATTTGAATCGGATTGAAGTACTAATTGATTCCAAATCGGGTTCGGTTCATGGGCACTATATTCCCAGCTTAGGTGAAAAAATTAGCCCCTTAGAGTCGGAAAATTTTTCGGTCTGACGTTTGGACCGTGAAAACCGTCCGCCGATAAATACAGTGGGTCCCTCCTTCCCTCCTTTCCTGAAAAGTTTTTATCGCAAAATTTCTGCTCAGGCGCCATTTTTTTGGCTGAAGCTCCTTTTTCCACGCGCCTAAGGTTTCCGGTGGGTTTCTTCTTCATTGTGCGAGGCTTGCCTGAAGACATTTCCCTTCGCCGAGAAGCTCCAAAGCCCCGGTGGCCATCCTCGCAGTGTTCCCCCAGCGAGAATAATTCGGCCAACGTTCCAGTTAGCGCGGAACAGTTGTCTGCCTCCACAAGTACTGCAGAATAACTCCTGTCATCCTTGGAGATCCCGTCATCCTCGTCCCCTTTTATCTCAGAACAGTTCACACAATCCCGCTACCATGGAGGTAGGCTGAGAAACTTTGGATAACATTCCAGTTAAGTTAATAAAGAAAAAACCTTTCATTGTCTGCCTCCACAAGTACTGTAGAAAAAAACTTTCCTTATTGTATGGTTTTTTTGGTTGAGATTCATCCGGCCGTAATTTATTAATCTGTAAGCAAATTGGATGTTTCTCCGGTCGGATTTCATGTGAATCGTTATTTCTCCGACCGGATTTCATGTGAATTGATATTTCTTCGGTCGGATTTCATGTGAATTGTTATGTTGCATAGTTTTAAGGTGTAACGGTCACTGGACACATCTGATTTTGTTTCACAGGAGGAGATTGACGTTGTTGTCTTCCCGACCGTGCATTCTGATGCGGAAGCCTACAATATGTACAGGGAGTACGCCCGGAAAGTTGGATTTAGTGTACGTAAAGAACATATTGTACACTGGACCCATACTCGGATTGTTAAGGGGAGGCAGTTTGTATGCGCAAAAACAGGTTATAAACGAGTGAATGACGAGAAGGATGCCCAAAAAAAATTCCGCAAACTTGATACTCGTACAAGGTGCTTGGCTTGCTTGCATTTTGCTGCTGATGAAGAGGACAGGAATTGGGAGGTGGTAAAATTCGTAGAGAAGCACAATCACCCCCTCGCTCAAGAGAATGACAGTCATTTGTTAAGATCTCATCGGGATATATCCGAAGTTCAGGGAAGTCTTCTTAAGAGCATGACCGGTGTTGGGATCAAAACAATTCAAGCATACAACTTCATGTCTGATGAGGTGGGGGGAAACGAAAATGTAGGTTTTTTTAAAATAGATGCTTACAATTATGTTCAACGGGAACGGAGAGCTCTTATAGAAAGCGGTGATGCCACGAGTTTGCTGAAAATATTTAAGGAAAGACAAAGGGAAGATATCATGTTCTCGTACGATGTCCAAACGGACGAGTTAGGACGTTTGACTAGTTTTTGCTGGATGGATGGTCATAGCAAAATTGATTATGATTCATTTGGTGATGTTATTATATTTGACACCACGTATCAGTTGAATAAATATAATCTTGCTTGTGCTCCTTTTATTGGGATTAACCATCACTGACAAAATGTCTTTATCGGCGGGGCCTTC
Source organism: Platanthera zijinensis (assembly GCA_039513925.1). Taxonomy (NCBI): domain Eukaryota; kingdom Viridiplantae; phylum Streptophyta; class Magnoliopsida; order Asparagales; family Orchidaceae; genus Platanthera; species Platanthera zijinensis. The sequence goes on along the minus strand of CM077085.1, from coordinate 17,729,773 downwards.
GTTACAGAGGAAACAATCGAGTCATTCTGTTGGGTTTTTGATACATTTTTGAGGTTTGGAGGGGGGAAACAACCGGGCATTATTTATACAGACAAGGATCAGGCGATGGTCGTTGCAATTGCGAGAGTTTTCACTAGCACTCGACACCGCCTTTGTCAGTGGCATATTTCAAAGAAAGCTCCGTCAAAGGTTCCAACATTCAACACCGATAAGAGTGTTAGAGGTTCATTCTATCATTGCATGAGCAAATGCGACGATGAGGCCGAGTTTGATTTTCATTGGAGTGAGATGATTTCAAGAGGCAATTTGAAGGACAACAAATGGCTTTATGATTTGCATAAAATTAGAAATAAATGGTCTACTGCGTTTAATAAAGATATTCTAAACCTTGACATTCTATCTACTCAGAGAAGCGAATCTGCGAATAATGTTTTACATGGGTGCGCAAAAACAACAAGTTCCCTTGTTGAGTGTTATACCGGGATGGAAAAGATGGTTTCTTCGTGGCGTAGGTCCGAACACGATGAAGATTTCAAGTGAATGGAAGCATCACTTTACGATATAAAAATTGCCCTTTATTAAAGCAAGTAGCGAAAGTGTACAAAAGAAAAATGTTCTCCATTTTCGAACATATTTTTATGGATGGAGTTAATAGCGTGTTCATAAGTGAAACAGTTACATCCGAGGATGGTCATATTTTATATGTCACTAGACATTGTGATGCAACCGCGGACGACAAGCAATGGGTGGTTAAATTTAACCCTAGCACATTTGATGTTATGTGCTCATGCAAAGGTTTTGAAACAAGAGGATTGTTGTGCAAACACATTTTAAGTGTGTACAAAGCCAAGAATGTGAAAGAAATAAGTTCTTCTTACCTACTAAGGAGATTCACACTAGCTGCCAAAAAAGAATTATGCCTTTCGAAGAGCACTTCCTTGAAAGAGGTCCAACCCAACTTGGTGTTTAGAAATCATCTTTTACGGTTCACTTACGACCTAGCCCAAATAGTCGGTACATGTCATCTGGCTCAGCAACATGTCTTGGCTGCCTTAACCGATTTGCGGAGAAGCACGGAAGATATTGTAGAAAACGAACAGTGTGGTCAGAAAGGATTTAACAAACAAAATTTTCATAGTAATAGCACGTTAAAGGATCCAAAAGGAGTACGTCCCAAAGGTGTCTCGAATGCTCGATTAAAGAGTTTTTTCGAAAGACCAGCAAAGAAGAAAAGTAGTTTGCATTTCTATATTTTTTTTGAAAATTGACCTTCCATATGCTTGCAACAACCTTTAACGTAAGGTGCAAATTTTGCAGGGAAGAAAAAGGACCCTAAATCTACGACTGAACGAGGAGCTGAAGAACCAAAGGAGTTTGACTTTCTTGGAAGTGGAATCTTCGACAAAAGCACTGCCAATGTTTCTCAGTCTTTGTTTAGAGAAGAAATTGAGGCTGTGTCTGCGTCCAAACCTTATAATTTTAGTGGTGTCCCTGATGTGCTTCTTTGGTAAATATACATACATTATGATACTGTGTAATTGTGAATCGGCACAACACATATATATGATGACACAACACCTATATTATAAAATTTTGTGGTGTCCCTGATGTACCAAGATTTATAAAATAATAGTAAGCCACGGTGAGAAGGGTATCACCCCAATAATATTTTGGAAGTTTCTAACTGTTTAACAAAATACAGCATGACGAGATCTCAGCAAGTTTCAAGCTGTTTAACAAAATTCAGGGAAGTCTTCTTAAGGCTTGGTGACATACATACATTATGCTATAGTTTCTAACTGTTCTAACTGGTTGATTTATAAAACAATCGTATGTCCCAAATACTATAGTTTCTAACTGTTTAACAAAATACAGCATATACCAATATACCATAAAACGTGCAGATTAACCAATAGTAAGTGCATAGTTCAAAAAACCAGTAAAGAAAATAGCTGATCAAGATAGCCAATAGTAACAAATTATAACAAAATATATTGACCATTGTCCAAAAAACTGTGTCCTACTTAATTGAGTAAAATAGCTTAATCATTTTCACTGCAATTTCAGCCATGAATCTTGACATGTTCTTATGCCAGCCTTTAAATGTTGACCAAGACACTGCCTTTGTGCTGGCTATCGCCTCCATATACTTTAACACAAAAACAACACAATCGTCGCCTCCTTCCTGCGTTGGTGCTTCCCCTACCTTTAGAATCTCTCAATTATGTACCTCTAATGGTAATGAGCTGTCTGTATTCTGCTGCAAGCTTGAAATCTGTGGGAAAAAAACATTAGTAAAAATATTAACAACACACAAAAATAATTTCACACAACATACCATTGATTGCAATGTCGATTGAGGCATCTTTTTGGGCATGGAGTCATAATAGTACCACATCTCCTCTTTAAGATTGCAAGTTAACAATGCCCAATGGCTTGGGCAGTGCACTGACATCAAAATGATATCTACGACTTGGACACTTGTAGGAGTAATATGGTTTAGTAAGCTCTCGTACCCGACACCGCAACTCTTGAAGTACTGCATCAATTTAATTTCTTAACAGGCTCTACAAACAAACATTATAGTAAATGTAAAATAAGTGCACTATAACATGTATAAAAATTACCGCATAATTTGGAGACACACAAAAATTTATTCCATGCAACCGGGTTTTTGCTCCGTCGAATGTTCAGCACAACGGCATATGCATCTATATGGCTATCCATTAGCCAACCTTGGCGCAATAAATCCTCAAAAGCTGCTCTATTCATTGTTGTGTTGCCGCATTCAAATAAACATTCGCTACAAAATATATACAGAAAAAAAGAATCACAATATAAATAGATGATCATATGTTACCGTCTAACTCAAAATACCTCTTCTCGTAGGGACTCAGTGTTGAGTCTATGAGTTCTTTGTATGCTGGAGTAAAAAATATACGCCCTGGGAAATCAATTTCTTCTTTGGATTTCCCGGTCGCTTTGTAAGCTTGACGTTTTTTTTGTGGCTTTTCGAATCGGGGGTGGATTCACTAACACAAATTGTTTCCTTGTTTGATTTTATTTGCGTAGCCGGGACTAATGTGTCGGTAGGCGACGATGGTGTGGGGGAAGCAGCTTTGCGAACATGCACTTGAGACATCGTGTTAATCATGGAAATAAGAGAATCATATTTCTCTTGGAATTTGGTGCTCAGTCCACGGATCTCAGCAAGAATCCTTCCCTCCGATTGTGCAATCTCCCTTTTAATATATTTTTTCAAAGTCCTCTTTTTTTTTTCTTCTCCTCCTCCCTTCTAATCTTCTCCTTCATTATCCTAGAGTTCTCCCTATCTAACATCTCCTCTGACCCTTCCTTTCTTTTTCTAACTTTTTGATTCTTTTGAGGCCTTAATTTTAGTACCTCCTCGAAGTCAGATTCTGATTCATCAAGCCCATATGTTTCTTGATCCTCCGAACTTAAGTACACCAAACACGGCTTTACCTACACATGAGATGTATTATGAAAAACTAGCGCTAGTCGGACAAGACAACATCAAATCACAAGTGACAAAATAGACCAAACCTGTGTCTTCAAAAACAAAAGGCTCGGGAGATTCTCACAAAACTTATGAGTAAAACCGGCTTTTGCGGCCCACCGGCAAAAACGCGGCTGTGCCATCGTATCCATCGACACCTGGATGTTGGTATGTTCGAAAAACCAAACCTACAAGATTGGTAATTTTTTTTTAAAAAAAATAACAATGGTTCCACAACAAAAACACTATAAAACCAACAAAACACTTACCACAAGTATAATTGAGCACCCTTCGAGGTAACCTAGACTGGCCGGCTTTTTTTGGGAGGAGCTGAGTGCAAGCAGATCATCAAATTGTTGGTGCAGAAATGCGTGGACGGCCTTGGGCCAGTTATATCTCCTAAATTGTTCTAATCCACAAAAATTATCTAGACACATGAGAATTCTAAGAGATTTTAACGGAAATAAAAAACGGCATAGTATGTATTTAACTAAAGCATCAACCCTTTGCTTTTCAACTACATCCGAATCATCCTCAAGGTTTGCTAGTTCATTAATATGGTTCACAAGCACGGACTGTGTGACATTAGATAGTGGTAATCTTCTGAAATTGAATTCTTGACCCCTATTGGATAGACCAAGTATAACAACCACCTCTTTCACTGTCAGATTAACATAATATTGTCCTAGTAGAAAGACAGATTTATCCGGCCTGTACAACAGAATGAGTCGGTACAAAAGGGGGATGTTCTGGGGTAGATCAGGCAAATTGAAAAAATACATCAGTGAGACATCGGTCAGCATTTGCCTTGAGTCATCAGAAATTACATCAAGCAATGACTCTGCTTATTTCTTGAAGGTCGATATTGCGCATCTACTATTAAGAAATGTGCCGGCTGGATGACCTTCCATCTACACGTAAAAAAAAATTCAAAGATGTGATCCGGGAGTGATCCGGTCGGATTTCAAATACATCATATATAAAAAAATGTAGTGCTGACCATACGGCCTACATCCGACCGGATCATCAAGATTTTATAGTAAAAAAATTAAACCTAAACAAATGTGAGCGCATTCCAAACAGTACAGAAACGGGAAGAAATGAGGTTGCAAACATAAAAAACATTGTGAAATTAATACAGAAATTCCAAAATCATAAGTCAAATGTATTTATGAGATTTTCTATGAGCACATTTCAAACAACACAAAAAACATATCCAAACGAGAAACCTATAATCCAAACGACGACTCCAAATTTCGAATTCGTTCACTTTCATCATACCTGATGCTTTAGGGTTTGTCGGGAAGGCGCGAGAATACTCCAGCAAACCTATAATCGAAACAGCGACAGGAAAAGCGGGCGATAGGAGAATCCAAGTCTCCGACGATGCTTCGTGGGCGATACGTTCGCCCTAAACCACTGACACCAAACGTCCTTGCCGGCGATACGTTCTCCCTAAACCACTGGCACCAAACGTCCTTGCCGGCGACGAATAAAGCGGCCGAAAGGAGAATCCTTGCTCCGGCGATGGAATTTTCTCCGCTTTAGGGCAAGGAATTTCGGGGACGAGGATTTGCTGGAGTTTGAATTTCGAAAAGGAGAGGATGAGATGGGTCCCACAAATTAAGCGGTATTTATCGGCGGACGGTTTTCACAGTCCAAACGTCGGACCGAAAATTTTTTCCTTAGAATCCGCCCATGGTTATATGAAAGGGCAATGTTAATAGCACCCCTCTATTGACTAATAACACCCCAAAAAAACCAAAATAACACATTGAAATGACTGCTAATAGCGACTTCAGGGGTGCTGTTAAAATTGCACTTAGTGATTTTTACGGCTCAAAAGACGGCCAAGTTCCAACGACCTACATATTGCATTTTTGGTTCGACGGGGAAATCATATTATTTCCAGAGATGCCCTCATTTCTAAAGCACCCCCGGCCTCTCGGCCTCTGGCGCTCACTCGCCGGCCAGGGGATATGGCCGCCGACGGTTTCCACAGTGGGCAGTGCTCGTTACCGGTTCTACACAGTGGACACTGCGGCTACTCGGGAACGAAGCTCCAGGAAGATGTTTATGTATCTTCTTACTCTTGCCGGTGCCATGGTCGGCGCCTCTTATGCCGCCGTTCCGCTCTATCGCCGTTTCTGCCAGGCTACGGGATATGGTGGCACCGTTCAACGGCGCGAGGTAAACCTTCATCAGATAATCATTTTCCTTGTTTTCCCCAATTTGATTTTACGGGGTCCATGCCTCCTTCAATGCGATAGTAGATTAATTTTGTTTTAATTTTACTCATGATTTATTGATGATTTTATACTTAAGTACCCCGCACTCCAACTTATGGAATTTCCTAACACATTAATTACATTCCAATCAATTCGTTCACGGGTTGATCTCAAATAAGCCTCATGTTTGTATTAAAAATAAGTATGCTCTAATACTCCTATAAAATTTCAAATATTCACATATTACCCATATGAAGCTTGATATATCTCCCACATCATTGTAGAGTAAGACCGGAACACCCTTACCTAAGAACTAGTGAACAGAATCACGAGTGATTGCGATCAATGTCAACCAGAATATGCATCTCAGGGCGGAGGTCCTCTTACACATACAAAAAGTCTCCCGTGGTAGAAGTCAGATTAGCACAACAATCTGCCATGCTATTCACAACCCGATAACCATGCTCGATTGTACAATCACAAAGTCTGAAGACTCAATGTCTAATGTCCTGAACTTGTCCCCTTTTGCTACCATAACAAACAGAAGAACCATTAATCCACTAGATAACCGCCATTACGTCACCTTGGATGACAATGCGCCCCAAAACAAAAATTGTTTGGCGGAGGCCCTCCCTTGCAACGCAGAGCTTAATAGTATAAATGAATATGCAACGAGATTAAATGCCACCAACCAATCATACAAGACCACGATAGTCCCTGATAACCCATCCAACACCAGCCCAACCTGATTAATGTATAAAGGCACCATCAAAGTTGAGTTTAATCCAGTCATCTTGTCGAGGTTCCTATAGAATGGAAGTTACAGAGGGCTAGCTAATTACCCCCCTCCCCCTAAAACCCTAGTAAGGACGGCAGGACAGAAAACAGCCGAGGTTTCCGCCTCTAGCCACAAAACCATCTTCTTACCAACACAACAAATGGAAGTAGGGTGTCTTCAAAGATCAAAGCATTGCAAGCCTTTCAAACCACCCCGAGTAAAGACCCTAACGCCATTTGGAGAAAGCTACCTTGGGACCCTCTCTTGTAGTTGCATGATTTGAGCACATTAAGCATGTGACTCAGAGATTGCAATGAAGTAGCTCTATAAATCAGCGTAAGAGAGATACCCCTGAATTCCCGCAGGCATGGGCATGTAATAAATAATTGATCAACATCCTCCAAGTCGTGATCACAACAAGGACAAACAGTGGAGATAGGAATACCACGACTCAGAAGTAGACTCTGATAAGGAATATGGTTTAAACTTAGCTTCCACAAGAATCATCTTACTTGCAGTGGTAAGGATGTCTTCCATATCCAAGTGGAACAAATAGGGTCATGGACAGGGTCTCTGAGGAGAAAATCATAAACCACACTCGAGGACACCACAATTTACCCAACATCGTCCCACCCAAAGCGATTAAGGAAGTGCCTCGTGGAGAGGGGAGGGAAAAGAATCTTAAGACCTAGCTCCTTGACACACTAGGACTAAATTTTTGGACGATCCCAGTCCCCTTCGGGCGTACTGAGACCAACAAGATGGACTCCAATGCATCTATATTTACCAGGGTAGGAGTATGAGAGATTGGGAACAACATCATCCAAACCCACTGAAGGGCGTTGATAGCCTTCCAATCGCCGACCACCCAATGAACCTTGTGAAGGACTAGATGAAGACGCTTGGAAATCTCCCTCCAAATGTGAGAGCAGCAGCTCTGGGTAGAGTACCCAGAGAAGTTACCCGGAAGAAGACAGAAGGGGACAACACAGACTGCGAAGTTGCCGACACGACGTGTCATCTGTCGAGTTTATTCACAAAGGAAGCCGATCAGATCATTAGACGATCAGTGACGATACACTTCTTTAAAATGTTATGTTTTAAATGATGTTTATCGTATTTACTAGTTTGCCATTCCGGGAGGATATATTTATATATATCTTCATTCCTTGCATTAATTTTCATCTTGGACTTATTTGTTGAAATTGAAAGAGCCTAGGGCTGTCTAAGAGGATCCCTCTTAGAGTTATCATTATTCGCCTCCCCCTTTTTCTCTCGCCGATACCTTAGCAGTATCATTGGTCCGACCCTCCCGTTCGCCTGCTTCTCCTCAAGCCGGTGGTCTTCGTCCAACGTCCGCGTCATCGCCCACCTTCTCCACCTGCTACCTCAGGCACTCTCCTCCGTTTGCGGTTCCCTACGCCTCTACTCACTCGTGACAACATGATCTCTCACATCCGTTCCTGCTCGAAGTTTTCCCCACACATGTGATCTCTCAATTCACCGCGTGTAGTTTTTCCTTCGAGCGCACGCCGCTATTCCAAGCACCTTCGCTTCCTGCGTGCCTTCCACACTTCCCGTCGGCCTCTGGCGCCCTCCTCACGTCGTCCGACCACCCGCTCCATGATAGACCACTGCCCAAGTTGCGTTTGTTTTGGTGGATTAACTCCGACGCGATAGCTAGAAAATGGAGGTTCCATCAAACGTGGCGTTCGTGATTGCTGATATGGAAAATCCCGTTTTTAAAATAAGTAGGCGCTAGGTCAAATTTTCGACCGTAGCCCAGAGCTACTTATGGCTCCGTTCGAAACAACGCGTCTGCCTTCTTTCACTACTGTCCTCCAAGGTATTTTGTTGCTCGCCTCCGAGGTTGCTCTCGCTAGTTCCACCCCATGGTGTTCATCGTCGACAGATCTCGCCCCCTCCTTGCTCCTTATCCGTTCGAGGTGAGTTCTTCTTTCTCTTGTGTGTGCAAATCGGATAAGAATTTTTTTAGGTTTTCTTCTTCGATTTTTTAGGTATTCTTCTTCTATTTTTCCATGAAATTATGGTGAAAAGCATATTTCTTTGGCTAGCTATGATACACCGACAAATATTGTTTGCACTGCAGGATGAATATCTCCTATCGCGGATTCTACCAATTTCATTTCAGTACATAACATACAATTTTAGCATTGATGCTACATGAAAAATTACATAATAATGTACAAAATTTTATTATAACAACTGTCAATTTCTATTTCCTTCAGTGATTTGTGAGCATAATAATCATAGATTCATTTGTCAATTTCTTTCATTGTTATAATTTGATTGTTGTCATCTTGATTGAAGTTTCTCAGTTTATTAGAGTGTAAATATTATGCTATGCAAATGAAATTGATGTTATTTTAATTGTTTAAGCTTCTCATTCCCTATAATAAATTTTTGATAGACGAAAAAACAGAGGAAACAGGGGTATCGACGATATGGGAGTCAGATTATATAACGATATTTTGTTACTTATGCATAAAAGAGATCAAGCTGGGAAATAGGCCAACTACCCATTTCAGCAAGAGCGATTGGAAAATTTTGGTAGCAAAATTTCTAGAGCGGATTAGAACAAAAAAATAGTGGACTTGAAATCGGAAAATATCGAGAAGGATTGTAGTATCTTATAATAACTTAAAAACCTTGTTATTTTATTTTATGTCATCGAATTGTTGATGGTTTTGCATTTGGAAATTATATATTTTACAAAAGTCTGTTCTTACCAAACAAATTTTATGCACTATTTTCAAATAGCTCTGCAAACTCCATTTTACACGAATAGATTTCTATTGCAAACATCATTTTTCCCAAAACAGTTCTTTTTTCAAACTCCATTTCTCACAGCTCTTTTTCGATCAACAACAACTGAAACAAACAGATCCTTAGACGTCGTCGAATGCCGTTTGGACGAGCAATCATCTTCCCTTGCCAATAACTTCTCTCGACTGGTAGCCTTGCATGCTTCGATGCCCGCTATCCTCCAGAAACTAGAATCCCACGACGACCGTGCCTCTAGCCAAGCCCCACTGTTGTCGCCATCGGACAACCCCTCCTCTTTCGTGGGCCGGCTCCACCGCCCATCCCGATGCTGGATGCGCTGGCCACGTCTCACGCACCCGCACCCTCGAGATTCCCCATTTCAACGGGTCGGACCCCCTTGGGTGGATTGCCGGGGATGAGCAATTTTTCGACATCCACAAGACACTAAACAACCAGAAGTCTCCTTGATGCTCCTCGCCATGGAAGGCTTCACGCTACATTAGGTTTGGCGGCTCCGCAATTCCTCTCCGCCCCTTTCGTAGGCTGATCTCAAGCTAGCGTTAATCAAATGCTCTGATCACCGTTACTTCGACAATGTTGTTGAGAGCTTGTGCGCCTTCCGCTGCTTGTCCTCGGTGGATCAGTACATCGATGACTTCTTCGAATTGACCTACCATGTTCTCGGTCTTCTCCCCAAATCCCGATAAATACATGGGTTTCTTCCTTCTGGGATTGCATCCACACACCCACTCTCGTCTCCGTACTGATCATCCTCAGGACATCTCCGCTGCCATGGAAGCCGCCTGCTTGGTCGAGACTGATTTTTTCCATTCGGCCAACTGACTGCTCTCACCCGCCGTCGGCGGCCATCGACTCCTCTTGTGTCTCCTTCATTCCACCAACTTTTCTTGGAGCAGTTTTCCTCCATCTTCACTTCGCTCCTCGGCCTTCTGCCATCACGCTCCACTGACCACCAGATTCTGCTTCGCGATGACACTCGACCGATTTCAGTCCGCCCGTGCCGTTACAGTCATGTCCAAACGAACGAATAGAGCGGCTGGTATCTGACATGTTGTTGGCCAGCTTGATCTACCCCAGTACTAGTCCCTTCTCGAGCTTAATCCTTGTGCGGAAGGATGACATTTGACGTTTTTGTGTGGACTACTGGGCCCTCAACAAGGCCACCATAGCCGATAAATATCTCATTCCAATCATTCAGGAGTTCCTGGACGAGTTGGACGACACTACTTCTCCAAGATCGATCTTCGATCTGGGTACCATTAGATCCAGATGTGCGCACTGGACATTCAGAAGACCGTTTTTTGTACCCATGGTGGGCATCATGAGTTTTTGGTCATGCCCTTTGGACTCACAAATGACGCGACCACCTTCCAAGCAACCATAAACAACATCTTTCAGGCGATCCTCCGTATGTATGTTCTACTGTTTTTTGACGACATACTTGTGTACAATCTGACATGGCATTACCACTTGCACTCCTTGGAGCTCACCTTGGCGACGCTTCGCCGCCATTCCTTAGTGGCCAACCTGAAGAAGCGTGCATTCTGACAACGAGAAATCCCTTACCTGGGTCATGCAATGTCTACCAAGGGGGTGGCCATGGACCCGAACAAGGTTGCGGTGGTCTTACAGTGTCCATTGCCACAGGATGTGTGGGACATCCGGGGCTTCCTCGGCCAGGCAGGTTGCTACCGCCGCTTCTTTTAGGGTTACGACAAGCTTGCTCTCCCTCTCACGCGGCTGCCCTTCAAAACTGCCAACCCCATCTTCCACTTGTCCCCGGCGGTGGCCACGACATTCGCGGCCTTACAACAAGCCTTGGTGACAACCCCGGTCCTCGCGACGCCTTATTTTTCTCAAATCGTGATCGTGGAATGCGACACCTTTGGCATTGACGCTGGGGCTGCCGTTATGCAGGTCAATCGACCTACTTCAGCAGGTCCTTCTCCGCGACCGTTCGTTCCTTCTCCACCTATGACAACATGTTGATGGCACTTGTTCTCGCCGTCTATCACTGGCGGTCTTACCTGTTAGGGCGGCCCTTCGTTGTGCGGACGAACCACCATAGGTTACGCTACCTACTCAGCCAGAAGATGTCCACTCGCTCCTAACAGGTTTGGATGTCGAAACTGTTAGGGTACGATTTTACCGTCGAGTTTCGCTCTGTCAAGACAAACTTGGCGGCAGACGCGCTATCTCGCTAACCAGGCACCGTTGAGTTGACATCCATCTCCTGACCCGTTTGACCGGAGGCGGCCACCTTGCAGAGGGAAGTCGAGGCCGATCCGATGCTCCGGGTGCTCATTTACCGCTTATGGTAAGACGGTTCCTCGTGCCCCATACTCTCGTGGGGGGGGGGGGGTCGATAACTCTACCGAGGCTGCATGGTTCTCTCGACTTCCTCCACCAGTATTCTGCGCTCCTGGTCGAATATCTCGCCACCCCGTCCGCCAGACACACCGAAGCATTCCACACCTACTGCTGCCTCATAGTCACACTCTATTGGAAAGGTACAATGCATGATTTGGAAGACTACATCGCCACCTGTCTGATTTGCTAACGCTTCAAGCATGAAGCCACATTTCCAGGCGGTCTTTTACAACCCTTACCCATCCCAGAGTTCATTTGTGAGGACTTGGGAATGGACGAAGCCTTCATTACCAGGGTGGCGCGCCTTCACGGGTTTTCTCAATTGATTGTTAGCGATCGTGACTCGATATTCATGGGCGCGTTTTGGCAAGATTTGTTAAAACTGTAGGGGACACAACTTCGGTTGAGTTCAACATACCATCCGCAAACAGACGATTAGTCCGAGGTTCTGAATTGTTGCTTGGAGATATGTTTGCGCTACGTTATTTTTGACCGACCAAGGTATTGGAGCAAGTGGTTGGGATCGGCTGAAATTTCTTACAACACCTCATTTCACCACTCCGCCGACATGATTTCTTTTCAGGCTGTCTATGGCTACCCGCCGCTCGCTGTTCTGCAACATCTTCCAAGAGAGTGCCACATGGGCGCAGTGTGGGAGACACTCGTGGCTCGGGATGAAACTCTCCGTATTCTGAAAACCCACCTTCACACCGCTCACAGAAGATGCTCCATCAAGCCAACAAATGTCTTTGCCACGACTAGTTTCAGGTGGGCGATTCAGTGTTTGTCAAACTCCGACCGTATCGCCAATCCTCGGTGGCCCAACACATCCATCCAAAACTATCTGCTCGTTTCTATGGCCCCTTTGAGGTGCTCGCTCGCATTGTCAAGTGGCCTATCGCCTCCACCTTCCGACCCATAGCTGAGTCCACCCATTTTTTTATGTCTCTCATCTGAAATGGGTGGCGGGTGACCATGCTGCCCTCGAGACCTTACTGCCTCATCTTAAACCAGATGACAAATTTCTATACTTGCCCGAGGCGATATTGGAGTGCAAGTTGGAGGCGAAAAACAACCGGGAATAGATACTAGTGGTGTGGCAGGGCCAGCCTACCTCCGACGAGACTTGGTGGGACCGCGATGACTTCCACCATCAGTTTTTGGAATTTTGCCTAAAGGACAAGACAAATTTTCTAGACAGACATTGTTACGAAAGGGGGTCACGTGGACCGCGAAGGTGACTACACAACTTGGTGAGTCTACTCACGAAGGAAGCTGATCAGAGCATGTGATGATCAATGACAGAACGCTTCTTTAGAATGTTTTGTTTTAAATATTGTTTATCGTATTTACTAGTTTACCATTATGGGAGGATATATATATATATATATAGTTCCATTCCTTGTATTAATTTTCATCTTGGACTTGTTTCCTGAAATTGAAAGAGCCTAGGGCTGTTTGAGAGGATTCCCTCTTAGAATTATCATCATTCGGTTTCCCCTTTTTCTCCTGCCGATACCCTAGCGGTATCACAATTCCATAGAGAATCCGAACAGAGTGCAATATGGCCAACAACTTTAGCAAGAAGGAAGTTGACACAAGACGAATCTATAGGAGACGAATGAACGATGCTCTAACTCTACATGTAATGCAAATGAGCATGTGACAAATGTAATGAACCTAAACACAGTCTAATGAAGGGTTAGAAGCTTGTTGTGTGACTACTAGAATGCAACCCTAATGTGACCTGCGTGAGATTACTCTATTCACCATAATGACTGCCTTTGAAGTGCAATATCTGACGATGAATTAAAGACATAATAATAAATGATTAAAACGCACGCATATGATTTTAGCAATATCAAAATAAATCTTTAGGCAAGCGGGTTTAGGCTTTTTTCCGCGTGGAGGGCCAAAGCAAGAGCACACGGTGAATAGTTCCTGCAAATCACAAAATAATCTAGAACAAGATCCTATGATGCTATTTATCCAAACAAATGTAAGATCACAACACAATATTTAAATGATGAAAACAAGAGTTCGTGCAATAATAAAACTCACAAAAGTATGAATGTTGCCTGAGGTGTAGAGATCCAGTGAAGCACGGCGCGGTGGAGACGGTCCTGAAGGGAAATAAGGACTAGTTGGACTGGATCTGGCTATATGAAGCGGGATCTTGTTGTGGGAGGGTAGATCAGAGAGGTTGGTGGCTTGTAAGGGTGCTGTAGGGGGGGTCGGCAGTGGGTGGGGTACTGGGCTGTAGTAGATAGAGGGGTTGGGTGGTGTGGTGGGCTGTTCAAAGTGCTGTAGGGGCGGCAGTTGCTGGGCAGGATGGAGGAGGCGACGACGGGATGTTTGGAGGGCTATAGGGGCCGTGGTTGCTGGGCAGCAGAGCGACGACGACGACGACAGGCTGTTTGGAGGGTTGTTGGGGCGACGATGGAGGATGTAGAGGATGGAGGAATGAGACTATGGATAAGGAGTACCTTTGGGAAACAGGAGAATGCCTAGGAGTTGTCACATCCACGGGGTCGACACTGTGAAGTGATCGCGGGAATCCAGGAATTGCTTTCTCCAGATTCTGCAATACCTCATGGAAGCCCCATACACTTATTTATATATAAAGATGACTAGAGCACCCCGACATCAATGACTACGATTGGCCGGGGATGTGGCGGTCTTAATTACATGAAACAAAAGACAAATAAACAAAGTAATATAGAAATCATAGGTAAACGACGAGCAAGACACATTCATGGAGTCAAATCGTCGATTCAGAGATTCTATATATGACAGGTAGCTAATTGACCTCGAACAGGCCCAGAACCACTCCTTTACCGCGGGTCCCCGTCTCCATTCCGCATCATTCTCCCCGACTTGTAAGAATTCATCTTTTGATGAATAGAGATCAAAATCCTCTCTGTGCTTTCCCGGTAAGAATTGTTGAGGTCCATTAGAGGTTGTCCAAGTATCGTCGATGACAGAGCATCCTCGCCAATTGTATACCCGTCTCTGCCCGTCAGGCATCTGCTTCAATGGTACTTCAGTGCAATCACAATTGCAGACCGTGAAGCCATATGCTACTAACCCAATGGCAGGTGGGGATCAGAAGTAGACTGGGTGCAGGACTGAGGATGTGAAAGTGTAAGCTCAAAAGGCTTTGGAGGTGTAGACTCAAGAGGATCTCCATGAAGTGGATCCACAAGCTCGTGTGGCTTTTAGTATTGCATGAAATCTTCAATATTAAATTTGAGACAAATACTCATGCTCGTCGGAATATCAAGATCATAGATATTTGCTCCGATTCGTCTCATGATTGTGTAGGAATCCATTCGCCTAACGCTCAAACTTTTAGCCGCCCTCTTAAGGAGTCTTACAACGCGGATTCTCACCATTGCCTGTTCGTCTTCATGAAATACCTGCTCTTGCCAATGAACATCTGCATGCGATTTATAAGATTTATTACCAGTATTGATTCTCTGTCGGACCGACTCAATGTAACACATGCAAATGATGAACATGTGACTCCACAGACTCATTCAGATGAAATAAATAATGCACGACAAACATGATACACTCGTTAGGGGAAAATCTAATAATGACTGAGATGTCTCTAAAATGTGATGACCTATCAGGAGGTTCTTTTGGTGGAATATAAAAATTTTCCTCTAGTAGGCGACGAATACCAAAATAACTTCTTGAGACATTAGTACTGAGTTGCAGAACTATGACATGTCAAATACATTCCAAGGGTTGTGAACCATCAGGAGGCTCACCTGGTGGCAGATAAAATAAATTCATCATGAATAATGCCATCACCCAAAGGACTGACGCAAATGGTGACAAAAGAACACAACATAGGGATGTATCAAGTACTACTCAAATGATAAAACCCATTAGGTGGCTCTCCAGGAGGTATATAAAAAAAGTGGTCTCGAATGTTCAGCTCAGTAGTGCGAAGGCACAAGCCAAACATACGAAGTTGAGTGCTCCCTGGGATGAACGATGATACCATTTGACGCAGGTCAAATCTATAGGCGGCGGATGAATGATGCCCTAACCCTACATGCAATACAAATGAGCACATGACAATGCAATGAACCTAAACACCTTCTAATTAAGGGTTAGAAGCTTGATATGTGACCACTATAATGCAACCCTAATGCGACGTGCGTGATGATAACTCTACTCACCTTAATGACTACATGTAAAGTGCAATATACGACGGCGAATTCAAGACAATAATAAATGATTAAAACATGAAACACCCCAACCTAATTTAACAACAAATCAACAGTCTGATCGGGCCCGCGATAAGAAGTAAACTAAGTAATGATATAAAAATTGGTATAAAAAAGACATAAATATAAGTGATAAAAGAAATCTTACAGTGGAAGTAGAGTATGGAAAACTAAGGGTAAAAGTGTACCTCAAAAGCTGAATTTACAGAGCCATGTAGAATTGAAAATATACCATGTAATTGAAATACTGAGAATCTGAAATAGTCTGATACAACAAGTATGAACGAAAAACAAATACATAATGTCTGGAAATAAAATAAAAAAGTACAACAACATTGGGGGTACAACTGAAAGAAACTAACGACAGTGAAGACAACACTACCTATCTAATGCGAATTCCCTGACCTGAGCCCCCTGTAAAAACAAGTTCCAACTGGGTCAGGCCCACTTGAGAGTAAGAAAAACTACTGCTCTCAACAACACTAAAAATAAATAAACTTTTCTTGTAAGTAAAAGATGCGAAATTGAATACTATTAAACTTGTCATTATGTATTCTTGTTCCGGTCATGTATTCGATTTACTATGAGTTCTGTCTCATTTTTCTGAATTATGCTGTTTAATGATTTCTGGGTTTTCGGGAATGGGTCTGTTGTAAGTTCTGGTAGATTTCATGATTAACTTATTAAATTTTTATATTCATGGTGATCGTGCACATACTTAAAACTGTAGTCTGAGTGACAAACCTGATGGTGCCCTAAACTGAATGTCCCTCGAGAGCAACCTAGACTCCTGCCTAGTTCCATAACTGTATTAAGGGTCGTCGACCCTAAGTCTGAAACTCGTATGGTGGGCTGCTGGCCCTGTGAACACGGTGGTATACCTCCACCTAAAATATAAGTGAGAGAACCTCTCTCACCAATTTCTGGATTTATCTAGTCTAATAGTTTGTGAGACACTCATGGGGTAACGTTCATCTTAAGTACATCAAATTAAGGTTTTACATGTGACTGCACCCAATATTTTATCCTAAGTATATCTTATACTTTAGACTGATTCTGACCATGACTTAAGTTCCTATTTTAGTATCTGATTATATACCCCGCAATGATAACTTCTTAATCATCTGATTCATTATTTTGACTGGGTAATATCAAATTCTCAATTATATTAACATATTTCTTTGTTGTTGGTCTGATTTGATTTGATAGTAGGAACTTGTAACGTTCATATGTGTATACTGACATAATTAAATCATGAATTATTCCATATGATATGTTTAACTAAAAAAAGTCAAATTTCTTACAACGGTGTTTCGAGGCTCGTAAAAGGCTAAAAGCGGCGAGGTGACATAATTCTCCTTCAAATAAATCTGACCACTTCAAACTCCTCCAATTAGAGACGGAATTCACCTTTCCAATGCTGGAAAAACCTTAATATAAAACCCATAAAATACCTAAAATTAGAAACGATTCCCAGAGGGTATAATCCTATGGTTGGGATCAAATCACTTGAAACAGAGACAAATGCCTCACCTCGATTCAGAGCCAAAAAGTGAAGCTTCTCCAAGTAGAAACACAAATTTTAACTCTATACCCTATTAGGGTTTCCGTGGGAAATTAATCAAAATGTTGACAAAAAATTAATTATGATGGAAAAGAACGCAAACGAAAACGTTACCTCGATCTAACAACGGTTTGACCCTAAAATAGGTGGCTGATTTCTGATTGGGGAAGACCGAGTTCTTCGATTCCTAATTTAGGGCGAGAGAAACATAGGGTTAATAAAGTTGGCATCTAACATTGACGATTTCTACAAGAGAAATGAAAAATAAAGAGGAACAATACTCACTGGAACCAAAAACAGCGAAATAGGCAACTTCCACCACCGTTTAGGGTTGGAAACAGGGACTTCCACGCCGCTTGAATGGAGGAGGGAGGCTACCGAGGGCTGCAGAGGAAGGAGGAGTGGCCTTCGCTGGATTCCAACGAAGACGAAGGGGTCGACTAGGGCTCCGACTGCAATTGCTGCTTGTGGTTACGAGAGTTCTCGTCGCACGCCTAGCGGGAGGGAAAAAGGCCGTGAAAATCACGGGGGGGGGGGATATATTGCGAGACTGAGCATCGTGCGGTTATTGTAACCGAGGGGAAGGTTGAACCGAGAGGGGTTTATTGCTATTTCTCTCTTTTTTTATTACCAACTTGCCACTAAGGAGCACCAAATAAAATTAAATGATACCTTCACAGTTCGCCGACTTGATTAATTTTGCTCGCTATCGGATCCTGATATTAAAATTGAATGCGACATTAAATCTTAGGGCGTTACAAAACACACACATATGATTTTAGCCATAGCAAAATAAATCTTTAGGCAAGCAGGTTTAGACTTTACTCCGCGTGGAGGGACAAAGTAAGAGCGCACGACGAATAGTTCCTGCAAATCACAAAATAATATAAAACAAAATCCTATGATGCTATTTATCCAAACAAGTATAAGTTCACACCACAATATTCAAATGATGAAAACAAGAGTTCACACAATAAGAAAACTCACAAAAGTATGAGGGCTGCCCGAGGTGTAGAGATCCGGTGAAGCATGACACGGTGGTGACGATCCGGAAGGGAAACAAGGTCTGGTTGGACTGGATCTAGCCGTGGGGAGCGGGATCGGGCTGCTGGAAGACAGATCCGGTTGTATGAGGGTGGAATAGGGTTGTGGGAAGGTTGATCCGACTGTACGGTGGCAGAATAGGGTTGTGGCAGGACAGATCCGACTGTATGAGGGCGGAATAGGGTAGTGCGATCTCCCACATTTACCAACAAGAATATACATATAGGGTGGTGTGTTTATTCCAAATACCGTGAGGTAATTTTTAATCCAGTTATATCTTGCAGAGCTAATATATCTCACTCAAATTTATCTATAGCAAACTCGTGAGGTAATTTGTAATCCATTTATATCTTGCAGAGCTAATATATCTCACTCAAATTTATCTATTGCAAAATCGTGAGGTAATTTGTAATCCATTTATATCTTGCAGAGCTAATATATCTCACTCAAATTTATCTATAGCAAACTCGTGAGGCATGGTACCCATCCATTATTCTTAATAATAAGCTGTACATGGATCTTCGGCGAGTGCATGGTTTATGGAGGCGTTGATGCACTCATCTTTACCTGTACCTTTCAAGTGAAACCATTTATGTTACTTAAAACATGTGACCTAGATTACAATAAAAGCAACTTAACAGCGTTTTCGTACCGAATTTGTCCCAAATTTTGTTTATTTTGAAAAGACTGTCTTCTTCAACAATTATACATGTTGGTATTCTACATTAAATCATGCTTTAAGAATTTATGGAGTTTGTGCATGTTAAATGAACTAAAGGAGTAGACCAATCCCAAATTACTACACTTGGGTCCTGAAAGTTTCTTGTTGATATTCATTTAATATCATATTCCTGGGATTCAAAGGTATATTGGAAAAGCTTTCCATGTATTCAGTAAGTGCAATGTTTTGTTGAAGACTTTAGTGATTTTTTATTGGAGCAATGAATAATTTATGGCTTGTGACAAGGAATGAGTATCTGCAGAGTGTGGAGGAGAAGATTGTGCGTCATGCTCGAGACGGAACGAAAGTTTCAAGGTATCTGCTTCTTTGTTGTTATGAAGTATACCCCTCAGATTTTAAAGTTCCAACTTTTTTTGTCATTTCTATTACTTTAGGTTACCATAGAGTTATGTAAAAGAGTTTTATGTAAACATTGAACTAATGATGCTTTTGCCTAAACTGAGTACTACTTGTAGCATGCACAAAAGGCCCGATGGACCTGGGCCAAACCTGCAAATACTGGGCCATGGCTTTATTGTGGCCAGGCCAGACATGGGCCTGACTTTTGCCATACTCAGGATTGCTCCAGGCCACCCTTGAAAGAATGGTCTGTATGGGTCTGACTGGCTAGGTCGGGCCAGGCTATGACCTGGCCTAGGTCTGACTAAAGTTGGGTGTTGTGCAGTGCCCCATATGGGCAGCAGCAAGGCACTGCCCAACTTTACAGTTGGACAACACCTTGCCGGCCAAGCTCTTATGGGCATACTGTGCACCAAGCTAGGCTTATGCCCGAGCTTGGCTTGGGGTGTGCATCAGGCCAGGTCACACCTTAAATAGGGGGTCTGTCATGGTCCTCTAGGCCTGGCCTGGGACCAAGCCTAACCAAACCAGGCCTAACATGGCAGGCTCAAGCTCGGGCTTTTTGCGCACGCCTAGAACTCACTGAGTAGTATTTTTAAGCAGTATTGGTTTGATAGGGAATGTTTTTTATAGATTATAAATTGCTAACTTGATTTTCCTTGTTTAGTTCATTATGTTGATTTTACATTGACAATTATTGTTGTTGAGTTTTCTAGATTTGTTATTCTGAAGTGCGGTTTTAATTTCTTCTTCGTTTTATTTGAGTGGCTATAAAACCCATCTGTTTTTGGTACAAAAGTCTTCGGACCTATAGCCATGATGCGTTAAGTGGAAGTATCAACTACAGTAGTTGTCTATTTCCTATTTTTAACGGCACAAACTTTCCCCGCCCATGCTAAGTTATTAACTTGATTGTTTACTCTGTACTAATTTTTTCAGTTGCTGCACTATGGAAACAAACAAACTACTTCAGTCTACTTACTATTGCTCACTATCCTCCTCTTTCAGACTTTTCTCCGAGTTGTTTCTACATAAAATGGGAATATAGTTTTGTATGATACTTCTTTTCATTATTTTTGATGACGTAACTCATTTTATGAGAATCATTTTCGTAGTCTTGGTTGCATGAAACTACACAATATCTCTCTTTGAAAGATTAATCCAATTCAGCTTAATTTATCCCGCTTTTAGTTTACTCGTCCCTTCATTTGCAGGGAGCTTGTCGTTCAATTCAATGCTGATGTTGCTGATGGAATGCCCTGGAAGTTTGTTCCTACACAAAGACAGGTCTTTAATTTTCACTAATTTCCAGATACAAGCATGACTTAATGTGGAGATATCCCACTAATTTTACCAGGACTATAGGTAAAAGTAAAACCGGGTGAAAGTGCACTTGCTTTCTACACTGCTGAAAATCGTAGCTCAGTTCCAATCACCGGTGTTTCTACATACAATGTCACCCCGATGAAGGTAAGGAATTTACATCATTGAACAATAGAATTAGTCTTCTTTAGAACTGTTTATTAATTAACTGCACTAATATTGCATAAGCTCATCAATGCCAACATTCGAGTGGGGCTGTAACAAGTGGAGTTCGAGCCAACTCTATGAGTATGATAGTGCATGTTTATCAATCACGGGAGAAAATACTCGATCATGCCCCTATTAATCTTCATATAGTTGTCGGCATAATCAACATAAAGGAGCATATGCATAAGACCACTATTCTTAATTTCAATGTTCTATTATTCTTTTATCCTCATATTTGTTGTCGGTATGATTAATCTTAAGGGAACATCCATATAAGTCCACTAACGTAAATTAGATATTTCATCACCTTTACATCTTATGTCTAGTCTTCGTGTTACTAATATTAACACAATGAAACATTTGTAATATGATTTACACTTTCCTTGATTTCTATGTATGTAATAACTAATTTCATGGATTCGTGTTCGTAGGGAAACTGCATAGAGAATTTCTTGTTTCGTAAGTTCTTAACATACATTGTTCGTATTATGGGAACAACAGTGATTAAACTATGAATTGCTATTCTCATTTACGCCTAAAGTGCGATTTTCGTAGTTACACACAATTACCTTATTTCCTTGAGATAAAATTCTTAAGAGGAAGTATTTAAATCAATCTACATGATATGCCTAACTAAAAGGAATCAAATTTCTTACATCAGTGTTAAAACGTTCATAGACGCGACGCGGCTGCATGGTATCACTATGCTATTCTGAAAACATGTAGTATTCTTCTCTAATTTTCAACGGGGTTCTCCGTCCCCGATCCTCCTTGAGAACTTTAAGAGAAAACAATTAAGCATATCCTTAGAACTCTTGGGATTAAACGAATCTCCAGGAGCATAATCCCCGAACTAGGATGAAATTAATAGGAGTGAAATTTGGAAATGTAAAGACGGTCACAACTTGCCCTAGATCCAATGGAAACTTGTCGTTGTTTGTCGATGATGAAGGAGTCGTCGGTCCTATAACTATCCAACAAAAGTAGTGACAACCCAGGAAAATTTGCAAGAATTGGCCAATGGATTCGACGGTAAGGATACTGCAAAATCGAAGTCTTGCTGTTCGAAAGCAAAGAAGGAATTTCTTGCTTGCTCTTCGGCGAAGGACTCAAAACAAGTTAATAACGAGAGTAAGAAGACTTCCTGAATACATACCGGTCGACAAAAACAAAGCTATCATGGATGAAGGCCGATTGGAAGGTGTCCACGACTACGGTTGAGGAAAATCGACTTCTCTTTGGCGAAGGAAGAGTCGACGATCACCGAAAAGAGGACGGAAGCCGTCGAGCCCTAAGGAACCAAGCCACAAAGTCGATGGTTGCGGTATGAAAAGAGGGTGTTATGGGCCTCTAGCACCGAGCTTAAATATCTTTTATGGTCTTTTATTATTGTTAACGTTGTCGGTTATTATTTAGTCGTATCTAAGAGTTAGTGGTTAATTAGTAATTATGATCTTAGTGCCTGTATCCTATATAAAGGAGGGAGTATGCTTGTATGTTCTTATCAATGAATGGAACTCAAATTTCCTAAACCCTAAAAGAGATCGTTTAAGCTCTCTCTCCCTTGAGTAAGGCCCGCTTAGGTAGTCGCGGTTCCAGCTTCATAGTATCTCCTCCGCCTTTGACAAGCCCGTAACATCTTGGTATCAAAGGCACCTCCTCCTATTCCATCGAAGCCGTTGTCCGTAAACCCTGCATCCTCCGTAGTTGTTGATTCTCGCGATCGATCGATTGTGCACGACGATCTTTCGATCCCGCTACTTCTCGCACGCGTACGCCTCTATCTCCAGTCGACGGAAGACCCAGTCGCCGCTAGCCTTCTTCGCCCCAAGCCTCCTTCGATGCACGCCTCCTTCTGCACACGCCTCCATTCAACGCCGACTCCATTCGACACATGCCTCCCATCGACGCACGCTCTGCCGATTGCATCTCCTTTCAGCTCCACCCTTTCAGCTGTTCAACATCTTTGCTTCTACACAACTAGTCGGTTCTGCCTGCTCACTTCTAGCAGCCTCTAGCAACTGTTTTCACCGCTTCGACCTATTTCCCTCACGGTAACCAACAACAGTGCAGCGCCTCCTTCTGGTTCCCGCCTTTTGGGCATCTCATCATAAGGAAGTGTCGCGGATCTCGCGGCAACCCAGCCTCAGCCGCCTACGACGACTCCACCCGTTCAGTCATCTGTTCCTTTTCTCGGCAAGCAAGTCAACCAACGAGGAACTTTCAAGATTTCTGGGCTGCAATCCAAGAGTGTTGCAGGCTGTCATGGACTCCTTGAAACACACTTTTGGGACGCCGACACCCGACATCAGGATGACATGGCCAACCTCGCCGCCACACTTAATGAAATGGCCACCACCCTTCTAGTGATTACTACGCCTACGGATCACGCCAACAACATTCAGACACTGCCACTGCCGCTCATCCACCACGAGCCACCGCCACCAACCATCATACTCTCTGGGGCCACCCAGCTTCAGCCGCCTACGACGACTCCACCCGTCCAGTCACCTGTTCCTTCTCTCGGCAAGCAAGTCAACCAACGGGGAATTTTCAAGATTTCCGGGCTGCAATCCAAGAGTGTTAGAGGCTGTCATGGACTCCATTGAAACACGCTTTCGGGACGTCAACGCCCGACATCGGGACGACATGGCCAGCCTCACCTTTACGCTTAATGAGATGGACGCCACCCTTCTAGTGGTTACTACGCCTACAGATCACGCCAACAACAGTCATCCACTGTTACTTCCGCTCATCCACCACGATCCACCGCCACCGATCATCGTACTCTCTGAGGCAGTTACACTACCGTGCTACCTTAGGTTGGATTTTTCGACTTATGATGGGAGGACAAACTCATTGGGTTTGCTCACCAAGTGCGAACAATTTTTTTCCCACCAACAAACACGGACAGCCGATCAGATGCATCTAGCCTCCTTCCACCTCCTCGACTCAGCTCTGCTTTGGGTCACTCGCCTCCTCACTGGCCAGCTGGGCCTGACACGGGAAGATTTCAAGCGATTTCCCAACTTGCGTTTCAGTCCTCCCACCCGCAACACCCCCTAGGGGAGCTCATGACTTTACGATAGACAGGCTCCGTCGACGATTATCTGGAAGAGTTTCAGCTTCTCTTGGCACACGTACATCTTCCCCCTGACATGTAGGTCTCCATCTTTACTGCCAGACTTTGCGATCGACTGCGACTGGATGTCGAGTTTGCGACTCTTGGCGACTTATTGACTGCCATGAGCTTGACCAGGATTTGCGACCGTCGCCTTCAGTTGGCACAAGAGGATTACCTTCCCGCTGACACAGGGGCTTCGCCAAGACGTACTGAGGGTTCTCTAGGCGCTCTGATTTGTCATCTCTCTCGTGCCGATATGATGGACCGGCAAGCGTGAGACTTATGTTATAAGTGCGACGAGTAGTATACTCGTGGACATTGGTGCAAAAGCTTTTCTATCTGCAAGTCCAGGATTATGACGATGAGGATGTCAGATGAGGCTACTTCTGCCATCGATCTCCCTTGAGCTTGAGGTCAAACCCTTTTTGCAGCGCGGGAGAGATGTAATAGGCCTCGAGCACTGAGCCTAGTTATCTTTTATGGTCTTTTATTATTGTTATCGTTGTTGGTTATTATTTAGTGGTAGCTAGGAGTTAGTGGTTAATTAGTAATTATGATCTTTGTGTCTGTAGCCTAAATAATGGCGGGAGTATGCTTGTATCCTCTTATAAATGAATGAAACTCTAATTTCCTAAACCCTAAAAGAGATATTGGAAGTTCTTTCTCCCTTGAGCACGCCCCGCTTCGACAGCCGTGGTTCCGGCTCCATAGTATCTCCTCCGCCTCCGGCCTCCACTCCAGCAAAGCCTGTAACAGAGGGAGTTCTCGAAATGCAAAGACGCTCTGCAGTATTCGATTCACACGATGGAGGAAAGAAACAATCAAGGGGATCTAAATCATATACTCCAGAGTCGAGCGACGGTTCCTCTTGAGTCGTCGAGAGTTCCTTTTGAGTTGTGCGTCAGTTCCTCCTGAGTCGTGCGACAGTTCCTCCCGAGTCGTGCGGCAGTTCCGCCTAAGCCAGGTGACATGAATGATAAAAGGGTTCCATCTAATATAAGAAAGGGCTTTGGATATTAGGTCTTCTTTCTTAATTGCAATATCGCTGCTCATATAAAATACACTAATTGTGTGTGTTACGATCTCGCAAATTACGAAGTCGTGCCGAAATCTATATTCGGAAAACATTTTATTAGTTAATTGACTACCATAAAGCTTTCAACGCATGATTACCTCACACGATGCCGGCGACGTCGACACTAACATCGGTCAGACCCCTGAAGTAAAATTATAAATATACGAATTAGAATTTCGGATGTTACAAACAAAAGATAGTCAAAAAGAAGACTGCCTCAGGTTAATACAAAATTGATGGAGCTCATGCGCAAGACATGACACACATGGTAGCCACGATAAATCTCAGTCCAAATGGAAGCCACTGAAAAACCCGTGGGCTCACACGAACACCAACAAACCTAGTCACAAACAGATCTGCCAGTGAAGGATAAGATGAGGAAGTGTAGTTGGAAAGATCCAAAAAAAACACCAAGGTTACGATCCCAGAACAATGACTTCTTAAATGATTCCTCGATCTCACAATATGTCCTGCAGGGACGCACGCCACTCATGATCAACCACCATGTAGCAGCTACTGCAAGTGACAACTGCTCTAGAACAACAACACAGGATGTTTCCTGAACAATAGCACACATAACTTTTCTAAAGCGCACATACCTACCTAACTTTGAGCCAGTGTATCACCATCGGCTTCCCCGGTCTAGCCCCCACCTTCAACGACCGCATCCCCTATTTTTGCTTTTGTCCTCCCCAGATTGGCAACAACACATTCCTGCCGCAAACTAACAATGATCTCCACCTTCTTAATTCATCCCTCTTCTCTCCATGTTTCTCCCTATTCCTCAGCTCTAGTGCTCGTTCCATATCCTTATATGTCGTCTATGTTTCTCTTCCCTTCAAACTCTATGAATTTACCTCCCCCGTCATTGTTGTCGCCACCCCAGCGCCACACAATTCTGTTTGGCATATATTCCATTTTACGCGACGACTTCAATTTTCTCCACCTTGTACCCCTTCACGAATGGCCAACCTTAAGCACTGATCCTCTTCCTCTCTCCTCAATTCTGATGCATTCAGCTATGAACACTAACTCCAGTTCAGGCATTCAGCTATGAACACTAACTCCAGTCCAGTTATCCCCTTCAGGAAAAAAAACCCCACACGCCAACCCCGTGGGTTCCACAACTTTACTTCTATGCCAATAACCACCTCCCCCTCCAAACTGCACCTTCCCAAACCTTTTTTTACAAATCCAGTGGGCCCCACAAATTCAACCTTTCCTCACCAACTCTTAAACTCCATGTCTCCCCACATCATACCACACACACACACACACACACACACACATATATATATATATATATATATATATATATATATATATATATATCAATTTCGAATTACGACACCCAAAACTCCTTGCACCAAGCGACACCCTCTTCCAAATCACAGCCACCCCAAAATTACTTCTGTTGGCTATGCCTCTACATGTTACTACCTGAACACACTATCCCCCATCCATCTGTGTAAACCCTCCACTAGATCACCGCAGTGGACGTCACATCCCACACATCTCTTTTTCAGGCTGTGCAGTGCTCCATCATTACGCCGTTAGTACTTCAGTCTCCTTCTCTGGGCTCAACACTTCCACAACATCTTCAAATTTTTTAGCTCGGCAATTTGTCTCGTGAATGACATACCAGCCCATTGCGACAACCACCCTTTGGCCACCCCATTCTACTATCGACACCCATAATCTGCCTTAGCACGGACAATACTTGGACTGCTTATATTTGCAACAGAAGTTGCCAAAACCCTGATATACACTTTCACCGTGCTAATTTAGTTTGTCTGAAGATTGCTTCCCTGCCTGGTTGACAAGACATTCCTTTCCAGCGGTACACAGCGTTATGGACACCAATGTCCATATCCCACCATTCTAGAGCCAACGTTGGGTCTTGTGTGGAGACACAATTCAATTAGAAGGCAAGGAGATCCTTTTGATGTCATGAGTTATTCCGTGTCTTTACGAGAAAGTATTATTCTCTTAATTGTAATATTAGAATGTTATTATGTATTTATTAGGCAGCATTTTAAACATCTTTTATTATAATTAGTTGCTGAAAAGTTTTTTTCTTAATTAGTGTGCCTAGGACTTTATCTAAGAGGAGTCATATATGAGTTAAGTCATCTTTGATCATCTGTAGTATTTTGAGTTCTCTCATCTTTGGGAAAAATCAATAGGTCCCGGCAAAATTTTTTAATTTAGTGGCATTTTCTGTCTTCTCTTCACATCTCCTCCCTCATTTAAGTCATCTGCTTCATAACATGTGCGCCAGGTGTTGTTTGTCATGTAAAAGGTAGGGTTGGCAATTATGTTTTGAAATTAAAACTCGCTTGAATTTTAATCACCTCGAGATCAAAATTGATTTTATTTGATTGCTCTAACTTAGTTCACTTATGATGATGAATAAGTGGCAGAAAATTGATGCTCAAAATTAGTAATGATGAATAAGCTTGGTATATGATTATTGAAAATTTCATTAATTCATACGGGTCTGTTTGTTTGGAGGGGTTTTTTTCGCCCGTCCATACGGGGATGATTTTTCATTTATATATTTTTTTTCGCCCGGGCGCATATTGGCTCGCCCGGGCGGGAAATCGCTCGGTCGTGTTTTTTTCGCCTGCCCGTTTTTTTTCAGCTCGAATTTTTTTGCCCGAATCAGCGCGGTCGCGTTTTTTTTTCGCCCATATTTTTGGCTTGAATCGCCCGGAAAATAATGTTTGATTTAGTCAATATGATAGGGCATCGTCCGAGCGAAAAAAAAATAAGGCGAAAAATTTGCTTCCGAAAAAAAACGCGCCCGGGCGAAAAAATAGAAAAACGCAATGAATTAAAAAAAACGCGCCCGGGCGAAAAAATGTTTGATACGGCACGAAAATCCGGGCGAGAATGCGCCCAGGCGAAAAAATGTGCAAGGAAAAAATAACACGCTCGCGCCCGGGCGAAAAAACGTGCCAATTCATCGCGCCTGGGCGATTCGCGCGTGGGCGATTCTGAGAACCCTACTCTTTTATGACATTGAGATTAACAATTATGTTTTAAAATAAGGTTTTATATAAGCTTCTTTTTAAATTTTAAGTAGAGATTATTGATCTTACAGGCTGCCATATACTTAATTGAAAATTGATGTTTGCAAGAGATTTTATAAAATCAAAATACAATGTTTGGATAGTTTGGTCTTCTTATCTAAATTTCTCATTTATTGATAATGGTCTTTTGTTTGAACGTGTTTTTTTTGTAGGAGCAGTGGGCGGTTTTTCGCTCGGGCGTACGCTGCTTCCTGATTTTTTTTCACCCAGAGAGCAATTTGTTCGCTCGGGCGTGATAGGTCGCGTTTTTTCGCATATGCCATTTTATTCAACCGTGAGCACAACCGCGATTCGCCCGGACGTGTTTCTTATGCCTTTTTTTTCCGCCCGATCGCGGTTGATGGAGCATAACCGACCGCGTTTTTATCCCGGGCACGGTGTGATTTTTTCCCCAACACAATTTTTTCGTGGGGTCCTCCGAACGGGCGGAAAAATGACTCGCGCCGGGGACGGAAAAATCGCGCCCGAAACGGAAAAATCGTGGCCCGGACGGAAAAATCGCGCCCGGGCGGAAAAATCGCGCCCGGGCAGAAAAATCGCGCCCGGGACGGAAAAATCGCGCCCGGGCGGAGCAATGCGCCCGGGCGGAAAAATTCATTCGCGCCCGGGCGGAAAAATGGCCCGGGCGGATATATCGCGCCCGGGCGGATGAAAAATCGCGCCCGGGCGGAGGTGTTCGCGCCCGAGCGGAAAATGCAGCGGGCACGTTCTTGTTTTCTTAAGCGCTTATGAGAATACATAAGCTGGACCTGGAATTTATCATCAATTTTAAAATAAGTCACCCCAGCTTTTCTATTTTGAATAGAGATTATTCATCATCAAAAGCTGTCCCAAACAGAGCACTATTTTCGAATACGTATTTATATATTATATTGGCTCAAATCAGCTCGAAAATCAGATATTTTTGGCTTGAATCAAAATAATGTTTGATTTAGTCAATGTTAATAATAGTTTGATACGGCACGAAAATAGAATGTGTGCAAGGAGCTCTGCCAATTCATCATATTCTGGCTACATTGAGATTAACAATTATGGTTGACTTCAACAAAATACAATGCTTCTGCTTCGAGAGTGTCTGTTTCTTATGCCTTGTTTGACATTTGTGGTTGGGGGAAGGTGTTCGCAGCGGGCACGTTCTTGCGTGGAATTCACCCCAGCACTATTTTCAGCCTGTTTTGGGCTACGGTTGGAGTGTCACATTGGTGGTTGGTGGCGTTCGTGGTGCGAATGCGCCCCAGGTTGCCCCAAGAAGCTCTGCCAAACAAACCTCTAGTTTCTGGCCGCGGCAGAGGCCTCCGGACACGACCGTGAGGCAAGCGTCATTTGATTGAGCGGGCATTCACATTGACCGCATTCCGCTCTCATTGTGGAATTCACTCCAGAACACTGTTTCAGCCATTTTTGGGCCTCAACCTGAGCATCACATTCACGCTCAATCCGCGACTGCGTTTGAAATCCCCCACGCCGCACCCAGAAACTCTACCAAACAAGGTTTGTAATTTACTGATGCCAGTTCCTTCAGTCTCTCTTTAACTTGGTATTATTCTGCAGGTATTTTTCTATATTGACCCAGAGTTTGAGACAGATCCTAAAATGGATGGCATCAACAATCTAATCCTCTCCTACACCTTTTTCAAAGTCAAGGAGAGCTAGAAGATAACTTGTGTGATGTTCATATTTTATTCATCTATTTCATTTTTAGAGAATAATTTGAGATGTCATGAATATTGTGGAGCTAAACTGGAGCAGCCCAGCACCACTGGTTAGACACAGGTAGGTGTATCTCTGTCTTGTGAAGAACACAAATTC
The DNA here is from genome assembly GCA_039513925.1 of Platanthera zijinensis. Classification (NCBI taxonomy): domain Eukaryota; kingdom Viridiplantae; phylum Streptophyta; class Magnoliopsida; order Asparagales; family Orchidaceae; genus Platanthera; species Platanthera zijinensis. Next base: position 17,699,509 of record CM077085.1, on the reverse strand, counting down.
CATTTAAACCCAAATCTTTTGTATCTCTATCTTGTAAGAATGATATAGAAATGTGATCATAATTTTTCTGTCTGCTTCAATATTAACAGTTAACTCGCAGGAGACTCACTGGCTGAATCTCGTGACCTCTCATCCTTCTCAGCGCCGTCTCTTCTCTTGCAACTGGATGTTTGTGAAGATCATGTCCTTTGGACCAATTTGTTTCACAAATAAATGCAATTAAAAGTGTTCTATCATAGCAAAATTAATGTTGAAATTTTTTAATCTTAAAAGTTTCTTGCATAAAAGACCAAGGGCCTATTTGGGAGGCTCCTCCTTTTCATTTTCTAGAAAACGCCACCGCACAGAATAAACCGTTGGAATGTCATGGTGGGAAAAGCTACCACCAAAAACTCCTTTTTCTCCTCTATTTGGCGCCTCCTACTTTTCAACTTTTCGAAAAGTTTTATCATCCCGTAAAGTTGATGCGAAAATATTTTACTTGGATCCAGTTAAACTGCGAAAACACTAGTCTTTCTCTATGAAAATCGTCGGGCGCGATTTTTTTGCAATTTTTTCGCCCTAACGATCGCCCGGACCTTTTTGGCCCGGGCGCGAACGTCCGTGCGCGAATTTTTCTCCCGGGCGCGATATCGGGGCGCGATTTTTGGCCCGGTAGAACGCCCGGACGCGAATATTTCGCCCGGGGGCGAATTTTTCAGTGGATGCCCGGGTGAAGTTTCCACCCGGGCGCAATTAGGTTTTTTTTCCCGGCGCGAGAAATTTTTTGTCGGGGCGCGATTTTTGGCCCGGTCGCTAATGCCCGGAATGTCCGGGCGCGAATTTTTCAATTTTTCGCCCGAAATTTTTCCCTTCTCTCGCCCGGGCGCGATGTTCTTTTGCCCGGGCGCGATTTTTCACCCGACTGTCTCCCGGCGCGAATTTTTCCACCTCGTCATTTTTCGCCCGGGAACCGAGCCTAATTTTTTCGCCCGATTATACTCAAATATAAACTCTTATTTTTTCGCCCTGACGCGGTTTTTTCGCCCGGACGTGGTTTTTTCGCCCGGTCGCGATTTTTTTCTCCCGGAAATAGCTGTTTTTCGCCCGTGCAAGTTTTTTGCCTCGATTTTTATCATTTTTTTGCCCGGTCGTGTATAGAAACTCTTTGAGCGAAAATATCGCGTCCTTGCGAGTTTGTGCGTCCGGGCGAGAAAATTTAGTGTCTTTCGCGCCCGTCCAAAAAATTTGTCGTCAATTCGGGCTCGTCCGGACGCGCTCGTTCAGTCAAATTACAATAATTGGGGCCCGGCCGAAAATATAGGTCTCGGCCGAAATTGAGCGAAATTCGCGCCCGGGCGAAAAATACGCCCGGGTAAAAGCCACCCGGGGAAAAATTTACTCCCGGCGAAAAAAATAGATATTTTTTCCCCCTGACGCGCAATTTTAATAAAAAAAGCGGATAGAAAATTTTCTTCTTTTTGAAAAGCTTAAATTCTCCAAACAGTTTTTCTTTTCTATAGACATTTTCCAAAAGCTCCTTTTTCTAATTCTTTTGATCACTCCTTTTCCTTTCTGAAAAGCCTTTCCAAACAGGTTTTTATGGTGGTGGCAGGTGGAGTTGTTCAACCTAACAAATATCATCCTTTAGTATGTTTATTGTTTACAACACTTAACCTTGTCAAGATAACTATTATACTCAAATATAAACTCTTAAAATAAATAAAGCGAATAAAAACTCTTTCTAAGTTTGTGATTTGAAATTACAATAAAACAAATTTAGGTTTATATAAGTTGCTGTTAGGGATAGAAAATTTTGTTAAATTCTTTATAGAGAAGATGTGGTTTTTACAGGTGGATCGTTTGTTTACAACACTTAATAGCATGCTTGTGGCGGTGGTTGTGGCATGAACATGAGGGTTAAATTGTCATTTGTTAACACAAGTCAAAGGATCTTCATTCACTTTTATATTCAAACGGATGATATTTGTTAGGTGATTTTTAACAAATGACAGTTTAACTCGTGATTTACAATTTGGCCACCATTGTGCCAAACGAAGCGTGTTGCTCAATTACTTTACCGATTTTATTATGATTTAAGGTAAAAAAATAAAATGAAGCTCTACTGGATTCTTCGTACGAGCCACCTACAAGCTTCCACCTCTCCACCAAAAATCCGTCTAAGTCTACAAGTGAGCGACGAGAAGAAGATTCCTGCGACAGGAAGCACCCGTTTGTGCGCAATACCCCACAAGTAACCTCACGTTGAGCAGCCTGTTGCTTGCCGTGAGCTTGAATACCTCTCTCATTCGCCAAAGTGTAATGAGGAGCGACCTGTCACCCTCGATTTTTTAAGGAAGTTGTAACTCGAAGCAAATAGTAAAGTTTGACCGGCACAGACCCGATTAGATGATTTCTTACTCAGTTGAGGAGTTTTTCCACGTCAAAACATTGTGTGCATAATCTCTCTCTCATTGACTGTGTACGCGCTCGACCGCTGCGCGGGCTAAGCCGGTCCAAGTTAATCCGGTCTGATTGGGGCGTCGAGTTTGCCCGCAACAGGTATACTTTTTTTTTCAAATGTGAGAAGGTTTTGCGTCCAGTGAAAATGCTACGATGGTGATATTTGCACGTTATAAATTATAAATGGCTATTTACATCATAAATAAAATACTTTTTTTTTAGTTTTTGAAGTGTTCTAGACTTCTTCGTTTGGCGCAGTGTTTGTAGCTTTCCGTTTGGGGCAAATGACGTCGCACGACGGGTAATTAAATGGCCGGCAGTTGCGTTTGCTCCGTTCGCACCTACCACGCTATGGAAAATGACGGAAAACGGAGGGATTCCAACCGCAACCTCCCCTCCAATTCTAAAAGGTGATTGTTAACCACAACCCGTTATTGGCCAGTCGCACCCTAAAATCTGCTAATTTTTCGCGCCCTTTGGAAATACGTCCTTTATATGCAATTTCAGGAAAAGTGTTCAACACGAAAGTTGTAGATCTCGACGAGATCTACAACTTTTGTGTTGAACACTTTTCCTGAAATTGCATGTACAAGACGTATTTTTGAAAGACGTAAAATTTGAGCATATTTTCAAAGCACGCCTTGTACATGCATTTTTAGGAAAAGTGCAAACCACGAAAGTTGTAGATCTCGACGAGATCTACAACTTTCGTGTTGAGCACTTTTTCTAAAATTGCATGTATAAGACGCATATCGAAAAAGCGCGAAAAATTATGAAATTTTGGAGTGCCACTAACAAATAACGGGTTTGCGGTTAACAATCACCTCTTTCTGAAAACTCTAATTCTCCTCGTGGCCTCAGCAAAATACCAAACCTCAGCAAAATACCAAACCAAAGTAAGGCTTAGGCTTTGTTTGAGAATCCCGCGGGGCGTCGTTCCGGTAGGGCCGAGCCGGGGGAAAGCGTTTGGGAAGGTAATTGCGAGCTCCAGTCCACCCCGGCCAGCGTGAAAAGGCGAAAAACGGCGATTTTGCCGCTGGTCTCTCGCGCTCCAACCCGCCGTTCAGCCAGCCCGTTTTCTCTCTCCTTCCCGGCCTGCCACCGGACTGGTTTGCAAGGGGGGCCAAACACAGCCTTAATAATCGCAGACCCGCCTCCCCATCCTGTTCGCCGGACCTCTCTCCCCGACCTCGTTTTTTCACTCCTCCTGCCGTCCCCCTTAAAGCCTAAACCCTAACCCCCCCGAAAAAACTTCTTCATTGACATTTGATTTCACTAGCGGTAGTGATTATACAAAAAGTGACTGGGGCTGGAGCAAAGAAGAAATACCCTGTTTGAGATTATTACAGAGAAGACCGAGGGGGGATCAGATGAAGGAAGAGGAAGTGGAGAGGCTGAGGGGATTGGTGAGGGACTGTGTCAGCAAACATCTCTATTCCTCGGCCATCTTCTTCGCCGAAAAGGTGGCGGCGGCAACCTCTGATTCCGCCGACATTTACATGCAGGCGCAAGCCCTGTTCCTTGGCCGCCAGTACCGCCGCGCCCTCCACCTCCTCAACTCCTCATCTATCGTCCTTCGTGACTTGCGCTTCCGTTACCTCGCCGCTAAATGCCTCGTACCTCTCGAAACCTCCATCCGTTGTGTATTATGTATGAATTGTATTAATGCGTTTTTATTTGGGTTGAAAGGAGGAGCTGAAGGAATGGCACCAGTGCTTGACGATGCTGGGCGATGCTAAAGTTGATGAGCACGGAAACGTGAACAGCCCTAAAGATTGCAGTCCTATGTACTTGGAAAAGGATGGGGAGGATCATGAAATCAACGTAAAGCTAGTTCTGTTGTATATCATCTTGGAATTTAAATAGTGACTGATTTCCCAATTGCCGTTTTTCACTTGTGATATATGAAATATTAATTGAACGTCACTTGCTATCCTTCTTATAGTCACATTTCTCGTTTCTTCAACAGATTTTTATGTTCTCCGAACATACCTATGGGATCTTGTCCATTTATTTTTTAGTGTAAGCATCCCAAGTCAGTGCAGAAATGTGTAGTTGTCTTTTGAATTTATCTAGCTTAAGTATTATAAATTAGCTGGATTAACTTTATAGGTTATGACAACAAAGTTTTAATTGACTTTTGAGTGAACATAATGAACAATTTTTAGCAAAAATGAGTTGGTCAAATCCTTAAGTTGTTAAAATAAAGAGAAAAATGTATATATATGTGAATATACATTTGACTAACTGATAAAATGTTTTGAATGACACATGTATGCAACTCCATGTTACCTATGCAAAGTAGCGACAAAAAATGTGCATTTTTATGATCTTGAATTGTTTAGTATTTTATTGTTATTATTTTTTTTGAGAGAAATGAGTCCGTTTGTGCTTTAGAAAGAAGATTCATAACATATTTACTTTACATTAAACATATGAATGAAGCAGTGCAAGCAACTTTTATGACCATGAAATATTTGAGTACCTAGATGCTTAGATGTCAAGTTTGAATGAAGCAGTGCAGCCTCTTGCAAAAATGCATGGTAAGGTTTGTCTGCATTTCACCCTTGTGGTGGGACCCTTCCCCGGACCCTCGCTACGCTGGGATTGCACCGGGTTGCCCTTTTACATACCATACCACGACACTCCTGCTGAGCAATCAAATTGTGCCGCTGCTCTATATGCATTTATACCTCTACATCTCTATGAATAAATGCATTAGTAATTTCCAATTGAGAGAAGTGTTATTGATTTATTGATGTTGGTGATATGATCAACTAAATATTTTTCATTTTAGAAACAATAGAGAGAACTTGATCACACTGCTCACCTTATGTTGGAATATATCCCTTGGAAACAATTGAGACTTCAATCTAGCAACTGAGTTCATCTAGATTCACTTTAATTGCATACGCCATTTTACACCCAATAACAAATTTTTCCTCTGGGTAAATGTATCAAATTTCATGCGTCAATGACATTAAACACATTAATTAGGGCCATATATAATCTGATGAACTATTAAAGAACGCTAATAAATGACATTGTGGTGAAAAGATGTGATATTTTGGTGATGACGAATCTTAACTCTTAAGTGATATAATTATTACTAGGGCATTGAGTAATTCAACGTTTTCTTTTTGTAAGAGCTATGTGGAGCTCCAAAGTGGCATTATGATCTTTCAACGAGGATTAATGGTAGTCTGGGTGAGTCTAGATAAATTTTTAAAGCATTTTGTGTAGTTTTTGTGAGAATGTGCATGACTAGGAGGCACTCGGCTCTGTGTGCGTTCCCTCTGTAAGCTCACTATCATTTGAGAGAATAATTATTTCAATATTATTAGGCAGTTCTTCAATAATAGAGTAAGTCACCTCATGGGTGATTGGACCGAAACTGACCTTGAAGTAAAAACCCCATTTGAGGCGAATCTCCATGACCAAGGACAACGGACTGTATATCCATTTGAACAAGGGACCGTGAATCCATCTGAACAAGGGACTAGATTGTGAATCCATGGCTTCCTATAGTTGATCGTCTCCCCTACGCTTAACATATTGAATGATTTCACCTTCCCGCCCACTGAGTGAAAGGTAGCGACATGACAACGAAAGCCAATCTCCGCATGAAATAATAAAGAAGTATGACGGGGAGTCAAAAAATGTAACATTACACACAAAATATCACTTAGGCGAGTGGGTTTAAAACTTGGACCCTTTTTGACATCTGGATATTGGATGATTTCACCTTCCCGCCCACTGAGTGAAAGGTAGCGACATGGCAACGAAATCCAATCTCCACATGAACTAATAATAAAGTATGATGAGGAGTAAAAAAAATGTAACATCACACACAAAATATCACTTAGGTGAGTGGGTTTAAAACTTGGACCCTTTTTGACATCTAGACAGTCCTCAAAGGACATTGGGAATGCCCTCCAATGGCGTCGGTCTCGGGATGGTGGCTCGCAATGACTTGGTGAGATTGTGTTTGCCGCCGACACTTCCATTTTGCATTGGGACCCGGGGGGGGGGGGTTCGAATTGGCGGTTCTTCTTGCTCTGAGAAGGTTTATTGACCCGACTATGTTTGATGCCCGTGGGGCTATTGTTGAGGGAGACTGCACGAACTTGATTGTGGTGGGATGTTGGAATGTGACTACTGATGGGGAGGAAGACTTTACTTTCCTTAGCAGATTTTCTCAAATCCAATTCCAGCATATTCCCCGTGAGGTGAACAGGGTTGTTGACTTTTGTGCTCGTTATTCTATGTGCTGTAATTTTGTTTGGCATAGCCTTATTGATACTCCTTCTGTGTTTGTCGAGTTAGTCCAATCTGATTTGGATGGTATCATGTATTAATCTAGCTTTGTACTTTCTTTTTATTTTCTAATGCAAATGCAATATTTCAAAAAAAGGACTTTGTGAATGCATGCATTTTTTAATTTGGAAAAAAGTTTTTGATATGAAGTTAGATCATTGAGAATCATGGAAGACATTTTATTTATCAAATGACATGTTGTAATAATGATATCCTAATAGATTTTTTGATCACTCATTTGTAACATCATAGATGCCAGTTCTTTCTTTTTAATTCCCAAGTTTGAGTGGGAATGTGTGCACAAAAAGCTTTTAGAAGGATTTCATGAGTTGCAAAGTAATAATGAAGCTATTTTTAAGGGGATGCAGCGTCAAATGATAAAATTCACTAATTCCCTTATCGTTTTCTTCGTAGTTAGGCCATAAAATTTAAATAAATGGGAAAAAATACCACTGAACAGTTTAAGACCTTGGTAAGTCTGCCGTGAAATAGTAAACTTTAATTCTAAATTAGAGTGCAGGGTAATGGTTCCAATTCCACGTGCACTTGTGGAACCATCTGCAAGTTGAACGTGTGGAAGTGAAACATTATTGCACATCTTAGTAAAATTATACGGGTCATTTCTCATGCTGTATTTGGCACCAAAATCTATGATCCAAGTTTGTTTTGTAGATGTAACACAAGTCATGAGATTGCTTAATGAACAAAAGTAGCATCTGAATTGATGGCAGAGACTAGCTCTGAAAGACTATAGCCCTCCTTTCTACTTGCATGCATTGCATTTGACATCGACCAATAAAGCAACAACTCGGGAAAAGAGTGATTGATTGGGATCCCAAAACTCACATGCAACTGTTGATTGATATACACGACAGAGATGCAATGACCAATACACAATTGGTTACACTTCCACGACATAAGTGAATGACAGCTGACCGCCCAAGAAGATAACAAAACAATATGCGACATCTGATTTGACTTGTGGGTGGAGGAGTTCATCAACAACATTTTCACGAGGATGAGTGGGGATAAACAATGACATACGTTTCTCATTCTAACTGTTGGTTAAAATATTTTCAATTTTAGGGCAATATTTTGCACGATTCTTTGGGTACAAGTGCCTTCTATTATGTATAGGTCTTTAATTATAAAAAAAGCTTAAAACATAATTATATATACAATCGCACAAGGTTTCCTTCTTTGGTTTGCGTGAATATACTCTCTTGATTGATGGGCTCACGTTTCACGTTGTGGTTGTGTTGTTATCCGCACACATATCAGTACCTTGCATGTTAAAAAGGACATTGTCCCAAGGTGGAATGAGGGAAACTATGCCTAGACCTTGCTTGCCAATATCCATGTAACCTCTTTAGCATGTTGGTCCTTCCACTATATAAGAAGTTGTCAAATTGGAGCCCTTTGGATGTGGAATTGGCACGGGGATAGGACTATGAATGAATCATAGGTGGGGATGTAATATATAGTTCGTCCTTCCACTATATGAGAAGTTGTCAAACTGGAGCCCTTTGGATGTGGAATTGGCGTGGGGATAGGACTATGAATGAATCATGGGTGGGGATGTAATATATAGCTATTTCAAATGGTAAGAAGGGTTTGAGTGGATGGTTGCCCTTATTTTGTTTCATCTGTTAGCATTATTGTGAATATTAACTAACATGACCAACATGTTGGACTTGGCCAATGGGAATTTTTGGGAAGAAGAATGCCTTGACACATTTATTTTATCTGCAATGTTTCTCGAATTATCGAACAATTTTTTAGGCTCGATATAACTGGTTAATTTTTTTGTAAATGTGATAGCTTTTAAACGCAATCAAATGAAACCCTCACTTTGAGTTCTGTGTTATACGCTTATGGGTTTTGTTTTCTTCGAAATTGAAATGAAACCCTTACTTCTTCTTGGCCTCTCAGGATCTCTGCAATCAACGATCTCCTCTGCATTCTTCTCCCCCGTTGTCATCAATTTAGTCCCTAGCTACTTTCTTTTTCAACAAACATCTCTTCTCTTTCTATTTACAAACTCCTCTCTCTATGGATGTACTCCCTTAAGCCCCCCTGTGAATGTAACCACTCTCAATATTGACAAACTCCTCTGTGAATGCTGACGAATTCCCCTCGGATCCTCTATGACTGCATCTCCTCCTAAGAGAATACACCATAACAATGCTGAGGTTGGTTATAGGAAAACGTTGCAGGTAGGTTTCCAAGCACATGTTTAAAACCTTTGTCTCTTCCAGATAGTCTCTTGCTTTCATGATCACTCACAAACTAGTAAACCATCAGTCATATTGTAGTTTGAACTTTGTGAGCTGAAACATGGACTATTGGCGGGCCGAGACCTCGGTTCCAACAATTACAATCCAATAAATCGTGGTATTCACCAAACCTGTGACGTGGGGTGTGAATTAGGGGCCGACTGTAGACTATCTGGAAGGGAGTGGTAGGCTGGTAGTGCCTGCATGTGATGAGATATACCATAGCACAAGTCCACCTAAGAGATCTAGTGCGAGCAATGCTGAGGTTGGTTCTAGGCAAACACTGCATGTAGGTTTCCAAACACATGTTTAAGGCCTCTGTCTACTTGCTGATCTGTAGGTGATTTACAATACTCAAGTGCAACTGAGTACCAGGGATCTTGAATAACTCCCTATATCATGTGATATAAAGATGAGGTTGTGTTTTCTCACAATCATGCGAGGGAACCCATGAAGATAAACTACGTTCCGAATGAACATTTTGGATATGGGGCTGGCTGTGCATGATTGATTGAATAAGTGACCATATTTGGACAAAAAGATCAAAGACCAAAAGTGGATCCTGTAATTAGAAGAGGTTTCAACAGAATGCTCGAAGAAAGTGCCTCGTATTTGACTAGCTGGCAGACCATGAAATTCCTACAATTTAATGTAACACACGTACCATCCTTCTCCAGTACATAGTGTCCACGAAGTGGTGGTAGGTCAAAATGACTCCAGAATGGCCTCTCGTGACCGCGGAGTGGAGTTCATGGAGCAGAAGGGGAAGCTACAAAGAATCATTAACCATGACAAGGTGATCATGATAGTAACCATAACAAGGTGATCATGATAGTTTTAGGTTGTCTCGATTAGGCATAATGGTGAGTGAGCTAGGGACCCTATGAAGACTCTGAATAATGGCTGCATACTGATTATTCATTACACTTCTGTTGAAATTTACTCGATGCCGAGGCACTAGGGTTAGGAGAAGGCAAGTATTGCTCCATCTCCCTCTTTGACAATGAGTCTGCGACATCATTAACGACCAATTTCTTGTATTCAATTGAAAATTTGTAGTCTAGTATTTTGATAATTGTTGGGTAGGAGTGAAAATCTTTTGACGTGACAAATTGCAAAGTTTGCAGTGGTTAGGACATATCATGAAGTGGTCGCCCAAGAGATAAGGTCGCTAATGTTGAACTACCTGGACAAAAGACATGAGCTGTGCCATAAGTTGAGATTGCCATTTTGCATCAAGATGACAACCTATACTGGTGTCATAAGTGTAGAAGAAGTAAGACATGTCCATGACATGTGCTATCACGAGGTCTTGAAGAAGTCCAACATGTCTCGGACATGCGCACTCATGAAATCTTATACAGCTGAGAAGGTGGTCTGCGAGGAGGCCTGCAATCATTTCATAATCGTGGAAGAACCTTCAGCAGTAATTCTTGAGGCCAAGGAAGCTTCATACTGCATTTATGGACGTCTTCCATGGCTGCTTAGTGACATCAACTATTTTGGATGGGTCCATTTATAGGCCCTTTCGCTGCGATGACCTTGCACTCAATCTGAGTGTGACCAAAGGTCCTTTTCTTTTGATTCACATGTAGGTGACACTCAACTAATATCTGCTGTTCAATTGCTAAGGGATTGAGACTTGCAGGCAATGACTTGATTTTTTTTTGAAACTTGTATTCGCATTAAAAGGAAAAATAAAGGTACAACCTACAGAGAGGGGAAGATATCGTTCGGGTCATTCTTAACTAACTCAAGAAATTCCGGATTATTACATTCGCCAACACACCAACAAAAAGAAGATATCAACGCAAATCTAGCACAAAAGTCCGCCACACGGTTCGCCTCATGCGGAGCATGATGGAACATCACCTGTGTAAAGTCCGATAGAAAATCCAGGTCCTCGGTAGAAACTATGTCACTATCCCACCGACCCCACCCAATACTAGCTTGACAAAAATCAATTAGGTTCTTGTAGTTTCTCTCGATGATGGAACCCTTGGTCTCCAACATGGGTGATGGATGGTATGAACTCCTTAAGGTCCAAGAGAGCTCTTAACTCAACCCCACCCAGGTCCTAATGTATCATGGCCAAACCGGCGGCTTGGATGATGGTGCCCAGCTTATCTCGAGCAACAAGACCATTACCGGCCCGACGATTCGAAGAAAGAGTACCATCAATATTGAATTTAATCTACCCAAGGTGAGGGGGCACCAAGTTGAGGGTTGAGACAGCATGGTCGAGTGATTGATGCTCCAGTGATTCTGCAGTGGATGATCGTTCGCATGGTTGACTAGATGGATGATGAATTAAGGCTAGAGCAGGAGATTGGATCTACGTTGTCGGGGTGTGAGATTGGTAGCGATGTTTTTCACGAGGATGTGGAGAAATAATGAGCAGCACAAGCCTCTCGTTGTAGTCGCCGTGTTGATGTTTTTCAACTTAAGGGCAAAACTTTGCATGCCTCCTATTATATAGAGGTTTTTAATCAATACAAAAATGAAAGACAACATAATTACAGATACACGACAAATGAGTTAAGAGTCTTCATCTGTCTTTCCCAGTTTCCTTCAGTGGGTTGCGAAAATATATGCTGACGACTGGTGAGTCCATGATGCGCTGCAGCCATAAACATTTTAAGAGTACCTGTGAACACTCTATGATGGTTACATGTTTCAGTTTATCTTTAGGCATCTTTTTCTTTATATATATATTTCGAGGAAACGAAGTAGCTCGAGCTGCTACGCAGCGAAGAGGAAACGAAGGCTACTTCATTTTCCTGGAGAGATGGATAAAATATCTTACGTATGAATTTGTGCGGCTTTTGCCCTGTCTCCATAAAGGCGCAGATGTCAATCGAGTCACAGTTCTAGTCCCTAAACCCTAAACCCTAAACCCTAAACCCTAAACTTTGGGGTCGGTAGTTAGCTGTTCCAATGCATCTAACGGAAATCAATCCCAGATAAAGGCCATGTGGCCTCGTGATGGGTGGACATGTATCTGCAGCCTCTGCTGTCTCTGCCGTCTTGGCCGGAAGGCGAACCCAGACAGCCTCCTAGGTGAGTTTCATCTGGTTACTAAGAAAGTCAGATTCAGTAAACTTTTTCTGGTTGCTGACTCTGATCTTGATAGTGGGGGCCCAAGACCTCCTCAAACCTCAATAGGAGGTTTTTCCCTTGTGGGAGTCCGAACGTCCATTTCGTCAAACTAGAGTAGGGCTTGAAAGCCTAAGGTCGGCCCGGTCAATCAGATGATTTTGTCTGGTTGAAAGTAGTCGGTTGAATGGAAAAACTTCTCTACTCCAATGGTTCGCCTCCTAGTGGCTTCCAAGCCTTGGCATTGTCAGTCAATTCCTTGCGAGTCTTATACCATGGCTAAGGAGGATGCAAAGCGAAGAACCTTACCAGGGCTTGACATGCCGTGAATCCTCTTGAAAGAGAGGGGTGCCTTCGGGAACGCGGAGATGGGGATGGCGCAGTTTCTTCCCTTGAGAGAATGCTTCAAAGGAACGGAGAGAATTCACAACCTGGCATCCCACACAGAAGAATCTTTTTCTTTGATAGCAGAGTGCCAAAGGGAGTTCTCATTTTGGTTCACATGGTGTCCCATGGTCGATGCCCACAGAGCGGTCGATACGGTCCATTCTAGGTTTCATCAGTTATGGCAAGCACAAGGACCGTCCCCAATCCTCCTTTGTTCGCGATAGATGTTCTGAACGCATTGCGTACGTGAACCTTCTTTTATTGGGTTGGGCTCCTTCCCTAGGTGGCGGTGGATCCTTCAAGCATTCTTTGAGATTCTCGAAGGCTGTTCATTCCAGTTCTTGAGTAGCTTGAAAATGGGCTCACAAGTGGTGGTGAGCTTGGTGAAGCGCCTTTCCCGTCAATTTGGGATTGGAATGATTTTCTTTCTTCTCTTTTCTCTGTTCAATCTTTCAATCCATCTTGACTTGTAAGGCCACCCTCTTATTCTGGGAAGAGCAGAAACAAAACTCAATCTCTTGCCTGGGCCACCTTTTGAATGTATCTAGAAACCTTTGGGGTTTACTGGGTAGACTGAGTACGCAAAAGCCTAACTCAGCTAAGCGCTGCATCAGAGAGTGGGAGGCCGGCCCCTGCCCGCCGGTGCACACCTCTTTTCTTTGCTAAGCGACGCATTTCACGCACCTCGCATTGAGCGAGGCGAGCTCTGAGTGAGGTGCACCGAGGGAGTCAATCTTTCTAGAGTAGAGTAAGTGTGCAGTGGACCTATTAGCCTCTCCTTATATGGAGGTACCCCTATCTACTTTTTTTGTCAGTCAATAGGAGCTTCCTCTAATTGATATAGATATACGGAAGGTGCGTAGCAGCGAAGAAGGTGTAAGATCCTCGGACCTGCGTTCAAAGACGACCACAACGAGGCTGACAGTAGCAACGCTGAGTTATCCTTATTAGGGTCAGCGCTAGCAGCTGATTTCTCATTTTTGGCAATTTGCTTTTCACTTTTGGTCTCAACAAGCTTTTCTCAATAGCTATGGCTATGGCGGCAGTGACGAGTACCTCCCGCACCCTTCTCGGGATGTTGGAAAGCCGGTTTCCATCCTTTGTCAGGACCTGATAACCTCGTTACCAACCTTGACTTTCGCGACCTCAACAAATCCAGTACCAAGGCTGACTGTCTTTCATCTGCGATTGGTTTGCATATCACATTTCACGGCATAGCTTCACTCCTATTTGAAATGCTAGTTGAAACTAACAAGAAGTCTGTGCTGGTTAAGAAAAACCTGAGACCTCTGATCTAGAAATGTCTGGGTACATCTAAATGCGAGGACAAGCAGTTATAGCAGCAGACATCCTAGGAGGTAATCTTTCTCGTCAGCAAGGCTTGTCTTGCTAATTTCATTTCAAATAGGACGTACCTTAAGGGCTAAGCGCAAAAGTACCTGATTACCTTTCACGTCTCAAGCGAAAACGGCTAGGACGTTTAGATGTAGAATTTTTGAGGAGCTATCATGAGATTTAATAATGAATATGTGGCGGGTATAGTTTAGTGGTAAAAGTGTGATTCGTTCTATTAACAACTTCAATAGTTAAGGGGTCTTTCCATTTTTTTTTTTAAAGATTCCGATCAAAAACTTTAAGTATGAAATACAGATTAATATTGCTTAACAATCTTTATTATGCACCCAAATCACAATTGTTCACAAGCATTGCTCACTTTTCTCCATTGTTTTTTCTGTTTGTACAAAACTTAATCTATGTTCTTGGACTCAAATTCTAGTTTCTAGATCATTGGTGCAATTGGCTTGTTTCCTAACCATTTATTATACTGGGTGATGTTTTCTTAATTACATTTTACTTAGTTAATTATAACATTTAATGTTGATATTAATATATATGATTTATGGCTTAATTCTCATTGTAAGAAATTTTTTTTTTTTTTTTTGCTTTACGCTCAAGCTTCAGTCCTCCTCTGGCAGATTAATGCAGCAGTCTGTTATTTACGTGGCAAGGCATATGAAGCTTTGGAGAATCGTGTCCAGGCTAGATTATGGTGAAATATTTCTCTTCCATATACATACATACATACATATATATATATATATATATTTATATATTTATATATTTATCTATGACACTCTTCGGTGAAACATTCATCTTTCTTATTTTACCTTTTTTTCATTACAATTTTTACTTTTTTTGTGGCTTTAATTTGTGTGTTTTTATTTAATTTAAAACGTGTCATTCTCCTCTCAATTTCAATTAAGCTTTATATTTGGGGTGGCAAAAAACTCTTGTTAGAGTGTTAATTAAACTGTCAAGTATTTTTTTTTTGGTTTCTTTATGCATGGGGATACCCTAAATTTAATAGGTGATTATGTTGTATGCATGCATGCACATGATACTGTCGGACGGTCCAGCATGAACCAAAAAAAGGCATGACAAGATTAGTCCCACATTGCTTACCCAGACAGTCCACTCGTGCTTATAATGGGTCCCGCCTCTCCTATCTTTGACTCGGGTTTTGGAATGGAAAATGGGTGCGGTGATTTAACATGGTATTAGAGGAAAGTTTACACTGAGGGGGCGTGTTGGATGGTCCAGCATGAACCCAAAAAAAGTCATGCTAAGATTTGTCCCACACTGCCTACCCAGGTGGTCCACTCGTGCTTATAATAGTCCCCCACCTCTCCTATCTTTGACCCGGGTTTTGGAATGAAAAATGAGTGTGGTGGTTTAACAAAGTTTTGAGTTTTATTATTTACAAGTCTTATCTTTCGTGTTATTTTCCAACTGTAGGTAGTTTGGTCTTTTTGGGTATTTCTAGGTCTAGTATTTATATGTGTAAGAGTTCTCATTTTCTAATTCAATATTGACTTTTACAGTTCAACTTGGTATCAGAGCAAAACCCTAGCCACTTGCGCTCCTGCTCTCTTCTTCACTCCGCTCGCGCTCCTGCTTCCTTTCCGCAGTTGCTCGTCTCTTCTTCATGCTGCCGTTTTGATCGCAAATCTTTTTTCCCTTGTTTGATGCGGTCTTCAGGCGGATCTGATGTCGCCGCTTACTGCTGAAGAAGTCGATGCTGCCGTCCTCTGATGATGCCGCCAGATCTCCATTGTTTCTTAATCAAGGAGCGCAACCGTCACAAAACCTCATCGCAAGGGAACGCAACCATCGCAACTCGCAAGGGATCACTGACAATTTGATCCGCGTTCCTAACGACGCTTTTTCCGCCCCTAGTAGGCCCTGCTTCTGCCGCCCCATGCGATTCAACGGTCTGTGATTCAGCTACTTCTAGTCGCCTCTAATGCTTCTCATCTGCCAGGCTTACAAACACCTCTAATTCTTCTTAGCTACTTCCAGTCGCAGTCTGTGATTCCCCTGCTTGATTTATCCTGCTTCCAGTCGATATGGGCGACTCTTTAGACTCGTTTTTGAGTGTGATTCAACCTCAGATGAGTATCCCTCAGCGGTCCCATGAACACTCCGGCTCCCTAAAGATTACCACGATACCATTAGATGACACAAATTACCTTGATCGGTCCAGGGCTACTCAACATGTCATTCGTAACTATCAAATGTTTGGTTATATTGATGGAACAGTTACAGAGCCCCCCAATACTGATCCCTCCTAAAAGAGATGGGATTCAGAAAACTCTTTGGTTATTTCTTGGCTCCTTCACTTGATGTCTCCGAAGGTCTATCAGAGTTACATGTTGATGGACTCTGTTTACGAGATCTGGACCCGCACCCGTGAGACATACTCTCACATTGGCAGGTCTACCCAAGTTTATAAACTTACCCGCCACATTTTGGAGTTAAGGCAAGCCTCTCTGACGACGTCGTCTTTTTTTCAGAGTTCGAGTGTATGTATCGGGAATTAGACTATTTTACGCATTTCACTCCAGCCTGTACTACGGATGTCGTTTAGTTTAAACCACGGGAGGACCGCTTTTGGCTCTATGTCTTCTTGATGGATCTGAACATGGAGTTTGATATGGTGCAAATACATATCCTCCACCACTCTCCTCTCCCGTCTCTTCGGGAAACATTTAACATGGTCCTTGGTGATGAAGATCGTCAGAAGTTCCGCAGTGCTATTGCGCCTCCTGATCGCTCTGCTCTGACTATTGTTAGCTGTGATCATGCTCTCAGTCCTGGCTCATCTGCTCCTAGTTGTGATTATTGTTGTCGCAGAGGCCACACTCGGGAGATGTGCTACAAACTTCATCCACATCTTGCCCCTCGCAGTCGTGGTCGGGGACCTGGGTGTGGGGGCCATTGCTAGGGTGGCCCAGGCCTCATGCTGCTGCTTATTCTATGGATGTCTACGACGAGACATTGGGTCCTGTTTTTGGTCAGCTTACTGCTCATGAATTGGATGTTTTTCGCCTCCTGCTCCATTTTCAGCCTGATGTCTTCGGGTGTCCTTGCTTCTCTTGCTTCCATTGCTATGCCTAGTGCTCATGCGGCTACCGCCTCATTTTTCGAGTAGGTAATTGATTATGGTGCCACCCACCATATGACTGACTCCTCTTCATGTTTTCTCTCTTATACTCCTTTGTCTGGTAAGGACAAAGTCATTTGTGCTAATGGTAGTTTGTCTCCCATTGCTGGCAAGGGCCACATCTCTTGCTCTCCGACTATTATACTTCCTTCTGCACTTTTTGTTCTCTCTTTTTCACGCAATTTATTTTCCATCAACAATATTACTAGATCTCATAACTGCTCTATAACATTTGTTCCTGACACCTGTGTTTTTCAGGAGTTGAGTACGAAGCGAAACATTGGCAGTGGTAGGAACCTCAGTGATCTGTACTGTCTGGATCCTCGACTTCCCTCTCATGCCCTTTCCTGCTCTACTGCTACTGTTGATGATGTTCGTCGCTGACACCTGCGCCTTGGACATCCTTCTCCCACCTATATCCAGAAATTATTTCCTGCTTTTTTACCGCTTTTACAAAATTTTGTATGTGATGTATGTGATATGTTCAAACATGTGCAACATAATTCATTGCATTTATCTTCTCCTAGTTGCACCCCATTTGCTGTTGTTCTTCGTATACTGTTATGTTAGTGCTTTATCTTTTGTATGCAAGTTATGTTTTACTGATTTTGTCACAACGTCCTAAGCTGAGCTTGTTTACTGTGATGTTTTTTTTTCAAGGTACATAGCAGCTGTCAAGTCTGACCCATTGTGTTATGAGGTAAGTGTAGGACATTCTTATGTCCTCAATGATAGTTTAATGGCTTGTAATAATGGCATTCCCCCGACATTATGTTCCTGAGGTTTTGATTTACACTTTACAGCAATGTATGCTCAGTCCACCAAACTATGCACCATGCTGACATCTAAGTAGAGAAATCCTTATTGTTGTTTATATTTTGAACTACAAGAATTCTATTGTATTTCCATTTAATTGGTACACCCTTAAAAGTGGAATTTTTCACTTATTGTGCCTAATGCTGACGTTGATAATTCTTCTTCTCGTTTTTGTTGTCAGGCATTAGAAAGTTTGATCGAAAAATACATGCTTACGTGTGAAGAAGGTGCACTTTTGTTATCATATTTTTTTTAAATTGTGAATAGATTGATGTCTTTGTTATGTTTGGCGTTCAGAGTTTCATTCTATTTTCTTACTGAAGTTGGCATTTATCATTGATTAGGTTGAGTTCCTGATTATGCGTTAACTTTTAAATTTGTTATCCTTAATTTTCTTGTTGGGTAATGTTTTCCTACATTTCTCCCTTATTGTGGGACCCTTTCCCGCACCCTTGTTGCGCGGGGATGCTTTGTGCACCGGGCTGCCTTTTTTTAATTTTCTTGTTGGGTATTGATATAAATGCACTTTTTGTGTTCTGAAGTTTATTGACGTTCCACTTCAGCTTATTTATTCTCTAGTAATGTTATCATACTTGTATTGCATCAGAAGTTATGTCAAATTATTTTCTTGTCCTTTATAATTTAACGACCTATAAATTTTGATTAGTTTAGGTTATCTTTCCTTGTTTGATTTCATTGTTAAGAAAATCCATGAATCAAAGTAAGCTTTTTGTTTCCGGAACTCGAGACCATAAAAATTTAGCAAAACAACTTTAAGGTGATGCTAGAAACCCATCTTGAATGTTTTAAATCAGAATTGATTTTATAAATGGCTAGTGTAGATAGATAGATATGTAATTTACTTATTATATTTGTCCTCTAAGGTTAAGCTTACCGAAACCACATTGGGATGAGAGAGGGGGGCAGTAAGCAAATGAAATTCGAAAGTTATGGTAATGTAGGATAAGGTGAAGGCCGCGATATGATTATGCATTAATGGATTTCTAATTCATGAATGCAAGTGCAGTGATGTAAAGAATTCTAAAATGATGTGATGCACACACGTTAATCCAACACTTAATTGCAATAATTTATTTGAAGTAGAACTAAAATTGCGCAGACTTTTACAAATTTTAAACCCCAAATTGTATGTTTTCTAATAAATATTCAACACGAAGTAATGCAAACTTCCAAATTAGAACTTACACAAGTAATTGAGTTTCAATGAGGGCGTATGTTCATGGATCTGGCCTAGTATATTGGAGTTGATGCAATTCACGCACTGGAATAGCAGATTTATGCACTGATTTGAACTTCCAAAGGCACCTACTGCGGTGGGAGGACTTTGGACTAGTTGAATGCACACTGGAATTTGTAAGGAAGTTGACTAGCAGCTGCAACCTCATTGTAGTTTCTGTCTTCAACCATGATGGGCTCAATTAGTGGGCTGGGAGGAAGGTTCTTACCCTTGGATGGAGTTCCAATCTTTGGAATTTAGTGGATGCAGATGTCTAGTCTAGAATACTTCACATGGAGTCCTCAATTTATTGTTTTGGAGGAGTAACCGTCAGATAACCCCTCTAAAATGGTAGTTACGACAACTATCCTCTTAATTAGGGCATAATTAAGAGGAAAATACTGGGGATCCGCAGTTATTAGAGTATTTAAAGGAGGCGTGGTGAGAGGACTGTCCAGCTGTTGGGAATGGATTTCCTGTGGCTAGATGGGAAGGATAAAGTGATAAAACTGCCGATCAAGGGAGTAAATGTCAATCTAGACTCCGGCAACTAGATTCCACGGATTCAACATCGCGGGAGATCGCAATACCTGAAATTTTTATCCAAATTATGCAATGTGTGAAAATCAGCCCATAGACCCTTTTTTATAGATTGAGGCCATTTGGATGATCTAGATCGTCCGAAACTTCAACCCCTAATAATACATGAAATAAAAATACAAAAAATAAATAAAATACATAGAAATATCCCGTCGTCGTTTTGAACGTGACCACAAGCTCAGATTGTCCATACAACGATCCTAACTCAGCCTCCCGCGCAAGTGGAGCCGTGTGGGTTCCAATAAGGGTTGTTCGTGATCCCTGATGCTCATCATATAGTCTCTCGACCAAGTCGATGTCTTATCCCAATTACTCCAAAAAATAAAGATGCCTTACTCTTTGTCAATCTTCACTTGTTTATTTGGACATAACGGATCTGTCTAAATTTTAATAACCACATTCCCTAAGCAACCTTTAAGAAATCTCTTATGCAGGAGCCCCTTCATTTTAGATTGCCGCTTAGTTTTTAGGAGTAAACTCGCAGGATTGGAGGTCCTGCTCTATTGTTGTTTCATCGAGTGTCGTATGCCTGTTTCACTTGGGCTATATCATTGGTCGATGTTGTGGGATACTTATGAACGAAGATACTTCCCAAACAAAAATTTCTGTTGTCCCAAATGCCTAAGAGGAGAAATTAAGTATGAAAGTTACTTTTAGCAAAAAAGGGCCTCCATATAATAATTCAAGGTATTTGAAAAGAACTTGCAAAACTTGTTCTCGAAAAATGTGGGAGTATCAAAGATTGTGTCAGATGCAAAGATGCGAGCTAGGTCAGTTATTAGATTAATGGGAAGTATGTTTTTTAACAGATCCCCGACACCCTTTTCACCTGGGACACTTGAAACACATGATGGATTTGTCTATGGTCTGACTATTGAAGACAATAGACCATGATGCATGTGCTCGATAATTGTGAAGCAGTCCTTAAAGTGAGTAGACAATTTCCTGTGTATCATACTGGCCATCAAAGTTTATTGATGTGACCAAAGTTTCACTTCATCTCTCAGGGAAAAAGAAGACTCCCTGGCATTGCGTTCTAGCATTGTTGTCTTGGTTGTTAAATTTTAACCGTGGTAGGATTTCATCTTGATCTAGCAAGTTGGCTGCCAAACTTGCAGCTTAGCATTCACTGTGCATATGGTGGGGTTTTAGTGGTGCTAACGGCCACACATGACCCCTAATGGAGAAGTTTTGGCCGAGGCCTCAATAGAGTTATACAAAAATTCTTCCGATTGTATCAATTCTCCCCATGTCGTGTCTGGTTCAAGAAAAAACAATGCATGCATCAATGCAATCACTGAGAACGTCTGTTTGATTATTTGAACTCATTGTCCTCATTGATTTATTTACAAAAGTCAACCATTACTTTGTCCTATTTGGTTTGAAGAGCTTTGCAAAAAACGAGCTCATGAAATATCGCCGCAATCATTGACAGTGGAGCATGAGAACCCATGCATGCTGACATTTTCTTGTACGAACAGGTTGGCGACTGAACTAATCATATAAGGATGCTTTAGGGGAAGAAAGTGGGCGTACTCAATGAGATCTATTACGACCGCTATGTAAGAAAAACGTGAGATGTTTGGAGCCATATGATAAAATTTATCACGATATCCTCCCAAATGTCATTAGGTATTTTTGCATGTGCAATGAATTTTTTATTGACAAGTTGGCGGACAATGCAATTCGCCATGAATTGCTGAGTTTTCTGCATATTCCAGTTGCATAAGGTTGTTGCGAGTGGATATAGGTGCGGGATCTTGAATTGCTGTTGATTGACATTGAATGTAACTCATGAAATAGATGGGGGATGCAGACAAAATAATATGCATTGACCAAGCGGTCTATGTAGTATAATTGTAAACCAATCAAGTGGAGTGGAGGGTGCAATGCCATATCATGTTGAAGGTCCGTGACATGTGAGGAGTAATGGATGTCACGATTGACTTTAGTTTGGATGGCATTGACATCTAATCTCGGGGATGTGATATGATCAGAAGTTTCACCTTTGCAAATTGTTAGTGCAATTCTCTGCAGTAGTATGGGAAGCACTAGGTTTGTATTCAATAGAGAAATTATATCCGAACAACTTAGCTCTCCTTATTTGTTGGGCATGCATAGTAGTTTTTTGATCCAGTTATTAATGAAGACTGTGATGTGAAATGAAGCCCTATGAGATTAAACTGCCAGCGTTCAACATCTAGAATCAAGGTCATGAATTGAATGTCATAAGCTTATTTAGCATGAAACATTTCTGACGAGGGCTTGTAGTAGGCCAATGAGTTCCTCTCTTACATAATAACAAACTCAAGCTCTTGTTGCAAGCATCACACAATATCATGAATGGTTTGGTAATATCAGGCATGACTAGCACCGTGACTTTGACCAATGCATGTTGTAAAGCTTGGAAGGCCAATTTAGACTTGTCCATGCATTTGAATGATGAAACAAAGTTTTGGCGAAGAAATGCAGTAAGTGGTCAAGCTAGTTACCCAGTTTCAAATGAATCAACTTTAGTATACCATGAGGACAATAGAGCTTTGGATTGCTCGAATTATGGTTGGTCGGGCCTTTTGAGGACGTTTGATATTTTTGCAGAGTCCATGGTCACTTCATTGGTCAAATAATATGATCGAGGTACTCTAATAAGTTGTTGGTTGTAGAACACTTGTTATTTATTAACTCGTAGGCTATGCTGTGCTTAGAGGTCCAAAATTAATGGCAGGTGGGTGAGGTGGATATGCCAAAATGCAATATACACTGGAATATCATAAAGAACAATGACGAACTTACATGGGTTTTCAAGTTCTGATTATGAGGACCAACACCTTTCCTATTTTTGACCTGAAGACCTATTATGATGTCAATCCAAATTTGAAATCGGATCGTCAAACTAAATGCATTAGTCCCTTACCAGATTTGAGACTTACCTCACTATCTTATAAAACTAGAAAGACAATTCTGAAGGAGATTCTCTATTTTCCCTACCTCTAAATTGAATATTTAATAATTACGAAGTATATTCTCATTCTCGCATTTATTCTCTATTCCATTTTGTGAAATCAACAATATCTTATTGTGAAATCAACAATATCTTATGAGCTTCTGAAATCTAATAGAATCGCCATAAAGTTGATTGTTATCCGTGTTGAAATTTGAGGAAAAAAAATAAAGCCACTCTTTCAAAATCTCGTCGAAGCTTGGGTGGAATACACCATCCATGATGGATTGAAAAATAGCTGGCGCATTGGTCATGATATCTGTCATGACGAGTTACTCATAATGACCATCATGTATACTGAAAGTTATTTTATCTGTACTAGCTTTCTGGAAACATATTTATAGCTTGACCAATGGTTTGGTTTCAAGAAGCACTTGTGCTCTTTTAGTTTATCCAACTATTCTTAAGTGATTGCATAAAATATTTGATGGGGATCACCCATTGGAGCTGTCTCGCCTCAAGGAGGAACCCACGACTGTGTATTCACATAGGAAGATTTGACCGGATCGATGATCCATCTCCACGAATGCGTCCGAATTTTCGTTTACTTGCATTTTCATATATTACATTGTATTTTTCAGTTTTTATTTGTTGTAATTGAATCCGTTACATCAACGATCAATCATAGCCGTTGTTGTAAGAGATACCCAAAGGTAATTTATTTTAAATAGGAGTAGGGTGGAACCACCATCAGCGGTCAGCCATAGCCGTTGAGGAAGGGGAGCCTTGACGCACCAGTTGAGGTGTTGCCGTGTGACCTTGAGATCACATATTCGAGTCCTGGAAGCCCACTTTCAAGTCTTCGTGACACACGCCCGGGAGCGAGCGGGCTGACCGGAGAACGGTCAACCTCTGAGAAGAAAGTCACATTTGTTTTCTCGGGAGTCTCTTGCAAAAAGGCAGGGTAAGCTTCCAGGACTCGAATATGTGATCTCAAGGTCACACGGCAACACCTTAACTGGTGCGTCAAGGCTCCCCTTCTTCAACGGCTATGGCTGACCGCTGATGGTGGTTCCACCCTACTCCTATTTATAATAAATTACCTTTGGGTATCAAAAAGGCAGGGGAGGTTTGCGTACATTTCACCCATGTGGTGGGATCCTTACCTAGACCCTCACTGTGCATGGATGCTTTGTGCACCGAGCTGCCCTTTTTAAGTGTAGGGGGAAAATACCATTCTGATTGCAGATTTTGGAGACACTCTTCCCCCACAATTCGACGATCTCTTTATGGTGATGTCTTCATGAGGCCCTAGATGACGACTCGTAGGTATTTTCTGATGCAGGACAGAAGTCACACCTATCTGCTACCTTGGAGTCCCACCAGGGGGCCCACCTTGGCGTTGCACCAAGGCGGCTTTATGTGGGCCGTACACCCCAACTTGTCTTCGGTCCCACCACAGGAAGCCGAAAGGTTGTTGAGGCCGAGATTCGATATCGAAACCTCTTTAATAAAGATCTCTCTTGAGAGCTCTTTATCAAGGTCTCGAGATCGAATCTCGGCCTCAACAACCTTTCGGCTTCTTGTGGTGTGACCGAAGATGGGTTGAGGTGTACGGCCCGCGGGCGTGATAAAGTCTCCTTGGTGCGACGCCAAGGTGGGTCCCCTGGTGTGACTCCAGGGTGGCTGGAAGGTGTGACACCTCTCCTGCATCATAAAAGTGCAGCTCAGTTGGTGATGAGAGTTTGCCTGAAGACTCTTTATCAAGGAGGTCGGGTGTTCGATCCCCGAGCGCAACAACCTGCTGTGACCTGTGGTGGGACCGGAGATGGGTTGTGGTGTGCAGGTTGCAACCTTGATACTCCAAGGTGGGCCCCCTGGTGGGACTCCAAGGTGGCAGGTAGGTGTGACGCCTGTCCTGTATTATTTTCCCTCATCCCCTTGGTATCCCTTTCCATGCTCGTTATTTTCCCCTCACCGAAGCCCTTCTGCCAACCCTTACTGTAATGGCCCAAAATCCGCCACAATTTAAATAATTATTTCTGAGTGGGTTTTTCATACTTATATGCAGCAGTATAATAAAAGGAGTGTACCGGTGAAAACATAACATCACATTTCATTAATATACAGAATACATATATACACTGTCTAAATGCCAGGTACAAAAGTGTCTACATTTATTACACTACCAATATCTAACAAAAGAACAAGAAATACACTCATGCTAACCCGTGGACGAGCCACATCTTAAACTGGTCTTCGATCTGCCTCTGCCTGGGCCCGTCTAGCGGGGTCTGGCACGCTGCTGCTCGGTTTCTAAAAAAAAATTAGGAACCAATTAGTTTTGAAACTAAGTGAATCCTTACCCTTACCTGTAACTTCGCACTGCAAGCAGACAAGAAAGTCAGCAGCAATAAAATTCATATGAACATGTTACTAAGCTAGGAACAGGTAAAATCAACATCTCTATCTCTGATATCAATTCATATTTCCGTTGTACTGCTTTTATCAATTTCCTTTTATTCATAATTCATTTCTCGAAATGCTTAGGGTCATTCGAATATCGCAATTATCCGGGTCCGTCGACCCCTCATATCATTATCCACTTTAGGGCGCTTCTACGCGCAACAGGCTTAAACGCCTCCTAATCGGATTCATATCATAATCTGTAGGAGTTCGACCCCCCTTACGAGGTGTGAGAGTTCTACCCCCCTTACGAGGTGTGAGAGTTCTACCCCCCTCACGAGGTGTATGAGTCTGAACCATCCCCCCTACTAGGCCGACCCTTAGCATTTCGATGCGTCAACGTGTTCTCAATTTCAATTCAATTTCAATCATTTTGATTCATTCAGTTTATTTCAAAAATAGGATTTATTTGTATTTGGTTCCCCTCAGAATTCTACCGCTCGCTAAGTCACGTTAGCGTTTTCGGCAATTCATATATTCAGTGATATCAAACAACTGAAAAGTAACTAGCTTAACAAGTTCACAAATGAGGAAGAAAAAGCAGTAAGGACTCACCCCAACTTTTCCTTTGCCCTTGTCCTTCGAAGGGTTCACGTCACGTCTATCGCCAGACGCCATCCTCTGCAGTATCAAAATATCATTTACTTTAGGGTTGCGCCATAAATAGTTACAAGAGGACTCATACGACGGTCACAACTACGACCTCTAGAAGTTGTCTAGGGGGAAGGACGAGCGTGGGTGATTCAAAAAGGAGGTGCACCTTCAGCCAACAGAAGGTTTCAAATACCCACGATAGTCGATCCAACATGCTCAAATGCACAGCCTCAAGGGTTGTCACGATGGCAACACCAAGGGCTGCGAATAACAGCTCAAAGCAAGACTTAAATTCCATCTAAAACAGCTGGACAGTTAACACAAAGCAGTCCAACAGCACAACCCGTAGCCCTCAACAACATAGACGACAAACAAAATTTGTAAGAAGGTCAATATAAAACCCTAACCTCAGCTCTCCCAAAAATTAGTTCAAATCAAAGTTTAGGGTTTGGAAAACGATAAAGAAACTTCTGATTTAAAAAATAAAAGAGTGAATCAAAACCAAAATCCCAAACCCTAGGGTTTTCATCCATCATCAATCCGTACACAAACTTCATACAAGAAGAGGGAGGATTGAAGAGAAAGAGATTACCTTCCCAAAGAAGAAGAAATCGTACGAAACGGAGGAGATTTGAGGCGGATAGGGCAATCGGCGCAGGTGCGGCTCCGGCGGTTCGTTCCGTCGAAATGAAGAAGAATGAACAAGCACGATATCATAAAGCATGAGAATATCCACCGCTAAACCCAGGCAACCGGTCACACCTACCGGTCCAACCAGTTTCAAATTAAAAACAGTCTTGTTACTTAAATTAAAACAGCCAAGCCAACCCACCGGTTCACCCATAGCACAGCCACAATCCAACCCAATTCCAACCAAAATTCACTTAGGCTCATATCAAAATCGGCCACCTCAAGCCATTCAATTAAAACAAAGCGTCTGTCACAAAATATATAATATCAAACTGAAAAAAAATCCGAGCATCAAAACAAAGTGCGACGTCAAGTCAGCACTGGAAATGTTTTTTCATCATCGGGGATATTTACATAGTTTGTTTTTTGTACAAAAATGTTTATATCTATCTACGTTCGAGTCTTACACCTACTTCTAGAAAAATCAAAAGAAACTTTGGGTTCCCCACCGTGAACCCCCGATCGATTCTTTGATCGGCAGCCCACATCCCTTCAAAAAATCCCCCCTCACCTCCACCATTCCCCATCCTCTCACACTCACGCTTAACCATCCCCAACGATCCCCATGGATCCTTCCGAACCCACACCCGTCTCCCTGGAAACTTATGCTTGCCTCTCTGGATACAATAGGCCCCCTCCCTAGAATTCTAAGCATTTTCCCTCACTCCATGTTGCTGTTTGTGTAAGTCGTACCCCTCCCAGTTTTCGATTCTCGAACAGATCCTGTAAACGATTAAGAATCCAGCCCCCCCTCCGATCCACCGATTCCAGTAATCACTCATCTTCCAATTTCCATCCTTACCATCAGATTGCAGTTTCTACCGTGGCTGATCTCCACCTCACGACAACCCCCTTACTTTGTGGGCTTTGTTTTGTTGTATGGACTTTTGTTGTTTCGATATCAAAATATGGTAATGAGATTTTATATTTGTTTGGATCTATAGTATTATGTTTGTTTGTTTTAGATTATTTTGTGATTTACTATACCAATTCGTCAAGCTCTCTCGCTTTGGCCCTCCACGCGAAGGAAATCCATTGTCTTCTCTATTTCATTTATTGTTACGTTTTGGTTTCACTTGTCAGTGTTTACATGTGTGTCGCATATAGTACTCAAGGACGTTAGAGTTATTTCCCTGCACTCCACATTAGGGTTGCATTTTACCCCCACACACTAACCTACCATACAACAATATTTTTCTGGAATAATGAATTTATTAAGCTTGCAATAATAGCATATGAAGCATCAATTGCCATCTTTTTCCAAATGAAATGGGCATGGTTCAAAAGGGGCTGGAATTGGGTTGGTGGTTCCTGACTATTGGTATTTTTGAAGCAAGGAGCTCAATATCATCTCTTTAAGCGTGGCCATAGTTTTGGATGCAACTAAATCCCATTGGCTCCAAGACAGAGTTGGATGATATCATCAGATTCCCTCGATGGTGGGATGCCTTGCGATTCACTATACTGAAGCGAAGTTTTCAACAAGGCTTTGTATTTGCAGGTCCATGCAGCACCACAAGAGCATGACGTCTTTGAGGTGGTGTTGAACTCTTAAAAGGTCAATGGACATTCATCTTGGACTAGTTGAAGTTGGCTTCTCCTAATGTTTGAATCCACGCGTTTCCCACGATGGAGTCAACACTGCCCGTGACAACACATAAAAGTGGCAATAAAGGATTAAGTGCTTACAAAAAGGGAACAATAAAGTACGGTCCATCTGCAACGACTCACCACCAATCGCATTGAAGTTGTTGATAATAGGCGTAATCTTGACATTGGTGAATGCAATAAAGTTGCTAATAAGAGACCTTAGGTGGCTGCAATAAAGTTGTTGATAAGTGGTCTTATCTTGGCATTGGTGATTGCAAAGACTGGTCAGCATACAATTTCCCTTGTTAGAGTTTGTTAGATCATAAAATGTTTTATTTTGTCTTAATCTATTGGATGCAATCTCATACCTTTTTATATAGACAAAAGGGATATATCAATAATACATAATTCCAACGTGGGACTAAATAAAGATATATATAAGATAAATATAAGAACTCCTAATATTCCCCTCAAGCTGAAGCATATAATTCATATACATCCAACTTGTTACAAATATATGATATCCTGGGCCATTGAGAGATTTTGTGAAGATATATGCAAGTTGATAAATATAAGAACTCCTAATATTCCCCCTCAAGCTGAAGCATATAATTCATATACATCCAACTTGTTACAAATATATGATAACAGTCATTCTCAATATGTTTTGTAAGTTCATGGAAGATTGGGTTAGATGCGATGTGCAAGGTTGCATGATTGTCATACATAGGCTCATATACTTAAAATTGCAAAACTTCAATTATGAGAGAATCTGTTTCAACCATGAGTTCACATGTAGTTAGTGCAATGACACAATAATTTGCTTGGGTACTTTATTTGGCTACGACAGTCCATGTCTTGCTTTTCCATGCAATAAAATTGTCTCTGATTAATACACATATCCTAAGGTCGATTGACTATCACTTGAACTACCAACCCAGTCTGCATCAAGATACATATGGATGCCAGTGTCCTTTGTTAGCATAGATTATTCCTTTTTCTAGTGATTCTTTGATGTATTTCAAGATTCTGACAACTGCATCTCAATGGCTATCACATGTCAAGGAATTTAATTACAACACCTAATATGTAGAATAATGTTGGACCTCGTCATAGTTACATAATTCTATTTCTCAACTAATCTTTGATATCTTCTCAGATCAGCATATGTTTCTCATTCCATTAGAGTATCGATATGCTTACAACCTATCATTCTAGTTTCTTCAAGAATAATAGGATCATACTTCCGTTGAGATATGAATTCCAGATTTTGATTGATCTACTTCAGTTCCGAGAAAATAGAACAATATCCCAAGATCTTTGGTTTGGAAGTGGTGGAGCAGATATTGTTTGAGGTGTTAAATTCCTTCGTGATTATGTTATGTAATGATTACATTGTCAACATATACAACAAGATAATTGTTGTGTCCATCCAAAGAATGTTTTTAGAAGATAAAGTGATTTGCTCGATTTTAAAGCATTTCAAATTATTGGAGAACATAACTAAATCTCCCAAACCATAAAGGGGGAAACTTTTTAAATCCATATAAGGCCTTATTAACTTATAATCAAGGTAACCTGACTCCTCCTAAGCAATAAAAATGGTGGTTGCTCCAGATATTCTTCTTCCATAAAGTCACCATGAAAGAATGCATTCTTGATATTCAACTGGTGTGGGAGATAACTGCGCATTACAACCATGGATAAGACGAGACAAACTTATGACATCTTTGCAATAGGAGAGGTGTTCCCGTAGTCTAGTACAGATGTTTGTGTGTACCTTAATCTCTTTTTTAGGCGATCAATCTATCCATCTGGATAAACTCTGACTGTAAAGTTCCACTAGCATCATACGATCATTTTCTCCGGAGATTAAGATACTGAGGTACAGCCGTACAGGTAGAGCTGGGTTCTCAAGCTGTCATTTCATTAACCATAGTTTGTCTCCATCTTGGATGAGGCAAATCTTCCTGAACAAATTTAGGGGCAGAAACAAAAAAGAGGGAGCAAAGACAAAATTATAGTGGGAAAGAGAGATTCAATGGTATTTTAAGTATTTATAGACATGAGAATTACGGGTTGTGCCATCTCTTCCTTGACCATGACTTCGTCCGCCATGCATAGATGTAAGAGCATAAGCGTCAAAATATGGTTGGGATCTTGCTTATAACATGCTGTTCGGTGAACTCTCAGTAATCAATCAACGTGAGCTTTGACAATGTGAACTCTAGGCCTTCAAGATCTAGTTTTTGACAGAGTCGAAATCTTTGTGTAGTCCATGAAGAACAAAAATCATACCCATATTACCAATCTTTTTCAGTGTTTTGGGAAGATCTTCATCAGTTAGGATCCAATTTTACTTTTTCCATAGTAGGTTGTGTTATGTTTAGATATGCAGGGTGCTGATGCTCTATAAGTTGTAATGTGGCAATTTTGTGAACTACGTCATAAAGATGTTGGAAATCATTTGTATATATAGTGACGCAGGGCGAATCTATAGGCGGCGGGAAATCTGTGACCTAACCCTACATGCTATGCAAAAGTCCGACAGTTAGATCACAATTGGATAATAAATAAAATCATCCCACGCAAATAATTCAAAAGCAATCAAGAATAATTTATTTGGACAAAAACAAGCTTAGACTTTCCTTCGCGTGGAGGGCCAAAGCTAGAGCGCGCGGCGAATAGACCCTTCCTGCAGTTAGAGATTTATCAAAGAGCAAATAACATAAAAATTATAATCCCACGCAAACACTTAATATCCAAACCATGATAATGTTTACAACAAAAAACCCATACAAAACACAATACGAATAATAAGGCTACTGTATATAACACAAATATGAATATTGGAGAGCTCAAAGAGGGGTTCCAGTGGTTGGTGGACTGGATCGGGTAAGGGGAAGGTTGGTTGGGGGATTAGGAAGGCTGGATCAGGAGGTAAGTGGCTGGATCAGGAGGTAAGTGGCTGGATCTAGGCTGAAATGCCCAAATCTGGACAGGTTTGGTGATGACCGGTTGTTGGAGGTGGATCCACGTGATGGGGAGTATCATAAGCAAATAAGGAAAGACTTAACGGCTAGTTATGACTGGAAAGAGGGCAGATTTGGACTGTTTGGGGCTTAAAACAGCAAGGTGGATGTTTGGGGTTATGCGGATGAGAGTTTTGGAGGGTTTTGAGGGAGGCCGGCGGCTGGAGAGCAAGGGAAAAGGGGTGGAGGAGAGGGGGAATTAAAAAGGAAACAAAACTTACCCAAGAAGTCATCACCAAGGGGGCTCCACGGAGTCGGCACCGCGGAGGTGATCACCAGAATGAAGGAAGACACTCTCTTCTCCAAACTTTCAGCAATGAGAAATGACGGCAGCCCTAAATCATCTATTTATAAGAAATAAAATTATGGCACCCGGAATCAGCGACTATGATTGGTCGTTGATCTCGGGGCCAAAACTACATGAAATAGTATCCGAAAAGTACAAAGCTATATATAAAATTGATTCGCAACGCGAATCCGGACGCATCCACGGAGTCAGATCGTCGATCTGGGCACGCCATATATGGTAAGTCTCCAAATCAGCCCTGAATGGGCCCAAAGCTCGTCCCCGTCTCTGCTCCGCAACACTCTCCCATGCTTGAAAGAATTCATCTCCCGATGAATAAGGATCAGAATACTCTCGCTGCATGCTAGGTAAAGCTCGAAGAGGTCCACTAGAGGTCGCCCAAGTGTCGTCGCTGGAAAAATGTCCTCGCCAATTAACTCCTTCAGACTGAAAAGCTTCCATCTCCAATGAATGGAGACGGTCGTACTGAAGTCGAAGTCCAGGGCGAGTCGATTAAGCTTCGCTGGTAGCATCCATGTGTCGTCAATGAAGGATCGTCCGCGCCCACAAACCAGGTAGCGACACACAAGACCGGCTGTAGAGGGGACAGACTCCTGCATTAAGATCTCAATGATAATCTTATCTCTCAACAGAGTAATAGAAGGACCCGGTGTGATCTGAGGTGCCAATGGTGGAACCGTTGGGGACAGGATCCCGGGTAAGTGGGGGTCAGAAATGGCTGAGCACGAGGCAATGAATGTGGTGGCAAGGGCTCGGGGGTAGATTGAGTGGTGGGTGGTAAAAACGGTGGTAAAGGCTCGGGAGGGACACCAAGATGTGGGCCCGAATACTCGTGAGGTGCAAAGTATGGCATCAGGTCCTCGACATTGAACACAGTATGGGTACCCATGCTCACGGGGATGTCCAGCTCATAAGCATTTGTCCCGATGCGCCTTAGGACTGAGTAGGGACCCATTCGCCTAACGCTCAAGCTTTTAGCAAGCCTCACAACGCAGATTCTTACCATCACCTGCTCGCCTTCATGAAGCACCTGCACTTGCCAATGAACATCTGCATGTGATTTACAAGATTTATTACCAATATAGATTATTCGTCGGACTGACTCACGACACACATGCAAACGATGAACAGACAACACAACAGACTCATTCAAAAGATGACAAAACGATTCAACAGACTCATGCAAATGACACATGACCGACACAACGTACCTGCTACAGGAAAGTCTAATAATGACCGAGACGTCTCTAAAATATGGTGGCCTATCAGGGGGCTCTCTCGGTGAAGTGTAGAAAAACTCATCCCGTGTGTGACGAGTGCTCAGATGATTGTGAGAGATAATTATACTCAAATACGGGCTCGTAAAGAGCCAAATGTCTCTCAGGGAACGTGACATATCAGGGGGCTCACCAAGAGGTGTGTACGAGAAGTCATCGCGAATGAGACAACCACCTGAATGAAGATCGTGCACACTGACTAGAAGATGTGACTCTCGAGTGTGGTGAGTGTCCCCGACAAGGAAGAACTCATCGGGTGAGTCAGCGGGTGGCGTGTCCCAAAACTTATCGAGGGTGCGATGTGCCATAAGATAGACCCTCAAAATATGGGTATGTTCAAGCGTACTCAAGGAAGGCTCTACATACGTTATGCTCCACGCAAGATCAATTCTCTGGGGCAAGATTATAGATGATAGCGAAAGAGACGTCAATAACTCAAAGCTCATAAACGAGCGTCTCACCCGAATTGTATCCTCACCAGGATTTGGCGACTCATCAGGAGGCTCAACCGGGGGTCATCGTAAAACTCGTCACTAGGGTCATGATCCTACATGTGAGTACCATCGTAAGGGGCCGTGTTCCCTTGAATGAGTGGCATAGTCACTGCGAGATCAACATCAAGTTCTGGGCTCTCGGTCGTGATGTGACTCAGGGCAATGACAACGGGAGAGCAACATAGACCTATACTTAAGAATGGGTCTGTGGGTGTAGTGTCAGGAATTGGGTCTACGGTGAGGGTGTTAACTAACCCGGTGCATGGCAGAAGAAGAGGTGTGGGTGAGGGACACAATACTGCAAACTCAATAGGTCGCTCAGGCTCACTCTCAATTGGGGCTACAGGAGAAGGAACAGAGACAAGAGATAGGTCACTCATTGGGCTAAGCACCTCACTAGGGTGAGAGCAATCCGCCTCGTGTATCACTTCTGTCGTGGCTGACAGGATAGTGGCAGGCGTCATGGTGACCTCGGCATGGGAGGGACTCGTACTGCGGAGGTCAGGGTGAGAATCCCATCGACCAGCTCTTGCGGATCTCATTGACTGTTCATAACGAAGGGCGAGTTGATATGTCTGCTCGAGGGACTCTGAGCTATGATAAACTACCTTAGTATGAATGTCAGATCGAAGCCCATACCGAAATCTGGTAGTGGCCATTGTTGGGTCCTCTTGGAGATCGCTCCTCACAACTAACTCATCAAAGCGATCCCTGTACTCAGCGACAGACATGGATCCTTGCTGCAAGAAAAATAATTGGTTGAGCAAGCGACTCCAATATGATGAAGGCAAATATCTCTGACACAATATATGCTTCATGTCCACCCAACTAGTGATGCGACGAAGACGGTCTCGCTCGCGGGTCCTCTCAACGCTAGCCCAATAAGCCCTCGCCTGATCTAAAAGTCTAAGTTTCGCAAACCTGACGCGACGCTCGCCGAATAAATCAAAATGATCTAAATAATGCTCCATATCCACGAGCCAATAGCTGAAAGACTCGGGACTCGATGAGCCGTCAAAGGAAGGGGAAGCAGTACGAAACTAACTCTCAAGATCTCTCTCGGAACGAGTCCTGTCGAAGGATCAACACGATCTGCGTGTGTACGGATAAGCATGACGACAATCTTCATACTGATTGTCTCTAGCATAGTGGGGTCATGTCGGTGGGTCAACACGATCTCTGAAAGTGGTGCACTGCGATCGAGAATGATCGTCGTAATAGTGTGAGGATCTCCCTGACGGGGCTCTGTGAGAGCTGGTGCAAGTGGACTCAAGACCTCCAAAGTGAGGTGGTTACAAGTGGTGATGCCTAGACATAATGAAAAACCTATAGAATCTACGACTGCGTATCGAAAAGTGCGCGCAACTTGCGCCTCTGATACCAATTGACGCAGGGCGAATCTATAGGCGGTGGGAAATCTGTGACCTAACCCTACATGCTATGCAAAAGTCCGACAGTTAGATCACAATTGGATAATAAATAAAATCATCCCACGCAAATAATTCAAAAGCAAACAAGAATAATTTATTTGGGCAAAAACAAGCTTAGGCTTTCCTCCGCGTGGAGGGCCAAAGCTAGAGCGCGCGGCGAATAGACCCTTCCTGCAATTAGAAATTTATCAAAGAGCAAATAACATAAAAACTATAATCTCACGCAAGCACTTAATATCCAAATCATGATAATGTTTACAACCAAAAACCAATACAAAACACAATACGAATAATAGGGCTGCTGTATATAACACAAATCTGAATATTGGAGAGCTCAAAGAGGGGTTCCGGTGGTTGGTGGACTGGATCGGCTAAGGGGAAGGCTGGTTGGGGGATTAGGAAGGCTGGATCAGAGAGGTAAGTGGCTGGATCTAGGCTGAAATGCCCAAATCTGGACATGTTTGGTGATGACCGGTTGTTGGGAGGTGGATCCACGTGATGGGGAGTATCAGAAGCAAATAAGGAAAGACTTAACGGCTAGTTATGGCTGGAAAGAGGGCAGATTTGGATTGTTTGGGGCTGAAAACAGCAAGGTGGCTGTTTGGGGTTATGCGGGTTGGCGGCCTGGAAGAGGGGAGGAGGAGGTCTCGGTGTGAACAGTAACAGATGAACAGTACGGAGGCGAATAGTGCTCGGATGAATAGCACGCCGGTGGATAGTACTCGAGTGAACAGTACCCGTGAACAGTAACTTCGTTTCCTGGACAACAATGGTGGGTTGGAATTTGGGGTTTGTAGGGGCTACGGATGGGAGTTTTGGAGGGTTTTGAGGGAGGCCGACGGCTGGAGAGCAAGGGAAAAGGGGTGGAGGAGAGGGGTAATTAAAAAGGAAACAAAACTTACCCAAGGAGTCGTCACCAAGGGGGCTTCACGGAGTCGGCACCGCGGAGGTGATCACCGGAATGAAGGAAGACACTCTTCTCCAAACTTTCAGCAATGAGAAATGACGGCAGCCCTAAACCATCAATTTATAAGAAATAAAATTAGGGCACCCGGAATCAACGACTATGATTGGTCGTTGATCTCGGGGCCAAAACTCCATGAAATAGAATCCGAAAAGTACAAAACTATATATGAAATTGATTCGCAACGCGAATCCGGACGCATCCACGGAGTCAGATCGTCGATCCGGGCACGCCATATATGGTAAGTAGGGGTGGGCATAAGGCCTCGCAGACCCGGGCCTGCCAGGCCCGGACCGGGCTCTGGCCTCGTCCTCAGGAGGCCTGTGTAGGCCCTGTAGGCCGGGCAAGGCCCGGGCCTGGGTCTGGCCCGGCTAAATAAAATATATAATTATTTTAATAAAATATTTTTTTTTTAAATAAAATTAACATTTTTTATTTAGGCCAATTTTTTTAAAAAAACAATTACATTATTATTTAAAAAAACAATTACAATTTCTTGCGCGATGGATGTCGAGGACACTGACATCAAAGAGGAAGACGCCATCGAAGAGGAAGAAAAATTTGGAAAGTAAGAGAGAGAGAGAGAGAGTATTGATGAGGGGGGGGGGGGGTAGAGGTAAGGGGTTATATATTTATATATAATTTAAAATAAATAAAAATTTATTTATTTTTAAACATTCAATGAAAATCAGCCTAGGCAGCAAATAGGCTGCCGCTTTTTCCTGGCAGCTTGCCAGGAAATGACATTATGTCATTTCCTGGCAAGGTGCCAGGAAAGCCGAGCCTTAACGACTCTTTAAAAAGAGCCGTTAAGGCTCCTAACGGCTCTTTTTAAAGAGCAAGGCAGACGTTGGGCTTGGGCTAGGCTTTGCCCGGCCTGGTCCCAGGCTAGGCTAAAGCCCGGGTTTTTCCCGGGCTTAGCCAGGGCTAGGCACCAGGCCGGGCTACAAGCTGAAAACTGGGCATGGTTAGGCCTTCAAAGCCCGGCCTGGGCCTGGATCGGGCCTGCCCAGGCCTGGGCCTGGATCGGGCCTGCCCAGGCCTGGGCCTGGATCGGGCCTGCCCAGGCCTGGGCCTGGATCGGGCCTGCCCAGGCCTGGGCCTTTTAGGCTTTTTCCATGCCGGGCCTAGGCCGGCCCGGTTTTTATGCCCACCTCTAATGGTAAGTCTCCAAATCAGCCCCGAATGAGCCCAAAGCTCGTCCCCGTCTCTGCTCCGCATCATATAGTCTATAGGCATTTCTCCATATGTCGCAGTAGGTCTTGTAAGTACTGAAGTGGACCGACAGTTGGATCAATAGATTGTCATAACAGAGAGATTGATTGATAGTCTACAGTCCTTCATTGCTCCCATTCACTTGCGGTTATCTCTTCGGATCTTTTGTTTACTGGATCAGACAAACCTTGGCTTAGAAACCAAATTTCAATTGTTACCTGGAACGACTAGGATAGGTATCGTAGAAGTTCAGCAGGGTCGTCGATGGTATGTGTAGGGAAAGATTCCGGA
This sequence comes from Platanthera zijinensis, assembly GCA_039513925.1. Classification (NCBI taxonomy): domain Eukaryota; kingdom Viridiplantae; phylum Streptophyta; class Magnoliopsida; order Asparagales; family Orchidaceae; genus Platanthera; species Platanthera zijinensis. The sequence continues at coordinate 17,662,543 of CM077085.1, read as the reverse complement.
CATGATCGACGAAGACAGAGATCAGCGGAAGATGAGAGAGGAAAAAGATTTGACGAGAACGTCCGAAAACTCGAGCCTTGGATTAACTATGTGAGGGTTCTGATACGATGTGAAACCGTAAAATGTTTTATTCTGTCTCAATCTATTAGATACAATCTCATACCTCTTTATATAGATAGAGGGGTGTATCAATAATATCTACATTGAATGTCAGATTAAATGAATACAGGTAAAGGATAAATAGGTAGTCTCCTAACAGAGTTCTATGTTTTTTTGAAATTTATCACTAGGTATAGTGCAACTTTGATCTAGGCATGAAAGATTTGAAAATGTTAAAAGGCCAGGCTATTAGACTTCTTGTATTTATTTTTATTTCATATAAATATAGGTTTACAACTAGGGAATTTAATATCTAATGATAGTTATTATTTACTTTATCTTCTTTTCAGTAGTTAAGAAAAAAAGAGGGGTCTCACTCAAGTGCCAACTGTTTTCCTGTTTGGTAGTTTGGTACAAAATAAATTGATGGGGATTAGCACTTAACTATGGGTCACCATTCAGCGGGACCCGCATTTGTGTATTTGCGCAGGAGGCGTTTATCAGATCGGCGATACGAGTCCGCTAGTGCGTTCAGAGCGTCATTTTATTACTTATATGTATTTTTTTATTTGAGCTTGTATATAGTGCTTTTGGACATCCAGTGTAAAGACCAATCATAGCCGTTTACGTTGATTACCCAACTGCCCCTCTCGTTATAAATAGGGTCAGAGGCTTTCATTTTCAAGCATTGTTGGTATGTGAGAGAATCCAGACCAACAATCAATCGTGGTGCGACACTGTAAGACCCCGGGCTGCGACGCCCCAGTTTGTTTTTGTCATTTTCCCTTCCCTTCTCATTTTTTTCTTCCCTTACCCGTATCCCCCGTAACCCCACCACAAGACCCTTCTCCACCAAACCACCTATTTCTCGTGGATCCACTGTTAACCGCCCAGACAACTTCATCTGAACCGCATACCTTCCTCGTCTTCACTATTCTCATCGAGGAACCGCACGCCTTCCCCTATTCATCATCATTTTACTGACACTTCTCGTAAAACCCTCGCCCAGTTGGCACAACTACTTCATGCAATTCTCCCCCAATCGCAAGCCCTCGTCTTTCCCATTGTTGCCGCTGCTGATCAGTCTCGCTACAGCCGCACGCCACTGCCGACCTAACATCCCCTTCCCAATTCTACACACGCCCTTGACTTACCCACATCCAGCAACAAGCTGCCGCCTTACCCCACTCCTGTTCCCGTCACCCACACTCGCTAATTGCAAAACGCCGCAACCTTCATACCCGATGCCTTCCACCGGTCAATACTCCTTCCTCTCAGCAATTGCTACAAGTCAGAGCCATAACTCCTAGTCCCACAAAAACTCTACTCCCGTCACGACTACTTCTTGTTCACCCACACTAGTGCGACTAAAGCCGCTGACCACTCTACAATAATTTGCTGCTACTCCACGGATGGTTTTTTGTGCTTGCAAGTATTATGGTATCATGTTATTTTTGTTTTCTTTATTGAATACTGGAAAAATATAGCATAGTTGTTTGGGTACTTTGACTCGTTTGCGTATTTAATTTCATTTTTATATCTTCCTATAAAATTCATTAGTGAACTTGTAGTTGAAGACACTTTATGAGAAAGCTAACATGGTTTTGCTTGTGTATTTGGAATTAGTGCAAACATTGTGTTTATTTCTAAGCGAATATAATTAGAATTGCTAAAGGTTCATTTCGGATTAAATTAAAATTTATTCACGCATCATTTATATTAGGATCATTCAAGTTCGTCTTGCATCACTATCGTAGTTCGTCTTGCATCACTATCGTAGTTCGTCTTGCATCACTATCGTATGTCGGCACACTCACGTCACACAGCCTACCTGCGTCATAAATACACTGACTAGATTGACAAGCAGATCTGCAAGTGTGTTGTTTATTGGTCCCAAGTCATGAAATTTTCTGTGCCATAAAGTTCTTAGTCACATGGGCCCTGCACAAATCATTATTGTGATGTATTAGGTTTTTGAAAAGAAAATCAGCTGAAAATAAATATTAGTTGTGATAAACTTTTTTTTGAAGATTGGGTCTGCTTAGGACGCGTAGGGCCATATACCTATTAGTGAGTGATGCACCTCCCCAAACTTGAGCCTGACTTTCTATGGACAGTGGTTGGGCGGAACTTATACGGATTTTTAAAGAAACTAAACTGGCCTCATTGGTGCATTTGTTTCATTTTAGTTGCATGCTTTGAGTAATTTGTAATGTATTGATGTTTAATACAGTAGCACATGGTTTTCAGAATCAAGCCTGTTATCCTCTCTGCAGTTTGGCAAAGAGGACGCGTGGCTGTCATCATTTTATTCATGTTTAGTAAAGAAGGTAAAAACACTGGTTATGTAACATTTTTATTTTGTAATTTTTTGTAACGCTATGCCTTAGTGTCTTCTTTAATTGTAATTTCAGCATGACAAAGAAAATGTTGTGGAAGCAAAACTCAGAGACATTGAAAAAGACACCAGCTGTACTACAAGTTCACCCTTCATGCTTGCACTAAAAACTAATGCTGATGTGTTGGCATGCAATGCGGAGTACTACTATCAGTGTGGTGAATATCTTAAATGTTTTGAACTTACATCTTTGTAAGTCCGTAAATAATTTGAATAAATTGCCTTTTTCTCTTATTGAATATGATCAGTCATGATTATTGTCTTCATGTTGACAGGTTACTAGCCAAGGATCCTTTCCATTTGAAATGTATTTTAGTTCATTTGGCTGCTGCTATGGAGCTTGGACATTCTAATGATCTTTATCTTATGGCATGCAATTTGATAAAAGACCATCCACAAAAGTGAGTCATGAGCTGGCGTATGTGTTCTTGTTTTTCTTTCCTTTTTTGACCAATTTATAGATGTTAAGTAGCTATTTTTCCTCTTTTTTACTTTGTATTTAAACTTTTCTTCTCTAATTATTCACATATCCTTTTGATCTAGAGCTATTTCATGGTTTGCTATCGGTTGCTACTACTTCAGCATAAAGAAATTTGATCAAGCAAGGAAACATTTCAGGTATTACATGTATATCCTTGCATGTAGTCGTAGACCACACAATTTCAATCTCTTACAGTGAATTGATGCCATGGAGACTCGCTATAGATGAAATAATAATGAAAGTTTTGTTTAATTTGTGTTTTTGCTAAATAAAACTTCCAATCAATTATTTATTTGTTCTTTACATATATAATATTAGATAGCTTATGTGCAAACTGTTTTACACAAAGATATGACACCATGATCACTCACCACCCATTGCACACTTTGTGAGGAGGTGTCACTAAATCTGCACAGAATTCACCCTCTTTGAGAAAACTTAAACTGTGATTACTTATAGCAAGCTGTTTTGCACGTGTGCGCAGGCTTAGGTATTTTTTTCTTTGTTATTAGAGTATATTTTAGATGCCATTGTTTTGGGATCGCTGTTTTATCTACCCAATTATCTTTATTTTTTTGCAATTTATAAGGGTGACTCTATTAGCACCATCTTTGTTCATATGCATTCTTGATTTCTCTTATATATCTATGTTTCCAATCAAAATTACATAAAGTTTGTACACATATCATTGACATTTAGTTATGACTTTGATACAAGTGTTATGCTTTGAAGACCTTAACTTATGTAGTTTATGTAAATATAGCATTTGTAACGCCCCTGTCTACCGTGGGTGCGCCATAGGTCTGCAGACCAGTGACCACAACCCATCTCCACGGATCTGATTGGCCGTAGCCGCTAATTCCAATGGTCTTTAAAATGTCTAGTGTTGGAGACACAAATGAAGTTATTGTTGCAACATGTGATCCGATTGTTTCAGATGAAACCATTGCAATTGTAGATGAGAGTACTGTGCCTAACACATCTAATCCACCAAAAAGAGACTACAAGTCTAAGGCTCTGTTTGGTTCGGCTGTTGCTGATGAAAAGCTGCTGATGAACTGTTGCTGATAGAAAAAGTGCTGATTCTGAAAAACAGAGTTTTGTTAAAAAACTGTTAGGATGAAACAGAGTTTACAAAACGGAGTTTTCGAAAAGTTGTTTGGATACAAAACGGAGTTTTGAGAGAAATTTTTTTTCCTAATAAAACATAATCACAAACCACACAATGTAATGATTTTCTCACCGATCATGTTAAATGCTAGTATGCAAAAGAAACAACAATCGACAATAACTATTGTAATCGGACACATGACAATAACTATTGTAACTGATCAAACATTAACCATATACTATCAAATTAGTATATTTACATGATAATAACATGAATTATGCAAACAAATAAACAATACATCTTACTAAAAAATACAGAACAAAAAACCCCCTAAATTACAGAACAAAGAAAACCTAAAACTTGCAGTTCGTCACCACTGATGGATAGTAAAACATTGTCAAACACCTCTCCATCCTCTTCAATCATTCCAAGTGGAATCAAATAAAGACATTCAAGCTAATCTAGGAATTGTAGATGTGGATCGGTAGGGATGGAAACTTTGGCGATGGAGTTCTAGAAACCACATAAATGGTGAATTCTGTTGTTTGGTTGTTGGCATAGGTATTGGAATCGGACACACATACAATTTTTAAAATTGAAAATATTGGCCACAACTTCTAATTTTCCTGAGAACAAGAAAGGGGCAAACCTACATCAGTCATGTTAATCGATCAAAATGGCAACAAGAGATCAGATCCAGTTTGGAATATCCATTGTGGAAGTGAATCCAAGCACAGATCTAGCCTTTAAAAAAAATATTTCCACCATTAAAAAAATCAGTTCTGAACAAAATCCATCCAACATCACATCTACCACTAAAAAATTCAAATCTACCAAAAATTTTAGATCCAAAAATTTCAAACCCAAACGAAGAAGATGAAGGGAAGGAGGAGAAGGAAGATAGTGAAGGTCTGCAGATCTGGTGCCGACAGAAGAGATTCATACCAGCGGAGAAGTACATAAAAATGAAACAGAAATCAGATGAAGAAGGAGAGGAGGAGGATGAACGTACCAGCGGCGCGGCGATCGGCGCGAAGGGAGCGGCGAAATGGACGTGATGAGAGGAGAGGCAGCAGTCGCGGGTATCGCGTGAGAACGACACCACCGAAATCCAAACACCGCCTAGCACCTTCCGCACCCGCACCCGCACACCGCCACCGCAGCACGCCCCGCCCGCAGCACTCCGCCACCACCGCGCAGAGCTCCTCCACCACCGCGCCTTTTGCGGTTGAACGCCAAAACAACGAACAGTCGCGGCTTTTGTGGTTGAACGCCAAAAAAAGTTGCGGCCTCGAGCATGAACAAAACAGCGGAGATTTAAAAACGCGGAATCTGAAAAAAGCAGCGCCAAACCTAACTTATGCTCTAAATGGTGGTGCGTTTTCACCGCACCGCAGGACATAAGCCCAACCAAACGCCACCTAAGTCCAATATATGGGATCATTTTTCTAAGATTTAGAAGAAAGAGGGTGAGAAATCTGAGAAAGCCGCGTGTAACTATTGCAGTAAAGCGCATGGTTGTGCAAGTATTAATGGTTTTGGTAATACGTGGAAACATCTAAAGAATTGTAGCAAATATTCGTATAATGCAGCTGACAACAAACAAAAGTTTTTAAGCTTTGAGATGAAAAGCGGGGAAGAGGGAAATGACATAACTTCTATTGAGTATCTACATTCTTGAAAGTTTGATCAGGAGTCATGTCGGATGGGCCTTGCTAGATGGGTTATCACAAATGAGTTACCTTTTAAAAATATCGAAATAGATGAATTTCTTTATCTTATGAGAATGTGTAACCAGGGTTTAAGTTGATTTCACGCACTACATAAACAAGAGATTATATGCTACTGAGCAGTAAAATTAAAGAAGACACCTGTAAACATGAAAGCCGCCACAAGTTTAACTATCGATTGCTGGACATCCTTACAAAATCTCTTGTACTTATGTCCTACTGTTCATTTTATTGATGATGATTGAAAGGTGCAAAAAAAGAATTCTTAATTTTTGTGTTGTCTCCAGTCATAAAGGAAAACACTTAGCAAGGTCTTAGAATCATGTATATTAGATTGGGAGATTGATAGAGTTTGTACTCTAATTGTAGATAATGCCACTGCAAACATAGTTGCAATTCATCATTTGAGAAGAAAATTAAATAAATCATATTTAACTTGGGGGGGGGGGGGTTTTTTCATACGAGATGTGCATGTCATAGTCTAAATTTAATTGTGAAAGTTTGCATGAATGAGAAGATAAATACAGGTGCAAGAGTTCGTGATGCAGTAAAATACATTAAAAGTTCTCTTATGAGAACACATCAATTTAAAATATGTTGTAAAAAAGAATATATAGAGTATAAAGGTTCGGTTTTCATGGATGTCCCAACTAGATGGAACTCTACATACCAAATGTTACAAGTAGCCCTCATGTTTCAGAAAACTTTTGAAGGATTTGAAGATTAAGTTTCCAAATTTGTAATCGTCTTAGAAAATGGATCTCCTCAAAGTTATGATTAGGAAAATGCTAAATTATTTGTCTCTTTTTTGGAGAAATTTTATATTACTAGTAATTTATTCTTTGGTTCATCATCCATTACTTCAAGTGCATATTTTGAGCAAGTTTTCATGGACATTCCGCCTCCTTGCTCCCGATCACTCCCTAACCACTGCCACCTCCCAAACCCCGTCTACTACACCGATTGAATCCCCCACCTCCGGCTGGACCTCCGTTGAATAGTCCACTTCCACCAGTCCCTCCATCGATGATACCTCAACCCCAACGCTTATCTCACCAAGAGTACCAAGAGATCCACCAACACGACCTTTGTCTTCTCTGCAAGAATCCATACTCTGCAACACACAAATGCGTTCTCAAGGAACTACACTTGTTGATATTTGTCGAAGATGATGACCCTGAATTTGCGGGCTTGTATCATCTTACGCTCATTGATGTCCCCTTTTGACCTCGACCATAAGTACAAAGTTCATATTCGAGATGTGAGTATTGATATAAATACTACTCCTTGGTCCTATCCACGTTTCCTTCTATTACTTACGTAACCTAGTGACATTCTATAATAATGTTGTATGCTATTCTTGCACATATAAGAGAGTGGATGAGAGTCTTAAAACATCTTCTTTGATCTTCTAGGTTTGATCTCTCTCCAAGTGAGGGGTTTTAAGTGAGAACTTGCTTTTGGAAGCCAGACGCGAGCATATTTCACGAGTTGTCTGTTACGAGCCGAGGATTGAGAGCGGGTCTGGCGGCGGAAAGGAGGAAGATCCTCCAGTTTGCTGTTGGCGGGGTGATTGCGGATGCGTCGGGTCGCGCCTACAGGAGCGGCGGCTCGGGCGGTTAGAGTGAGCAAAAGGGGAATTCAGGAGATAGAGAGAGAGATGAGAAAAAGTAAATAGAGATTTCTTTCTTCTTGTCCGGTCTGGTTCTTCCTCCTGGAGGTTATAAAGGCGAAATAAAATATAAAGTTTCGAGCCCCCACTTGGGCTTAAACAGTGGGATTCAAATACGTAAGACATAACAAAAATAGAAAATATGCGGCTCATGCTCGCGTCCCTGTGCCGGTGTTGCGGCGACGATAGACCTGCCCCCAATGCTGGTCTGATTCCGCGTCTTCCGCAACTGGTGCCGTAACATCTCCTTCCTCGTCGGAAGACAACTTGTCCTCAAGCTGAGAGGGAATGCCCACGATCGGCGTAGTGGGTGGCTCGCCATAGAAGCGCTTTAGTTGGGAGACGTGGAACACGTCATGGATGTGTGCCTTCGGTGGCAATAGGAGATGGTAGGCGACCTCGCCAATGCATCGGGCGACCTAAAAAGGTCCGTAGAACCGCGGGCCCATCTTGGTAGAGAAATCTGTCGGATGCAGTGCTGCCTGGCGGTAGAGGCGCGCTTGAGCCACACCCACTCCCAACTGCATAGGAGACATCTCGATGGACCTGGTTGTACGCGGTCTCCATGCAGTGTTTGGCGCGGAGTAGATGATCACGGGCCGTGGCGAGCAGTCGGTCCCGGTCTAGTAATTGCTGATCCACCAGAGGTATTGTGGCGAGCCCATGCCCGTAGGTGAGAATCTTGGGCGGGTCGTTGCCATAGATGAGCCAGAATGGTGTGGTTTGGAGGGCCGAATGATAGGAGGTGTTATAACAATACTCAATCCACGACAGCCACTCAACCCAATCCTTGGGGTGCTCGCCCGTTAGACAACGAAGGTACATCTCCACGGGACGGTTGACGACCTCCGACTGGCCGTCCGATTGGGGATGATACGCGGACAAAAATGCTAACTTCGTCCTGCTCAAAGTGAACAGTTCCTTCCAAAAACGGCTTGTAAAGACCTTGTCACGGTCAGACACAATGCTCTCCTGCAGTCCATGTATGCGAAAGACGCCATCAAAGAATGGGCGGGCTAGAGGAAGAAAGTCCGCCCCCTTGGAGAATTTGTCCACGACCACCATCAACACGGACTTGCCCTTGCTGCGCGGAAGTCCCTCCACAAAGTCCATAGAAATATCGTCCCAAATTTGGGTGGGTGCCGACAACAGTTGTAGGAGCCCGACCGGTAACAGGTTGGCCAATTTTTGTTGTTGTTATTTGACGCACTGTGCGATGAAATTTTGGACATGACAGTGTAGGACCTTCCAATAAAATTCGGCGCGGATGCGGTGAAAAGTTTTGTGGACTCCTTCATGAGCGCGGTTGTGAGTATCCGCCAGAATGGAGGAAATGTGGGGTGATGTCGGTGGCAAGTAGATCCGGTCCTGAGAGAAAATGAGGCCGCCGTGAGCTGTCCATATGGGCGGTAAAAGGCCCTCTTGCGCTCATCTAAGTAACTCGGCGAGGAACGAGGAGTTGCGGATGTCGCCCCGGATGACATTCGAGAGAGAGACAGTCGGTCGAGAGACTGTGCATATAATGGCAGTGTCGTCAGAATGTCGGCGAGAGAGGGCGTCTGCGGCCCTGTTAAGGGTACCAACCTTGTATTCCACCGTAAAGTCGAACCTCAATAATTTGCTCACTCGTCGTTGCTGCGGAACGGTCGTCAACCGTTGCTCCAGAAGATATTTCAAACCATAGTGGTCCGTGCGGACAATGAAAGAGCGGCCCCAAAGATATGGCCGCTAGTGTTGGACGGATTTTGCTAAGCCGATTAGTTCCAACTCACAGGCCGACAACTTTCAGTGGTTGAGCGAGGTGCGGCGACTTAAATACGCGAGTGGGTGACCATGTTGTTGAAGAACTGCGCCGCATCCCAGAGCAGAAGCGTCACATTCAATATAGAAAAGCTTGTTGAAATCGGGGAGCTGTAAGACCGGGGCGGAGATCAAGGCTGCTTGGAGTGTCTCAAACGCCCGCTGCGCAATGTCCTCCCACGCAGAGGCCGTGCGGCGTACGAGGGCTAGGTGGGGTTCAGCGATCGAGTTGTAGCTGCAGATGAACCGTCGGTAGTATCCGGTCAACCCCAAAATGGCCCGGAGGTCGCGTTGCGACCGATGTACCGGCCATTCGGCGATGCCTTGTAGTTTCTCTGGATCGGCGGATACTCCGTGCTCATGTACCACGTGATCGAGGTAGGTGACACTACTCTGCCCGAAAGAACACTTGGACTCCTTGAGAGCTAGGCGGAGTAAGGAGAGCACTTCACGAACATGACAGAGGTACTCGGGCTAGGACTTGCTATAGATCAAGATATTGTTATAAAACACAAGCACAAATTTGCGTAGGACTAAGTGGAATACCTCGTTCATCAGTGACTGGAATGTGGATGACGCATTGGTCAGACCAAACAACATGACGAGAAACTCAAAATGTCCATGGTGCGTCCGGAAGGTGGTCTTTTCCACATCTGCTGCCGCCATGCGAACCTGGTGATACCTGGAATATAAGTCGAGCTTTGAAAAGAAGCGTGCTCCATGCAACTCATTGAGGAGTTTCTCGACTACATGGATGAGGAATTTATCTTTGACGGTTTTTGCGTTGAGTTTGCGGTAATCGACGCAGAAGCGTCATGTATTATCGTTCTTGTGGACCAGCAGAGCCGGCGATGAGAATAGTTATACACTCCGTCGGATCAGCCCCCGTTGTAGCATAGGCGCATAGCAGAACATTGACGCTCAATTTCATCCTTTTGGAGGTACGGGTAGCAGTAGGGGCATACCACCACCGGCGCGACTCCCGGAAGTAAACAAATGCAGTGATCCTGCGGCTGGTGTGGCGGCATTGTCTTGGGTATGGTGAAGGTGTCCCCAAACTCCTGCAACAGTAGATGTTGGTTGTGGGGTCGGGGCCCCGGTGGAGCTCCCGGGCCTTGCATGAGGAAGGCTTGCGGTTTTGAGGTTGGGGCAAGACATTGCCACTCTTACCTTCTTGGAATCTTGGTACCTCTGCATAGTAAGATTGTTGAAGTCCCAGGCAACGGGTCCCAATGTGCGCAGTCAACGCACCCCTAAGACAATGTCAAAACCATCGAGGTCGACGACCAAGAGATCCATCTCGAAGGGCCGGTTGTGGATCGTCAGGGACACGCGACGGCAAAGGTCGTTGGCCACTGAGACTTGAAGCTGGTGGCGGGAAGTGATCGACAGCTGAAGGGTGGTCGCGGTCTTGTGGCAGATGAAATTGTGCGTATTGCCCGAGTCCAACAAAATGACGAGGGTGGTGCTCGCCATGTCGATATGGAGTTGGAGCATATGGCCCCCCCTATGGGCCGACAAATGTGTGGATTGAGATCTCTGGTGCCTTGGAATCCGGTTTCTCGCCGTCATCATCGGAGGGGTTGACCACCTCAATCCAAAAGATGCGCTTGCAACAGTGACTGGGCCCAAAGAGTTCGATGCGGTTGAAGCAAAGTCCTTTGGCGCAACGGTCGGCCATTTCCCCGAGGGAAAGACGCCGTCAGAATGGCGGTTTGGGCGACTCAATGAACTTGGCGGGTTGGTTCGCCGACGGCGCTGGAAGAGTCCCTCGGAAGTGCTGCCCGTGATCCCTGCGGGGTAAATATTGGCGGTCCAAGAGTATGCGACGCTCGCACTTCCGGGCGAGGTTCATTGCGGTAGTGAGGTCAGGGGGGTCTTCGAACTCGATGTCAAGGCGGAGACGCTCGTGCAGGCCGGCTGTGAATATAGAGACTTGTTGATCCAGGTGGACCGAGGACGCCCGAGCGAGCAAAAGCTGGAAGTGATCGAGGTAGTCCTCTAGGGCGCCGGTTTGGCGAAGGGCGATGAGGTCCCCGAGGGGGTTACTGCGGAGTGATGGTCCGAAGCGAAGCATACACGCGGACTTGAACTCGTCCCAATGTAGATACAGCCGTTCGCGCTGTAGCTGGGAAAATCATAGTTGGGCGGCCCCGTTGAGGTGGAACGAGACAAGGCCCAAGCGATCCTCTCCGGTTGTTCGTTGGTTGGAAAAAAGAGCTCGCATTTTGTAAGCCATGAGAGAGGGTCCTCGTTCCCATCATAGGCCGAAAAATCCAACTTGATGTACCGTGGAAAGGTGCCTCCCTCATGACGGTGGCCGGAGTGTCCGTCGGGGAAGGTTTGTTCCGGCACGGAGTGCTGGCTCGGCGAACGGTCGAAGGGGGGTAGACCGGCGGTTAGATGTGCCATGCTACTGTCGACCTCGCCGAGGCAGGAGTCCAGGCGGTTGAGGCGGTCCAGGATTTACTGAAACAGAGTCTGATCGGCCACCCGCGAACGTGGGGAGTAGGTGGCAGCGGTAGGAGAGGAATACTGTCCGACACGGCGAGACGGGGAGCGGTGGCGAGTAGATCGATTCCGGTGGAGCTAGGGTTTGCGGCCGGAGGTCCCTCTGATACCAATATGTTACGAGCCGAGGATTGAGAGCGGGTTGGCGGCGGAATGGAGGAAGATCCTTCAGTTTGCTGCCGGCGGGGTGCTTGCGGATGCGCCGCGTCGCGCGCCTACAGGAGCGGCGACTCGGTCGGTTAGGGTGAGGGAGTGGGGAATTCGGGAGATAGAGAGAGAGATGAGAAAAAGCAAATAGAGATTTCTTTCTTCTTGTCCAGTCCGGTTCTTCCTCCTGGAGGTTATAAAGGTGAAATAAAATATCAAGTTGCGGGCCCCCACTTGGGCTTAAACAGTGGGATTCAAATATGCAGGACATAACAAAAATAAAAGATATGTGGCTCATGCTCGCTTCCCTGTGCCGGTGTTGTGGCGATGATAGACCTGCCCTCAATGCGGGTTCGATTCCGCGTCTTCCGCGACTGGTGCCGTAACATTATCATATTGGTGCAAGCATTTATCCTCTTAGGTTGCATTGATGTATTAAATTATTGCAATTTGTGAATTAGCACAAATATTAAGACAGTGTCTCTGGCAAGGGCCCTTGGATTAATTAGGAATCAATGAGATCAATTAGAATGTTTGACCATACTATCTGATCAATTGGGTTGGCATCATGCACTTATGAAAGGTTATTTCATGATGCCCTTTCTGTTTTTAAAACTGACTGGAGGTGGTTCCTGTGACATTGTATTTTTTTGAAGGAGATTCCTTTCATTCTGGGAGTTTCCTCGTGTAAGTCTTCCTTTTTCAAAATAGGCCTTTTTGAAGATTTTTAGTACTTAGGCTATGTTTGAGATTCCGGTGAGAGGTCGTTCCGGCGGGGCCAGCCGGACGCGCGATGTTTGGGATGAAACGACGACCTCCCTTTCACGACGGCCGGCCTAAACGAGTCGGAAGCGCTGCGTTTAGGAAGAAACGATGACCTTCGGTTCACGACGGCCGGCGGGGCCGAGCAGGAGAAAATATGTTTGGGACACCGACGCTCCTTCCGTTCAGCGACGGCCGACGTGAATAGGAGAAAAGGTGTCATTTTCCCCCGGACCTGCGAGCCCCGTTCACCATTGCGATCAGACGTTTTCTCGCTCCTCCCCGGCGTATCACCGGGCCGGTTCTCTGCCGAAGGCGCCGCGAGCACCGGTTCACCGTTTCCACCGGCGATCCTCTCTCTCCTTCGGCTCGGCCCCACTGAAACGGCCTCTTGCCGGGTTCCCAAACACAGCCTTAGTTCACGAAAAATAATTTTGTTAATATACTTATAATGTGGTCATCACAATCATTTTGATCATCCACGATCACACGTATTAATGTGATGCCCTTAATGTCAAATTTGGTGAATTAATCACAAACACTTGAATAATCCATTAAGAGGCTTTCACAAAGGAGAACCTCATGAATGTCTTTATAGGTGGCAATTGGTTGGAGTGAGCAGATATAAGGACGGAAAAATCTCTTCATTCCGTTGCCTCATCGTATGCCAGAGCTCACTAAGGCGTTAAGATCATAGGTTTATGAGGAACACCACCAAACTTATTTATGTGATTTTAAGAAGTCTCTGATGAAGCAAACTGATGTGGCACAAGCGTCACACCTGCCCTTCACCTTGGCATCACCATCAGGGGGCCCACCCTGCATCTCACCAAGGCGGCTTTCATTAGAGCAACCCATACATCAAGAAACAACAGGTTGTTGAGGTCCGGATTCTAACACCCGATCTTCTAGATAAGAGTCTTTCATCAGAGCTCTCCTCACCAACTGATTTGCAGCTTAGTTTGTGATGAGAGCTCTGGTGAAAGACTCTTATCTAGGAGATTGGGTGTTCGATCCCGAGCCTCAACAACCCGCCGTATGGTGGTGACTCCATGACTGAGACAGGTTGGTGTGTATGAGTTGAAACCCTGATAAAGCCGCCTTGGTGGACTCCAAGGTGCGCCCAATGGTGAGACTCCAAGGTGGAGGGCATGCGTGATGCTTGTGCCGCATTATACCACAACCACCCAAGTGTGGCGCCTGTGATGCGGCACAGGCATCACACCTACACGCCACCCTGGAGTCCCACCAGAGGGCTCACCTTGGAGTCCCATTAGGGGGCCCACCTTGGAGTCCACCAAGGCGGCTTTGTCATAGCTGCAACTTGTACACCCCAACCTGTCTCCTCCACGGAGTCACCACCATGCAATGGGTTGCTAAGTCTCGAGATTGAACACCTGACCTCCTAGATAAGAGTCTTTCACCAAAGCTCTCATCACCAAGTGAGCTGCACGGGGGTCACACATGCTCGCCACCCTAGAGTCTCATCAGGGGGCCCACCTTGGAGTCCATCATGGTTGATTATCAGGGATGCAACCCATACACCCCAACCCTTCTCCGTCATGAAGTCACCACAATGCGGCGTGTTGTTGAGGCTTGGGATCAAACACCGACCTCCTAGATAAGAGTCTTTCACCTAATGAAAGAATCTTATCTAGGAGGTTGGGTGTTCGATCTCGAGCCTCAAAACCTTACTGTTTCCTGGTGATGGAAGGCAGAGAGCTAGTTGGGGTCTATGGATTGCAACCCTGATGAAAGCTGCCTTGGTGAAATGCCATGGTGGGCCCCTGGTGGTGATGTCATGGTGGGCCCCCTGGTGGTGATGCCATGGTGGCGGGCAGGTGTGATGCCTATGCCCCATCATAAAAATGCACCTTTATGATGCAACACTTGCGTCACACCTACCCGCCACTCTTGAGTCCCACAAGGAGGCCCGCCTTGGAGTCTACCAAAACGGCTTTATCATTGTTGCAACCCATACACCCCTACCTATCTCCGCCATGGAGTCACCACCATACGACGGGTTGTTGAGGCTCGTGATTGAACACCCGACCTCGTAGATAAGAGTCTTTCACCAAACCCTGATGAAAGCCACCTTGGTGGACTCCAAAGTGGCCCCCTTGCTAGGACCTCAGGGTAGCAGGCAGGCGTGACGTCTGTCCTGCATCACAAACATTGGTTCCTATATTTACTAATGGCATGTGCAGATAGAATTATTATAAAAATGGATAATTAATTTATTTTATCAATTAGTGCATGAAATAACTTACATTGGATTTCAATTGAAGAGGTAAATACTAATTAAGACTAATTTTGATGATTAGGGCTCTGATTTACTTAATTTGTTCTTGACTACTTGGGCTTGTAAGAATGACAATGATACACTGATACTTATATTATGCAGCAAAGCGACCAGTGTGGATGCCACCTTTCCACCTGCTTGGATAGGTTCTGGAAATGCCTATGCTGTACAAGAAGAGACTGATCAAGCAATGCTTGCGTATCGCACAGCGGCTCGTTTATTTCCGGGGTAACTTTTTATTATTATGAATCGCTTGCCATATTTTTTAATTCTAATGCATTTTCTGTAATAGTCATGTTCCCCTTTAGTTATGTATTTTTTGAATATTTGTTTTGTGGATCAATTTAAATGCTATTGGAATACTAAGAATAAATTTGCTACTATCTTCCATTGGTGGATGACCTAATATTGTTTCTTGACTTCTAGTACTTTGACATTTACACTTAATTATTTTGAAGTCATTGAAATTTAACGTTTATTTATATCGTTCTGTTAGATTGCACATATTTGAATGAACTTGATTGAAAATGTGAATTTTGTAATCTAGAATACCATTTATCCACAAATATACATATATAATATATTCAATACCCCTCTTAAGTTGGTTAATGTCTATCGTAGAAGCTCAACTTGTATTAGTGGTTATATTTAAAAAGGGTCTGACTTTGAAATGCTATATGTGCGCGCGCACGCGTGTGTATGTAGTTGTTATTGTGGTGTATTACAATATTTTTTTAGAATTGGATTTTTATTTTTCTCCTTTCTTTATTTCTGTAATGCCCCTTCCTAATTTCATACCACACCAAGAGCCAGGAAGTTGCTAAAGCTATGTTATATAACTATGGATGCGAAGCGGAGATGTGGACCCACAACGGAGGAGAATTTTTGGGCCCGTTCGGGGCCGATTGGCTACTTACCATATATGGCGTACCTGGATCGATGATCCGACTCCATGGATGCGTCCGGACCGTCGTTTCAACATAGTTTCATATATTATATTGTCATTTTTGCTTTATTTCTGATGTAATCAGGCAACCCCATCTCCGGCCAATCATAGCCTTCGATAGCGGGATGCCCTGATATCTCTTTATTATAAATAGATGTGTATGGGGGCTGCTATAAACTATTGCATATTTTGGAGTAGAGAAATACTGAAATCCGGCGATCCCTCCATGGTGTCGACTCCGTGGAACCCTAACTGACTACTCCTAGACCCTCTCCCGCTCCCCAAAGGTAACCCTAACCCCTAGCCACCTTCCTCCACCTCCAAAACCCTCTACCACTGCCCACACGTATCCAACAGACAACCGACTCCCTAACTCTGCTGCCCTGCTACTGCCACCGCAAAACTATCACTGTTTTGCTTCCGCCCAGCAAAACTATCACTGTTTTGCTTCCGCCCAGCAAAACTATCGTTGTTTTGCTGCAGCCATAACAAAAATTTTGTTGTTTTGCTGCAGCCACAACAAAACTGTCACTGTTTTGCTTCATCCACAACAAACTTTCCACTGTCCTGCTACTGCCACATCCAACTTACCGCTGTCCTGCTACCGCCGCTGCCTACCACTTGCTGTCCTGCTACCGCCAGCCCCGTCCAACCCCATCCACCTTCCGCCTTCCCCACCCCAAGCCCGCCATACATCCATATCTCGTTTCCTACAACCCAAATTAGCCGCCCATACATCGAGATCTCATTTCCTGCAGCCCAACTCAGCTGCCCTCCATCCAAATCTCCCTTCCTCAACCAAATCCGCTTCCAAACAGCAAGATCCAACATTCCCCCTTCTTGATTTAGCCATGTAACTTGGGATTTCAGCCGCCATCTCGCCTCACCTTGCCGGATCTACTCTCCTACGACAATCCTCGTACTTTTTTGAGTTTTTTTGTTGTACGAACTCTTGTTTTCAGCATTTTAAATATTGTGTTGTGATCTTATAATGGTTTGGATAAATAGAATCATAGTATTTTGTTCTAGATTATTTTTTTATTTGCAGGAACTATTCACCGCACGCTCTCGCTTTGGCCCTCCATGCAGAGGAAAACCTAAATCTGTTTTCCTAAAGAATTATTTTGTTTTTTGTTAGAATTATCTGCAATTTGATTATTTATTGTTTAATTTGAAAATTCACCGTCGGATTTGCATTGCATGTAGGGTTAGATCATCGTACATTCATCGCCTATAGATTCGTCCTGCGTCAATTTGTATCAGATTCAGGTTGTGAGCACTCTTTTGATACGCAGTTGTAGAGTCTTTAGGTTTCTTCATGGCTAGGTATTATCAATATTCCTCTCCTTTGGCGAGCCAGTGTCCACTTACACACGCTCCTATTGAGCCCCGTCAGGGAGATCCTCACATTATTACGACGATTATTCTCGATCGCAGCACACCACTTTCGGAGATCGTGTATTCGTGTTGATCCACCGACACGACTCCACTATGCAAGAGACGATCAATATTATGATTGTCGTCGTTCATATCACTACTCGCGAGCGGATCGCGTTGATCCTTTAACATGACTCGATTATCTTAGGGATGATTTTTATTAGGATCGACGTTTTGAGTGAGATCTAAAGTGGTAGTTTCGCACTGGTACCCCTTCTTTTGACGACTCATCAAGTCCTGAGTCTTTCAATTATTGGCTAGTGGATATGGAGTATATTTTGAGTTCTTCGGTGAACGACGCATAATGTTTGCAAAACTTAAGCTTCTAGATCAGGCGAGAGCGTATTGGTCTAGCATTGAGAGGACCCGCAAGCGAGATCGTCTTCTTCTCATCACTAGTTGGGTTGATATGAAGCGTATGTTGTGCCAGAGATATTTTCCTTCGTCGTATCAGAGTCGCTTTCTCGAGCAATTATTTTTCTTTCAGCAATGATCTATGTCTGTCACTGAGTACATTGATCGTTTTGATGAGTTAGTTGTGAGGAGTGATATCCGAGAGGAGCCAGCTATGACCACTTCCCTATTTCGGTCCGGACTTCGATTTGACATACGTATTGAGTTGGCTTATCACAACTCAAAGTCGCTTGAGCAGACGTATCAACTCGCCCTTCATCACGAACATACCTTGAGATCCGCAAGAGCTGGTCGATTGGATTCACACCTTGACCTTTGTAGTACGAGCCACTCCTATATCGAAGTCACCATGATGTCTACCATTGTCTTGTTAGACACGACAAAGATGATACCTAATACAAATTTCTCTCAACCCAGTGAGGTACTTAGTCCGGTGAGTGGTCTGATGGTTATTTCTGACTCTTCTCTTGTGATATCGACTGAGAGTGAGTCCGAGCGACCTATTGATTTTATAGTGACGTGTCCCTCACCTACACTCCTTCTTTTGCCATGTCATGGGTTGGTTAGCTCCCCTACCATATATTCATTTCTTGACACCGTGCGACAGACCTATTCTTGAGAGTAGGTCTATGTCCCTCTCCTCTTGTCATTGCTCCGAGTCACATCACGACCGAGAGCCTAGAGCCTGGTGTTGATCTCGTAGTGGCTATCTCACCCATTTATGAGGACATTACCTTTTACGTTGGTACTCATCTTCAGGATCATGGCCCTGTTTACAGGTTCTATGACAAGCCCCCTGTTGAGCCTCCTGATGAACCACCACTTCTTGGTGAGGATGAGATTCAGGTGCTCCACTCATTTATAAGTATCGAGTTATTGACATCTCTTTCGTTTTTGTCTCTGATCTTGCCCCGAAAAATTAATCTTGGGTGGAGCATTAAGTATTTAGGGCTTTCCTCAAGTACACTTGAGCATACTACTGATATCTTGAGAACCCACTTTATGACACATTGCACTCTTGATGAGTTTTATGACACCCCACATGCTGACCCACCAGATGAGTTTTTTATTTTCAGGGGAAATCACCACACTCATGAGTCACATCCTATCATCGGTGTCTCTGGTATCCACTCAGGTGATTGTCGTAGTCGCGATGAATATTCATACATATCTCCCTCTGAGCCGCCTGACCCGTCACAATCTCCAAGAGACATTTGACATCTTATGAGCTCATCTTTGAGTGTTGATGTCTCACACGGTCACCTAGACACTCGTCACACACTGGATGAGTTTTTTCTACACTCCACCGAGAGAACCTATTGATAGACCACCTCATTTTATATATTTCCATGTCATTGTCAGACTGCCCCATAGAGAGCGTGTTGTGTTTGTCATGCTTTATTTGCATGAGTCAGTTGAGTCGTTTCTTTATCATTTGCATGTGTCTGTTGAGTTGTTTGTTTATCATTTGCACGTGTGTCATGAGTCGGTCCGACGAAAAATCAATACTTGTAATAAATATGATAAATCACATGCAAAGTTTATTGGCAAGGGCATGTAATTCATGAAGGAGAGCAGGTGATGGTGTAAATCCGTGTTGTGAGGCTCCGTGTAATACATGCTAAAAAATTTGAGTGTTAGGAGAATGGATCCCTATATCTCAGCGAGTATGAGTATTCATCTCATATTTAATGATGAGGACTTAACGTCGTTCTACAAGCCTCACGGTCATGTGGACCCATCTTGTGGAGATCCTCTTGAGCCTACACCGCCACATCCTTTTGAGCTCACTCTCCCACAATCTTTTAAGCCTACATTTCCACATACTCAGTATTGCACCCAGTCTACTTCTGAGCCCCACCTGCCTTTGGGCCAGTCACCTATGGCTTCACCATCTGCACCAGTGATCGCACCGGGACTTCCATCACATCCGTGGATTATTGAGAGTATTATTGATATCGTGGCTCATGCATGCATAGCCGCGCCAGTTAGTCAGACGCAGACACTTGGACGACATATGGTGGACCTTATCGAGTCTTACCTGATATACATCGAGAGAATTCCGATCTCTTTTCATCATGAGATGAAATCTTTCAAGACGGGGAGAATAATGCGGAGCGGAGATGCGGACCCGCTGAGGAGGACGATTTTTGGGCCCGTTCGTGGCCGATTGGCTGCTTACCATATATGACATACTCAGATCGATGATCCGACTCCACAAATGCTTCCGGCCCTTCGTTCTGACAGTTTCATATATTTTATTGTCATTTTTCTTTATTTTTTATGTAATCGGGCTACCCCATCTCCGGCCAATCATAGTCGTTGATGGTGAGATGCCTTAATATCACTTTATTATAAATAGATGTGTATGGGGGATGCTATAGGCTATTGCAGATTTTGGAGTTGAGAAATGCCGAATTCCGGCTATCTCTTCCACGGCGCCGACTCTGTGGAACCCTAGGTGATGACTCCTACACCCTCTCTCGCTCCCCAAAGGTAATCCTAACCCCTAGCCACCTTCCTCCCCCTCCAAAACCCTCTACTGCCGCCCCTACACGTCTCCAACAGCCAGCCGACTCCCTAACCCTGCTGCCCTGCTACCCCCACAGTAAAACTATCACTATTTTACTTCCGCCCAGCAAAACTATCGCTGTTTTGCTGCAACCATAACAAAACTATCGCTGTTTGCTGCAGCCACAACAAAACTGTCACTGTTTTGCTTCCTACACAACAAACTTTCCACTGCCATGCTATCGCCGCAGCCAACTTACCGCTGTCCTGCTACCGCCGCCGCTTCCCACTTGCTGTCCTGCTACCGTCCAAGTTCCAACCCCATCCACCTTCCGCCGACCCCACCCCAAGCCCCCCCCACACATCCAGATCTCATTCTTACAACCCAAATCAGCTGCCCATACATCCGGATCTCATTTCTTGCAGCCCAACTCAGCCACCCTGCATCCAGATCTCCCTTCCTCAGCCAAACCCGCTTCCAAACAGCAAGATCCAGCCTTCCCCCTTCTAGAGCTAGCCATGTAACTTCTTCTTTCAGCCGCCACCTCGCCACACCTTACCGGATCTACTCTCCTACACCACCCTCATACTTTTATGAGTTTTCTTGTTGTACGAACTCTTGTTTTCAACATTTTAAATATTGTGTCGTGATCTTATATTGGTTTGGATACATAGAATTGTAGTATTTTGTTCTAGATTATTTTTGATTTGCAGGAACTATTCGCCGCGTGCTCTCGCTTTGGCCCTCCACACAGAGGAAAGCCTAAATCTGTTTGCCTAAAGAATTATTTTGTTTTTTGCTAGAATTATCTACATATAATTTGATTATTTTTTGCTTAATTTGAATTCTCCTTCGGATTTTCATTGCATGTAGAGTTAGGTCATCGTACATCCGCCGCCTATAGATTCGTCCTGCGTCAATTGCGGATCAATTGGTGATGAGAGCGCTGATGAGAGCCTTTTATGTAGGAGGTTAGGGGATCGGTCTCCGACCTCAACAACCTGCCGCATGGTGGTGATTTCATATCAGAGAGCTGGTTGGGGTGTACGGGTCGCGGCCCTGATGAAAGCCGCCTGGTGGTAATGTCGGGTTGGCCCCCTGGTGGTGATGCCAGGGTGGCAGACAGATGTAACACCTGTCCTGCATCAACTATGAAGAACATATTTGACGTCGGGCAAGCTTGTTGGCTTCGACACTGACTTAATTTAAGTTTGGATGCAAACATGCACATAATCAATGAACAAAATGACCAACTAATTATTTCTAATGTGATGGACCTTTTATTATCCATCATACACAAATCTGACACCCAAATGCATTAATTAAATTAATTTCAAACTTAAAAAACAACAGTTAATCGCAACTACTTCAGTTCAGGATCACATATAATGATTGCAAATAACAAGGGTGTTATAAAATTAAATATTAGACTAGTAAGAAATACGCGCGCAATGAAATATTTCACAATAATTGGATACCACTAAAAATACAAGTATGTCAGGCATTGTATAAGGAATAACAAACAACTATGAAAGAGCTCCTTTGGCGTTAGGGTCTGGCAGCGCGAGAGTCGGGAGTAGCCCAAAGGAAGGGGGGGGGGATCAAATGTTGTACTACGGCGAGGTTTGAGATGTGAGTGCATTGGAGTAGGCCTGTTGCGTAAGGATGTCTTGGTGGTTTAGTTAGAGGTGCTTGTGATTAATTACAACTTACGATGGGGACTAGCGGGCCATTGCGACTGTCTGTAGATACTAGCGGTGGACCTTGGTGATGGAAGAATGGTCCCGTGATATCAAGAACCCGACCATATGAGTATGCAATATTTAAAGCTAGAAATCATGAGTTTTACTTTAACGACAGTGCATGCCTCTAATTAATATTATTGTGGGAGTATAAATGTCATTTCTGCATTTGGCGCATTACGAGTTCTGTTCTTTATCTTAAATTCTTGTAATATAGAGATTTCTGTGTCCTGGATTCTGTTCTAAGGTTGAGGTAATTAAATTTCATATTCCTCTTATTAGTTTTAGGCTTTATGGCCTGCTAAGCACATTCTGTTTATAGAGTCCTGATAGCAATGCAAAGGTGCCTCGGACTGATGTGTCCCTTAAGTGAAACACAGACTCACATCTGAATTTTTCCAAGTGTGGATTTGTTGGTCGTCGACCCCATTTCGAGGCTCACGGGCTACTGACCATATGAGTATGATGATGTGCCTACATCAATCATAAGACAAGTACCTCTCATGCCCTCTCATGAACCGATCATCTAGTAGTTGGTACGATCATTACATTATGTCGTTCACTTGTGGCCACTAGTCCACGGCTTATTACATATTTCGACATTTTGCTTATAGTTTATTTGCATTTAACATCTTTCGTTGATTTTGTTAGTACGTTAAGATGTTATTTCATGCACTGATATGTATGTCGGGTTATGTTAATTTAATTGACATTTAATCAGAATTCATATAGTATTGATGATTCAATTTCGCGTGTTTTGTAATAAATTATTTGTCTTGATATGAATTCATGTGCCACTGACGATTCAATTTCATCTGTGTTTTGTAATAAATTATTTATCTGTTGTTATTTTTGTGCGCAGATTTGTATGTTGAATTATATTAATTTAATTGGCATTTATTACAAATTCGCATGTTATTGATGATTCAATTCCATATGGGTTCTGTAATAAATCATTTGTCTGTTATTATGAAATAAAAAGTCACGATCATTGCAATTTCACATGTATTTTGGCACGACCAAATAAATAAATCTACAATAAGTGATATGTCTAGCCAAGAGGAATCAAATTTCTTACCTTAATGTTACGATATTCATAAACACGATGTGCAAGTATGACTCCTAATTTACTTTTAAACCACACAACGACATTGTCAATCTACCACCCAAGAAGGCACTTCTTCCTCTGAGGTTTTTTTGTACCATAACAATAAAATCATAAACGAAGAGGAAGGGAAAATAATTACCATTTAAAGTAAAATGGGAAGATAGACACTTACTGTATCAACCCCAGTTAACCTCAATTAGATGCTTAAGATTGTTGGAGAAATGAATGTTGCACAAGCGATCATCAATTTTGCTGATCTGGCACTAGCTGGAGGAGCCAAAAGGTTGAAACGCTCAAACGCGGTGCAGAGGAATACTTCTCTAAGTTTTATAGCGAAAACGAAGAATTCTTCTTTGATTAGCAAAAAACCCTTATCCTTCTCTGATGCCAAAATTATCAATCCATGCTAACCCACTTAGGTTGTTGTTTTTCCTGAAACTTGGAAGGCCAAATAAACAAGTAATTCAATACGTATGCGTCATCTCGTATTCCATCAATTGAACCCTAAGTAAAATTTCCAAGAAAATAAGAAAAAGAAAGAGAAGGATATCTGAAAAAAGAATGGAAGTATTACCTTGCCCTAAGCAGGAGGCGTGAAAGGGCTGTTGGAACTTCTGAAGAAGGTAAATCATAGGTCTTATTGCCTGAATCTGAGTAGTAGGGAAGTGGAGCCATAGAATTTAAAGGAAGGGTCGTATATGGCGGTTAACTAGCACAATTGGCGCTGAGGGAGGTTATACATGAGCCGAAAAGCAACAGGGAGGGTTGTCGGGCCTCGTCGAGTAGCAGGAGATCGTCGACAGGAGTTTCCGACGTGGAAAACAAAACCTGCGCCTGCTTGTCGTCGACAGTACTCCTTCGTTCGTCATTGGGGTTCTCTCATTTTTCGTCAATGACTGTACTCTGACATTAACTGTACCACATCATTCATCATCCACCATTTTGTATTTGTCAAGCGATGGTGTACTATCTTACTCGATTATGACTTTTTGGGTCAACTGTAACGGCCCCCTTACGGCTACCGCTACAGTTTAACTTAACCTATCTATAAGCCAGGTAAAACTATCAGAGTGCAGCTAAATATGAAAGAGTACGAAAAGTAAATGCCAGAACAAACAACATAACCATCCTTTATTATAACTGAAATATAGTACAACAGGATGAAAAGGTAGCCTGTACAACACTACTAAGGCTTACCCAAAAAGAAACTGTACAGACTCATATCCTATCTACAGATCGAGACAGACTCATACTAACAGACTCTACTTGAAAAAAAACTGAAACTCGGCATGGGGACAGTCCGGGTCTCGACATCTCTCGCTGTGCTCCGCAAGAACGCCAAGTACTGCTGTGTAGACCTCCACGCAGAGACGGTACTGCTTCTCCTGCCGAGGAGTGCATGGTCGTCGCTGGCTATTGGCGGCTGGTACCGCCTCTTCCTTGACCTGTTTAGTTTCATTTTCTATTAGTTAAAGAACTAAATGAATTCTTACAATTCCTCTTATCCTATATAATTTTATTGTCTTCCTTAACTTGTTTATTTTTCGTTCCTTAAACTTAATAGCGGATTAACTTGTCGTATTCTTATCTTTATCTTATGTCTTATCTTACTTTTATGGGCTATCTGAAGCGTACTTGTCATTGTCTCACACTTTTAAGGTAACATATTTCCCGTGCCCTTGTCTCGCACGTTAATGTTACGTACGTGCCCTTGTCTCACACGTTCTTCTTACTCTTCTTCTAGCCCATAATATCTTATTACATCATGTTGTCCCTATTTACGTTGCTATTATACGAGTTACTTTTGTATTTTCACTCGCTACTCGCTACATTTCCTTTTTCTTGCTTATTGTTCGCTTTTCTTAATTTTTTGAACATATTAGCAGATATATAAAAGCAATAGGAAACAGAGGAAATGGAAATGAAGAACTCACAGTGGCTTTTCCTTTTCCCTTATCCCTGCCACTACCTTCTCCACGGTTTCTATCACCTCCGGATGTCATACCCTAAATGAAATCATTTTTATTTAGCACATAATTTTATTTCATAACTTTTATTTGACCTAATTAGGCCAAAGAGGTTAATACACAATTTCATATGGCTGCCCTAATCCCTAATTGGGTTCATTTTGCTATATTACTGCAGGGGCGGCACCCTCATGCCTCCAAACACTTATTTGGAGTGAGAGAAAATATTCTTTCTCTCATGCAAACCTTCAAGTTGGCTGCCCTAGTAGGGGAACAAAGGGTTTTGCCCTAATTTCAACTGTGTTTGCATATTTAGCCCCTAATACAAAGGGATTAGGCTTTGCCTTAGCATATGACATATAGAAAAATTCCAAATCAAGGTTAGGGTTTCTCTAAACTTGCTGGAAATCAAGGAGTAGAGCTAAAACCTTATTCAGAAACTTTTATAGGAAGAGATTCCGAAAGAAATATCCAAAAATCTCAAACCCTAGGTTTTGGCCCAAATCATTCCAAGCAAAAAACTTCACACAAGACTAAAGAGGAGTGGAGAGGAGGTGATTACCTTGCTCTAGGAAGAAAAATCACCGAAAACGGAGAGGGATTGGAGGCGTTGGAGCGATCGGCGTAGCGCACGCTCTTCCGTGCTGCGTCTCGTGGTTTGCGGGAGAAATGAGGAAGGAAGCGGCTTATGGCTTTTTAATCGGGCGCCGCTTAACCCTATTGGACCGCACAACTCCATCCTGAATCGCCCGGTTTAGACTTGAGCCTCATATTTAACTTAAGTCATTTACTTAAACCTTTATTTAAATTACGTTACATACCTATTCAATTGGCGGCGTCACAATTCTCCCCTCCTTATAGGATTTTCGTCCGCGGAAATCTTCATTCTGAAACTTCCTCAAACAACTGGGGAAAGAGATTTCTCATTATCTCCTCTTTTTCCCACGTTGCTTCCTGAATCCTCTGTCCTTTCCATCAGACTTTCACGAATCAAACTTCTCGGTTCCGAAGTTGCTTATTCTGCCAATCTACAATTTTGAACTGCTCAGTCGGACTTGACAAATCAGGTTCAATTTAGATTTGCTCAGCCGGAACTATTGTATCTGGATCAGCTATATATCTTCTCAAAGAAGATACATGAAACACATTGTGAAGATTTTGAAGAGTACCAGACAACGCCAAACGATATGCCACTTCTCCAATTCTTTCCGTAATTGGAAAAGGTCCTACATACCTTGGACTAAGTTTTCCAAGTCGTCGAATTCGGGAAACTCCTTTGAAAGGCTTTATTTTCAGACATACAAGATCACCGACGTTAAACTCTGCTCTTCGATGCTTGGCGTTAAAATATTTTTGTTGTCTGTTTTGAGCGACTTTCAACCTTTCACGTATAAGTCCAAGTTTATCATTTATTTTACCCACTTGCTCCTTTCTGAATACTTTCTGCTCACCATCTTCTGCCCAGCTTAGCGGGGTGTGACACCTCCGCCCATATAAGGCTTCAAATGGTGTCATATGTATACTTGATTGATAGCTATTATTATAAGAAAATTCTACCAATGATAAGTATTTTTCCCATGACCCATGGAGATCAAGTACAATCATTCGTAGAAGATCTTCTAATAGTTGGATGGTTCGCTCTGACTGACCATCAGTTTGCGGATGAAACGCAGTACTGTATCGTAATCTTGTTCCCAATCTTTTCTGCACTAGCTTCCAGGTTTCTGATGTAAATCGTCCATCTCTATCAGATATAATCGATCGGGGAATTCCATGATATTTCAATATACCATCTATATACTGGTCAATTAATTTTTGCACTGGACTGTCCTTCTTTATAGGAATAAAATGTGCAACTTTGGTCAGTCGATCAATAATGACCCATATACCATTATTTCCAGCTTTACTTTTTGGTAATCCCATAACGAAATCCATCGTTATATCTTCCCATTTCCACTCAGGGATGGGTAAAGATTGCAAGTACCCACCGGGTTTCTGATGTTCTGCCTTTACCAGCTGACATGTATGGCACTTAGCAATATATCTAATAACATCAGTTTTCATTCCTGGCCACCAAAAATCCTGTTTAAGGTCTTGATACATCTTTGTTCTTCCAGGATGAATCGAATAGACCGTATTATGCGATTCATAAAGTATTTCTGATCGAATTGTATCAACATCAGGAATACATAACCTTCCATTTAAAAATAACAACCCCTCTTCCTCTGTAAATGCAGTTGTTTGGCCACTCTTTTGTTTTTCAACAAATTTCACAAAAATAGGATACTGATTCATCGCCTTTCTTATTCTTTCCTTAAGTGACTGATCCGCCGTCAACTGAAAGAGTACGCTTTGAGTCTGGGAGTTAGTGATACACGTCAATAGTCCTAACTTTTGCATATCTCTCAATAACTCTTTCTGCTCTGTTATTGATACTATCGTGGATGCTACATTCTTCCTACTGAGTGCATCGGCTACAACATTAGCTTTACTCGGATGATATTTGATGTCAACATCGTAATCTTTAATAAGTTCCAACCATCGTCTTTGTCGCATGTTGAGCTCTTTTTGAGAAAAGATATATTTTAAGCTTTTATGATCAGTAAAGATGTCACATTGAGCGCCATAAAGGTAATGACGCCAAATTTTCAATGCAAAAACGACTGCTGCCAATTCTAAATCATGCGTTGGATAATTACGCTCAGCTTCTTTCAATTGTCTTGAGGTGTAAGCAATAACTTTCCCGTTCTGCATTAATACACATTCTAGCCCTTTTAATGATGCGTCACTATAGATTTGGAAACCTTCACTACCACACAGCATGACCAATACCGGTGCTGTCGTCACACTCTCCTTTAGTCTGTCAAAAGCCACTTGGCAGTCCTCAGTCCAGATGAAAGGAACGTTTTTGCGCATCAATTTTGTCAGTGGCAATGCGATTTCTGAAAAGTTCTTTACAAATTTCCTGTAATAGCCTGCCAATCCTAGGAAACTCCGAATTTCCGTGATTGTAGTCGGTCTTGGCCAGTTCATAATTGCTTCTACCTTTGTTGGATCTACAGATAATCCCTGCTCTGTCACCACATGACCCAAAAAGGAAACCTCATTCAGCCAGAAGTCGCATTTAGAGAACTTTGCATATAACGCTTGATTTTTCAGTGTTTGCAACACTATCTTTAAATGTTCAGCATGTTCCTCCTTGTCCTTGGAATAGATCAGAATGTCATCAATAAACACGATGACGAATTTATCTAAATATTCTTTGAATACGCGGTTCATTAAGTCCATAAAGACTGCTGGCGCGTTTGTTAATCCAAACGGCATGACTACGAATTCAAAGTGTCTGTATCTTGTACTGAAAGCTGTCTTATAAATATCTTCTTCCTTGATTCTCATTTGATGATATCCCGATCTCAAATCGATTTTTGAAAATACCCTTGCATTCACTAATTGATCAAATAAATCATCAATGCGAGGTAAGGGATATTGATTCCGGATAGTCAATTTATTCAGTTCGCGATAATCGATACACAATTGTAGCGAACCGTCTTTCTTTTTCACAAACAATACTGGGGCTCCCCACGGCGATGTACTTGGACGTATGAAATTTTTATCCACTAACTCTTGTAATTGGCTTTTCAGCTCTGCCAATTCTTTCGGAGCCATCCGATATTGTGTTTTGGCGACAGGTGTTGCTTCGGGCACCAAATTAATGGTAAATTCCACTTCTCTTTGCGGTGGTATCCCTGGTAATTCTTCCGGAAATACATCAAGAAAATCACAAACCACCGGAACTGCGGATGGTTCACTTTTCCTCTCAGTATCACTTTTCTTTAGCATTATCAGTATCGCCTCACATCCTTTTTTACCTTCTTCATCACTCTTCGTGAAGATATCAAAACCTTTGCAACTTCACTTCATTCCTTTAAAAATATAGTATGTTCGATCATTTAATTTAAGTGCAATTTCTTTCTTCTTGCAATTGATGACGGCTTCATGCTTCGACAACCAATCCATACCCAGATTAATATCAAATTCAGATAGGGGCAGGACTGCAACGTCTGCCTTAACTTGTTTTTTATCAAGCATCAGCCATATCGAACACCTAAATTTCGTATTCATTTTTGTCTTGTTGGGCATTTTAGCGCTTATCTCTTCATGGGACCGATAAGGTTCCATATTTAATTCTTTTACTGTCGTTGCAGTTATGAAGGAATGGCTCGCTCCTGTGTCGAACAATACCTTCATAAGCTGATTATGAACATAAACCATACCTGTAATGACGGCGTCATGGGCTTTTGCCTCTTGCTGATTCAGGTTGAAAACTCGCGGTTCCACCTGTCTTTCTTCCCTGGGTTGCGCAACTGAACCAGATGCTACGGATTCCACATTATGTATCGTAGCTGATTGACTTGGGCCTCCGGTAGTCTTCCTCCCGACTTCTGATTTCCATAGGGGACATTCATATTTCAGATGTCTAGGGCGAAAACATTTAAAACAGACCTGTTCCTTTTTAAGCATTCCCCTGGATGAGCTTTTCCACACTTCACACACAGGGGATGGCTTGTAGTACTACCTACTGCAGGGGATGGCACTGGAGCACCCTTTTTGAATTTCTTCCATCTCGACCCTCCACTCTTTCCTGGGATGGTTCGACTTTGTTCTTCTGCTGGCCTCTTCAGTTGAATGTCATTCTTCCGTTGAGACCAATTCATTATAGCGTTGGATCTTCTGCGAGATCAAATGTACTCGAAAGTCCTCTCGCAACCCTAACTGAAAGCGGAAACAACGTTCTCTTTCGTTAGGGACCATATCACTCGCATAATACGCGAGCTGAGTGAATTCTGCTTCAAACTGCATCACTGATCGATTCCCTTGAGTTAAACAAAGGAATCTTTCTTGCAGGATTCGTTTCTCCGATGGCGGCACGAACCAATCAAGTAATTCATGCAGGAAGTCATTCCACCGAATATCTATGCGTCCGTAGAATTTCCCTTGAGTTAGACTATCCCACCATCTATTCGCCTCGCCTTCAAAAAGAAATGTAACCAACTCAACTTTTCGATTCTCTGGACACCGCATTGCCTTGAAAATCAGCTCGATCCTCTTAAGCCAGTCTTCAGTCTCCATTGGTGTGACGCCACCACGAAAGATTGGTGGTCTCATCTCCCAGAACTACTTCAACTGTACATCAGTCGTTTCCTTAGCAGGTAGGGGTGCAACATTACCTGCCCGGATGGCCTCCGCTAAAGCTTGCATAACTTCTGCCAGAGGAGGATTTGACCTTCCAGAGCTACCACTCTCTGATGTCATTTCAGGCTCCTCTTCCCTCTGTCGTCTACTTATATACGTTCGGGGAACTTCCTGAAACAAGAAAGGCAAGTCAGGAATCGGGAACAGTCTGATAATATCACTGGTAGTATTTGTTGTCATCATCTCAGCATTTCCTTAATGTACTCATATTACCCCAAAGTTCATAACCTCCCTCTGATACCAATTAACTGTAACGGCCCCCTTACGGCTACCGCTACTGTTTAACTTAACCTATCTATAAGCCAGGTAAAACTATCAGAGTGCAGCTAAATATGAAAGAGTACGAAAAGTAAATGCCAGAACAAACAACATAACCATCCTTTATTATAAATGAAATATAGTACCACAGGATGAAAATGTAGCCTGTACAACACTACTAAG
Source organism: Platanthera zijinensis (assembly GCA_039513925.1). NCBI lineage: Eukaryota > Viridiplantae > Streptophyta > Magnoliopsida > Asparagales > Orchidaceae > Platanthera > Platanthera zijinensis. The sequence continues at coordinate 17,631,710 of CM077085.1, read as the reverse complement.
GCTTACCCAAAAAGAAATTGTACAGACCATATCCTATCTACAGATCTATACAGACTCATACTAACAGACTCTACTTGCAGAAAAACTTAAACTCGGCATGGGGATAGTCCGGGTCTCGACATCTCTCGCTGTGCTCCGCAAGAACGCCAAGTACTGCTGTGTAGACCTCCACCCAGAGACGGTACTGCTTCTCCTGCCGAGGAGTGCATGGTCGTCGCTGGCTATTGGCGGCTGGTACCGTCTCTTCCTTGACTTGTTTAGTTTCATTTTCTATTAGTTAAAGAACTAAATGAATTCTTACAATTCCTCTTATCCTATATAATTTTATTGTCTTCCTTAACTTGTTTCTTTGTCGTTTCTTAAACTTAATAGCGGATTAACTTGTCGTATTCTTATCTTTATCTTATGGCTTATCTTACTTTTATGGGCTATCTGAAGCGTACTTAAGTGTCCTTGTCTCACACTTTTAAGGTAACATATTTCCCGTGCCCTTGTCTCGCACGTTAATGTTACGTACGTGCCCTTGTCTCGCACGTTCTTCTTACTCTTCTTCTAGCCCATAATATCTTATTACATCATGTTGTCTCTATTTACATTGCTATTATACGAGTTACTTTTGTATTTTCACTCGCTACTCGCTACATTTCTTTTTTCTTGCTTATTGTTCGTTTTTCTTAATTTTTTGAACATATTAGCAGATATATAAAAGCAATAGGAAACAGAAGAAATGGAAATGAAGAACTCACAGTGGCTTTTCCTTTTCCCTTATCCCTGCCACTACCTTCTCCACGGTTTCTATCACCTCCGGATGCCATACCCTAAATGAAATCATTTTTATTTAGAACATATTTTTATTTCATAACTTTTATTTGACCTAATTAGGCCAAAGAGGTTAATACACAATTTCATATGGCTGCCCTAATCCCTAATTGGGTTCATTTTGCTATATTACTGCAGGGGCAGCACCCTCATGCCTCCAAACACTTATTTGGAGTGAGAGAAAATATTCTTTCTCTCATGCAAACCTTCAAGTTGGCTGCCCTAGTAGGGAAGGGTTTTGCCCTAATTTCAACTGTGCTTGCATATTTAGCCCTTAATACAAAGGGATTAGGCTTTGCCTTAGCATATGACATATAGAAAAATTCCAAATCAAGGTTAGGGTTTCTCTAAACTTGCTGGAAATCAAGGAGTAGGGATAAAACCTTATTCAGAAACTTTTATAGGAAGAGATTCCGAAAGAAATATCCAAAAATCCCAAACCCTAGGTTTTGGCCCAAATCATTCCAAGCAAAAAACTTCACACAAGACTAAAGAGGAGTGGAGAGGAGGTGATTACCTTGCTCTAGGAAGAAAAATCACCGAAAACGGAGAGGGATTGGAGGCGTTGGAGCGATCGGCGTAGCGCGCGCTCTTCCGTGCTGCGTCTCGTGGTTTGCGGGAGAAATGAGGAAGGAAGCGGCTTGTGGCTTTTTAATCGGGCGCCGCTTAACCCTATTGGACCGCACAACTCCATCCTGAACCGCCCGGTTTAGACTTGAGCCTCTTATTTAACTTTAATCATTTACTTAAATCTTTATTTAAATTACGTTACATACCTATTCAATTGGCGGCGTCACATCAACAATTGCTATATCGAGCGCTATCATCTTGGTATCTCATTTTTTGTATTTACATATGTTTCTATAGTGACATTTTTGTAATATTTGATATATGCTCACTATCCCTTATATGAGAGAGTGAAAGAGAGTATTAAAAGCTATTTTGGAAATATTTAGGTTTTGGATCTCGCTTTTGTAGGAGCTTGAACATGGAACCAACCCTCTGAATTTAGGCTCAATTATGCCTCACGATTGTATCCCCACACATTTTATGTTTTTGTACAACTATTCAGATCTCGTTTTATTTCACAGTCGTCGGGGAACAGGGGCACCCAATGGCAAGTGAAAGGGGTACAAGATACTTTCATTGCCTGAGCATGGAGAAATCTCATACATGACTCGTCGATTGTTCATATGATACAATACATGTTATATTATGGAATTATTATTTAAATGCAATATTAAGAATGTTGAAGCTCATAAAATTAAAATTTTAAATGTAAGTACAAAATGATGTTCTATTTAATATTTAATACTATATACATGATTCTCATTGCATAAGGGGTAGCCCAGTGCACAAAGCATCCCCACGTAGCTAGGGTTCGGGGAGGGTTCCCACTACAAGGGTGAAATGTAGGCAAACCTTTCTGCATTTTTGCAAGTGGCTGCTTCCAGGACTCGATCCCGTATCCTCAAGGTCACACGACAACACCTCAACCTGTGACCTCAAGGTCCTCTTCAGAATGACAACTTAATATCTGAGAGAAAATTTTATATTCTTGTAATCACCTCTTGTCATAGTCGAAATCATATTACTTTGTTGACATAGGCGACATTTGCCAAATAATATAAATTATGTGTCCTTGATTTTAATCTTTTTGAACAAAAACTTCACGTCCTCCAGTTTTGTGATTCTCTTGCGGGTTAGATTTTTCACCGCAAAATTGTCAAAATTATTATTGTAATTTTTCCCTTTCTATGTGATTAAAGACATGTCTATGACTCACCATGCTCAAAGGTTTACGCTTATAGACTTAGGGCACAACTTTTTTGCACCTTTGGAACATAAATTGACTTAGATTTTTGTTGCAAAGCTACTATTTAAAAAAAAATAATGTAACAACTCAACAACATTTGAATGATTTAATATTTGTGATATATAATTGATCATTGAGTCTTCAATATTATGCAAGTGACCGTATTGATCAAATTTGTTAATAGATATATATGATAAAATGAATGATTGATGAGTAGAGTGGATGAAGAATCTAATCGACAAGATGAATTGGTGTTTGATGAGGATTATTTAAAATGGCAAGGGGTTGTGCCTTGCTTTCATAAGGCATGTGCTTGTGCCTTGCGACTAGGTTCCATAAACCATTTGCGCATTGATGCGCCTTGGGCCTCAAACATGTTCTACCTTTTAGATAAATAAATGTCTCTAAACAAATTACCAAGTCAATAAATAGTTCTTACATCGGGTGCATTATTACATAATCATGCAATTTTTATGAATATAAATGGATAAACTAAAGCATCAACTCTCCGCCTCAAGCATGGTACCCCAATGTGTGTTTATGCATTTGCATAAAATTATGTCACTGTCATGGAAGGGCTGAAGTTAAATATGAACTAGGTCTAAAATAAGTTGGAACTAATATGTAGGAGGCAGAGATAGGATCGTCTTATAGATGATCCGAGCCGATAGTCGCGTTCAGTGCGACGATGATATACTCTTATGTATTTTTCATATTTTTATTCAATGTAAAATTAGTGGATTTATGTTCTAGACAATCGTGGTCGTCCGCCATGAGTTCTAAGTCTATAAACAGGGGTATAGAGGCTTATTTTCTTATATTGCCAAATTTGGAGAGAATTTTGAGCTCTTGTGATTACTCCGCTATAGTCTTGGCCTAGATTAGTTGTCCCTTTCCTTTTCGCCGGTCACCACCAGACCCCCACTGTCCACCACCACCTTCGACTGCCGGCCAACCCACTCATTCCCCTCTCCACTATCTAACTTTTTGTAATAACTCTCTTTAACCTCCCCTAATTACTCCCACTTACTACCACAACTGCCAGTTAATGAAAAAATGACCATTTATAGTAGTTATTCCTCTCTTAACTGCCGATTCTCCATTCAAACAGCCAGTATCCCACTATCTCCTCCCACGCCGATCCTCACACAATTAGCTTCGTTATTCATATTGATTTCACCCAACAGAAATTTGCCCGGCCCCTCCTGAAACTCGACCTGCAACCAACACTCCTAGTACGTACACGACATCCAGGGATCCACGATTTGATAATCCCTCCTTCCAAGGCTGCCTGATTCAACCCCTCCCATCACTCCTACAACAACTTACTGACCATCTGCACCATCCTCCAGCCACACATTGTCATTCCCCCAACCTTCTAGCAGTTCACCCTCACAGAGGTCCATTATTGTTGTTGGTTACCTCCCAAAACTCTAAAATCTGCACAATAAACTCTTCTTTCCAAGTACAGAATCTGCAAAATGTGCCTTCATTGGAATACAATTATTAGTGTAAGTTCTAATTTGATGTATTTATTGCTTTGTGTTGATTACTTATTGAAGAACATATAATTTGAGATCTTAATTTTGAAAAAAAACTTATTTTTAATTCTACTTGAAAGATTCATTCACCAAGTAGAAGCACTCTTTACCTAACTTCAACTGATTCTGCTTGTATTTCTAACGCCTAATCTCCAGCTTGAATATTTTTGTATCCTGATATTAATTTCAGAATTTATTACAATTAGACATCTGCCAATTTCAGAATTTATTACAATTAGACATCTGCCAATTTCAGAATTTATTACAATTAGACATCATTTTTTACATCACCGCACTAATAGTCATTCATTAGAGTTTCCTTAGGTCACGATTACATAGACATCCCTTATGTTCGTCCTGCGTCAATACGGCACCTTTGAGTCTAATAATGAGGTAGTATTCAACTAACAAACATTTTTTTTATGAAGTTGCAAATATCTTATAGTTTCATTTGCATGGTTCATCAATTTTGAACTAGGACATTCTAGTGTGATATGTGAATTGATTGTCTATTCCCATTTGGGCCTTCCATGGTTATTAGTTCCATGTAAGTATTACAGCATGCCTCCCAATACAAAACATAAATCATTTGTCACAGCTACTGAGACTACTATATTGATGTCCATCCTGGATGCTCTGACGCATGGTTTACACTGTACACAATGCATCAATGCTCACATGTAAATGGACTTGTCATTGATACCATAACGCCCAACCAATACGTAACACTCTGACGTAACACATTTCCGCGGTGCATCGATTGAAAGCACTAGGTTATATCATGACAAATATTTTCAATGGTAGGCCTATGTTTGACAAAATTTAAAGCTTTCTAACAAATATTATATTTGAGGATTGATGTTCCAACTTCTATAGTAGAAAGTACATACTAAGAACTTATGTACTTTTTGATCTTTTGAATATTGAATGCATATAAGGCTAGCGGAGGCTGACTAGGAGTCACCATCATCAGATGGTTCTAATGTACTAATAGTTGGGCGATGGCTACGGCCAGAAGAGGCAAATAGGAGGGGTCGAGCGTGCCCCAAATTATGGTTAGAGCCCACTCCATCCCCTTAAATTAACCTAGCAACAATTATTGCCCTTAATCTCCTAAGTTGTGTTGGTGACGTATGATTGTTGCCTTGGTTTCCTCATTCCAAATTCTCATGGAAAGATATGCTAATCATTAGGTGGCAGGATGCATCAACCAAGAAGATGGATCGGGTCTTTGTTCATACCCACAAGGAAATCTTCCCAACTGCTCTAGATAGGAAGTACAGCAACAAGAATAAGTATAACCAATTTTTGAGGAAAACAAATCTCACCATATTATCCCTTCTCACATAAAGGTAACACGATACCATGATCTCTTTCTAGGACCTTTTTGGCATGAGCTTGTTCCCACTCCCTTCTCCTGCAGTTGGCCATTCTTGCCCTCCTAAAAATTGCTGTCAATTGTTCTTGCTCGAACTCGCAAGAAAATTAGTGGGAGAAAGAGGTAGATTTTGAAGCGAGCGGAGAATTTTGTGTGTGTGTGGGGGGGGGGGGGGGGGCGAGTGACTACAAATTAAGAGGAGAATATGCGGCTTCAGACCGAGAGGAGTTGCATGGTACTCTTATACAGAGAAGTGAGGGATCATGGTGTATAATAAAAGGGGTTTAGGTTTAGAAAAATACAAATGATTATTTTTCCATAAACCCGTTCCTATGCAATCAAGCTGGCTATCTATAATAAACCAAATAGATGGTTTAAAAAATGGCTGAGGGTATCCATCTATTGCCCAATATATCAAATGAAATTGAATTTGAGAATTGAACTAATTTTAATCTACTTCCTCCCCATAATCTCCCCATAATCAGGCAAATCTTGATCTTTGTCTGAACCTTTGGAAACAAATGACAGTTTCATCAGTATGTTTTTTTTCTTTAGGGACCTGTCTACATAATTCATGTTACTATCTTATTATCTTGTTTTGGACCCATGTGAGCCCCCAGAAGAGGAACTATATGTGATGGGGATTATAGTTTTGGGGCGGGCTTACCCGTGTTGGAGTCTGTTCGGATTTAAATTTGTAGGAGGATGAAGTAGGATCATCGTACAGACGATCCAAGTCTGTAGTTGCGTTCAAAGCGTTGACGCGATTTTTCTTTGTATTTTGTTCGCATTATATTTATGAATATTTCGTATATATGTTGTATCGGTCAATCATAATTGTTCATTGTGTATTTCTTGCCTATAAATATGTTTGTAGAGGTCTTTTGAAGGGCATTGCAAAACTTGGATTAATTCTCATGTTTTCAGTCTTTCCATGGTGCCGAAGCCGTGGAATCCAGGTGTCAAATACTAGATTGTTAGTTATTTATTTAGTCGGTGGTTTTCGTTCTCCATTCCGCCCGTTCATCCACAATTAGTCGTTGGAACCGCTGACTAGTGGAAGTTAATCTGTGGTTACACGTAGAAATCAAGAGAACGAGCCCCCTCATCACAACATCTATGGCCAGAAATCTTCCCCGAATGAAATCCCAATGATTCAAACTTCTCCCAGGCGCAGGACCTCATCTCTTCGGTCCGTTGTTTCGTCGTTGTAGCTCCATTACGTTGTCCATAAAATCGGATCGCTTGTTTTTAGTTGTTCGGTTCACCCATTCCGTCTACAATGTCCCTAGAATTGCCTTTCCCACAACGCTTTCTGGACTCCCCCGAGCTCCTTTCCAACACTGCCATCTCCGTTCTCACATCTCCTTTCCAATCCGTGCCATGTTGAAGCTTTCTGGATTTAGCTTCTTTGTCCTCCCATACTCCATGTCGAGAAGAGAGGTGTCGACTGTGTTGAAGCTCAGGCGGCAAAACTTCATGAGAGCTGGATCCAGGAGTCGGTTACAACGATGGCGAAGCTCAAAGAAAACGATGACGTTAATGGTGAAGATAAATGATATTAATTATAATTATTACTATTGTTATTTTATTATTATATATTATTATTGATGTTATTATTATCGTATATTATTATATTATTATCATATATTATATATTTATTATTATCATATTATATATATATATTAATTGTTATTATTATCATCATATATTAGTATTACTACTATTATTATTTTTATCACAAATATTATTAAATTTACTAATTAATCATGAATAAATATTAATTATAATCAAATTTAGTTATAATAAAATTGTCACTGTTGTTTTACCAAATTGTTCAATCTATTTTTCAGTTATGAATAGCTTTGTCACCGTTGTTTTACCAAACTAATTCTTCATTTCTCACAGCTTCATTCTCACAACACCATTTGCCACTGTCGCCGCCGAAACAAACGGAGCCTTCGTCTTCAATCGAATCCCTTGGAAGCCACCTGAGCGCATCCAGCCACCTGGAACTCCTTTCATTGTCTTCTGCCGAGCCCACTGTAGGCCGCCTGAGTGCATTCACCAGACGAAGACATTGTGGAAACCGTTGCAATGACCCGAGCCCGCATAAACACCCGTCTACCTACTGTTCTGAACCCGTACAGAGGTAAACCTCTTTTAAACGACCCCCTGAACCTCTACAACCCCTTCCCCATCGTCCATAAATCCATCATCCCTCCAACATCAATGTTATGGGTTGTTACAAAAAGTTATGGGGTCTCGAGCATTGAGCCCTTGTTATCCTTATTATTATTGTCTTATTAGGTGAGTGATTAGTTGTAAGAGTCATCTTGTTGCCTATATAAAGGCATGAACATTGTATGCTTGCTATCTATGAAATGAAGTTTTAGTTTCCTTGTCTCTTGTTGTGAGATCTTGGTGGCTCTCTACTCCAACGAGCAATCCCGCCTAGGCAGCTGCGGTTCCAGCTCCACAGTATCCTCCGTCACTACCCATCATCTCCACCTCGATCAACACTCTGGCGAAGTTACCGCGGTTACGGAAGTAGACCCGTAACAACTTTGGTATCAGAGCTTCCTCGGTCCTCTTCCGCCGACGCACGCTAACATCGCCCGACGCTGCCGTCGAAACCACCTTCCAGTGCTCTGCACGCCATCCTCCTTATCCGTTTCACCCCAGCCGACGACCCCCTTCGTCTATCTATACAGTACTCCACGATCGGGACCGCTGTTGTCCACCTTGCCCCTCTCTGCTTCGTCGAGAAGCTCCTTCTGCCTTCGTCGAAGCCTAGCCGGCGAGACACCTGCAACACCCACAGTTCCCAGCCCCCTCCGTTCAACTCCTCCAGCGCCTTCTCGGGCTCTGGCCTTTGACAACAAAAGCACCATCCGCTAGGTCATACTCCGACGCAACTTCGTCTTCCTCCCAGCTATCGACCCGCCAAGCCATCCTCCGCTTGCAACATCTACTTTCTGCGCACGCGCCCCTGCCCTGTCCCCGCACGTAGCACCTTCATCGAGCCCCGCACTTCACCATCTTTTTGAGCCTCATGCCATTCCCCTCGTTCGGCTGCTGCTCGCATACAGGAACCCGGTTCGATCGGGTGGATTGACTCCAACGGCTTTATTTATCCCCCCCAGTGGCGTAATTTATTTCCGCCCCAGCCTTTATTTTTTTCATCGAGCCCAGCGGTCCTGCCGCTGTCATTGCCTCGAGCCCCTCCCCACATCAGTTTTATTTTATTATACCTATTAGCAATGGGCCTCACCCCCTTTCCAAACCAACAACCACAATTCTAATTTAAACCCCTCGGTCAATCCTTCTCCAGCCACATTTCTAATTTTTAGCACCCCCTTCTCTTTTGTTGCCAATATTGGGCGCCACCGCGGCTATCGTGGCCACTCCCAGTCATCCGACCGCCCTGTCACCCGCTTCTCTTCTCGCTACTCATCCCGCACTATGGGTGACTCGTTTGACCAACTAAGTCGGATTATGACCATGCTCCAGGCCGTCATGACACAACAAGCTGCACACACTACTCTCGCGGACCGTCATTAAGAGGCCCTTACTGCGCTCTCCAAGCGCATCGATGATTTGTCTTCTGCCCCAGCACACGATCATACAAGCAGCAGTCAGGCATAACCACTTCTCCGCAATGCCCCGCCTCCCCTGACCGTCCACGAGCCGCCGCCACTCCTCGTGCACCCCGATGCTGTGATTGTTCCACGCTACTCCAGATTGGAATTTACAACCTATGATGGGAAAAGTGATCCCTTGAGATGGCTCACCAAGTGTGAGCAATTCTTCGGCCACTAACAAATTCCGGCAGCAGATCAGATTCATTTAGCATCTTTCCATATGCTCGACTTCGCTGTTTTATGGGCTTCTCGACTTCTCACCGTCCGACCGAATCTGATATGGGATGACTTCAAGCGACTATGCAACTTGCGTTTTGGACCTCCTATCCGCAGTAACACCCTTGACGCACTCACATCTCTACGACAAACGGGGACCATGGACGAGTACTTGGAACAATTTCAGTTTCTCTTGGCGCATATCCCTCTTGCCCTGGATATGCAAGTTGACATTTTCACCGCTGGACTTTGTGAGCGCCTGCAACTGGATGTTGAGTTTGAGGCCCCTTTAGACTTAGTGACTGCTATGAGTCTGGCCCGGCTCTGCGATCGTCGCCTCCAGCTAGCACGGGAGGCCTACCCGCCTGCCACCAACATCGTTCCACAAGACCATATCGAGGGTCCTCCAGCCCCACCGGTCCGCCGAATATCTCGAGCTGAGATGATGCAACGACGCGCCCATGGATTATGTTTTAATTGTGACGAGCAATACATTCGCGACCACAAGTGCAACCGGCTTTTCTACCTTCACGTCGAGAACTCTGACGACGAGGGCATCAGATAAAGCTTAAGGAATGAGGACAAGCTCTTTTTGGAGGACGGATGAATGTTATTGGTTGTTACGTGTTATGGGTTGTTATGTGAAGTTATGAGGTCTCGAGAACCGAACCCTTTTTATCCTTATAATTATTATTGTCTTATTAGGTGAGTGATTAGTTGAAGATGCTATCTATGAAATGAAGTTCTAGTTTCCCTGTCTCTTGTTGTGTGATCTTGGTGGCTCTCTCCTCCAACGAGCAATCCCGCCTAGGCAGCCGCGGTTCCGGCTCCACGGTATCCTCCGCCACTACTCATCATCTCCACCCCCGATCAACACTCCGGCGAAGTTACCACGGTTACGGAAATTGGCCCGTAACAATCAACTAGTTTCTCTGGAGGTCCAAATTGTCACATAAATCTTCCACTTCAGTTCTCGAACCACATCAATCCCACTGTACCAGCCTGGAATCAGCAATGCACGCCTTCATTGGACCTCAACTACACTTGTAAGTTCAGATTTGGAAGTTCTCTTACTTGATATTGAATTCTTTGTTGGAAAATTATGTTATTAAGGATCTTAATTCGTAGTAATTTGTCTAATTACATTGCTATTTGAAAGACATATTCACCAAGCATTTAGTGAAAGTGAAACACTCTTTACTTTGATTCGACTAGCACTTAGTGTTTTTGATTGGGCTTGCTTGCTTTTATGATTATTTTCAGCTCTTTATTGTTATTTTATTGGCCGTGCACCTGCATGGGCTTCACATCGTTTTAGGATCCTAACTCACTACCACACTCACATCTATACATTAGAGTTCCTTTGTGCATACTCACACCAAAACCTTTTTTATCTTTAGTCAATAGGTCTCCTTGAATAGATGTATTTTTCAGATCATGCTACCATTCGAACAATAAGAATTAGATCCCACCATGATCATAGTAAATTAACATGATTTATTTCACAAGGTGTTTCATTTCAAAAAATTTCCCAATAAATGGAATCAATTAAATAAACCTGTATTAATGAAAATTTGGGATGTTACATTTTCAATGACAATTTTTATATCTTTTGGAAAATACTGGTTTTAATGATGTTATTTCATTCTCTTTTTTGTAGCTGTCACCTGCCAACACTATATATTGGGATGGAATACACAAGAACACACAATTTTAAACTTGCCGAGCAGGTATGGAGTTGGTTATTTTATGTAGACCATTATAATTTAAGTTAGCTGTATTCAGATATTGATGTTATTAATGGTTAAATTAGATTGATTAGATTTGCTTATGAAGTGAAATTGCACTAAGTTTTCTCATTGTTGAAAAGTGAAATATGAAACACAATTTTATTGCTTCACATTAACATGAAAAGTGTAAGTATTTGTACATGACAAGGATTTCCTAATGGGACAATAAATGGATCATTACATTGGGCTTATACATAGTTCTTCTATACTCTCCCTCAAGATGGAGCATACAGATTGTAGCCGCTAAATTTTTAAATGAACTGTTTATATAAGGGACAATGTAAGACCTTAGCAAGGATATCAAAAATTTGCTCGACAACGGGTATATTTTATAGGACAATTTACAAAATTAATTAATGAAATGACATAGTACGTTCATTAAAAACTAGATTCTCGACGATATGGAATTATGGATGACAACATGATTATTGCAGTAGAGGACAACCGGAGAGGGAAGGACGACACCAAGATCCGTAAGAAGACTCTCTAGCCAAGTGAGTTCATAAACTGTCATGACCTTCAAACTATTCTCAACCTTTATAGAGTAATTGAGGAGCATGTCACCACCATTTGTTTCTTGCTTCATCAAGTAACTAGGTGCCCTCTAAAATATGTGCAATAGTTATGTCAGAATAGGAGATCAAGGATAAGAGGGCTTATACACAGACCCATATCCCGGAGCTATCTTCAAATATCGAAGGGTTCACCCGATAGCTTGAAGGCGGGATGTTTGAAGAGCATGCATGAATCCATTGACCACGCCAACTTCGAATAAAATATTTGAAGGGTGATAGTCAGATAGATAAGCTTGCCAACAAGGTAATGATAGTACTCCAAATTAGGGAAAAACAGGTTAAAGTTGGTTTGGTGAGCACAGAGCTTATGGTTGGTATCCATTGGTGTTTCAACGGGCTTGCAACCAGGTAGCCCTCATCTTGTAGAAGGTCGATACAGTATTTCAATTAAGACAAAATAAGTCCATCGGGTCGAGGAGCTATCTCACTACCTATGAAGTATCATAGTCGGCCCAAATCTTTGTTTTAAAAATTTGAGGCCATGTACTTCTTGATCAAAAAGATACTATTTAGAATCTTAGATCATCAACCGTTATGATAATATCATCAGCATACACAAGAAGTATCACCGTGCCTTTTTGGCGATGACATATAAATAAGTAGAAGTCTGTAGAACTATGAGTGAATCCATAATTTCAAACGACCTAACTAAACTTATCAAACCAAGTTTGAGTGAACTGTTTGATAGCATAAATAGATTTTTTTAAGGCTGACACGATTCTCTCTCGTGGTTTCATAACAAAAGATTGTTGTATACAAGGTTGTAAATATCAAATGTCAATAACATGTTGGATTGAGTTTTTAAGTATTGGATATCTGAAGTCGGAGACACGTCGAAGATTTTTGAAAATATAAGATTTTCATAATTTATAAATAAAACATTTACTTTATGTATACTATTATAATTTTATATTTTAAAAGTAAAAAAATTAATATAACAATTTGGCTAAGAATGAGTCATGTATTTCTCAAAATAAATTTGAAAAGTATCTAAGATAAAATATGATTAACAAGCACAAAACGATACACTGTAAAATATATTTATTATTATAAAATAATTTTATTTTGATAACAATAAGTTTATAATAATAAAAAATTAAAAGTTAAATATTTCTTATTGGTTATAAGTATTTCCATGATTATTATTTTATATTGAAAACACAAAATAATCAATTAATAATGTGTTAAATGTTTTTATATTTTTGTAATATGAAGTAAAAAACTTGTGTGAAATTATTATATAAAATTGATTATAAGAATAAAATATAAAAAAATGACAAAATAAGTCATATTTATTTAAACATATATAATATAATACATATAGATGATTTAAACATATAATACTAGTCTGATAATATGTCATAAAATAAAAAAGCGGACGATATGTTCAAAATTCGTGTCAGCCGATATATAAGAAAAAGTCGGACATGTTGGCCTATATTTTACAAAAAAGTCATTCTATTTTTTTAGAAAAAAATTCATTTTTCTCTCAAAAATGACATGTCGGATATATCAAAGGACATTTAAAACATTGGCTACATATAGACGGTTTTCGCCATTAGGAAACCATTATTGATATCAAGTTGATGACGATGGTCGACCAAAGAGATTAATACTTGAATCGTATTCAGCTTAGCGAGTGGAGAGAACGTCTTATCATTGTCGATGTTATATTATTGCGTGAAACTGCAGGCCACAAGGAGGGATTTCAAGCGCTCAACCGTTCCTTCAGGATTATGTTTAACAGTGAAGATCCATTTACATCCCACGCGGTATTGGCTGGGAGGAAGTGAAACAAGGTCTTATCTCTGATTAGCCAAGAGAACATCCATTTCATCGTCCATCGCGGCCTAGCACCTCAAATGCTGGAGAGCTTCATGTACAAATGAGGGGGTGAAAATAGAAGACAAATGAGGCTGTGAAACTGTGAAGTTACAAAGATACACAGTGAAAGGAGATTATGAGAGATAGGATGAGTTGTAGAGGGGTGTGCGCTCTTAGTGGGACTTGTAGGGTTTTCAGCTGGCCGAGAAGCGTCATTAATATGGGGCAACTATTTCAGGGCATCTGAACGATGACAACGAGTATATACTTTCAGTGGAGCATGCGGAGTAGGAGGTGGTGTCGGTAGCATGTGAGGTGGTGTGGTGTCTATAAAGATGTTGGTATACAAAATAACAAATGGTAAGTTATCAGGAAGTGTTGAGTAGAAGGGGTGATCCTCATGGAAGGTGACATCAGCGGATATTATTGTTTTTTGAGCGTTGGGAGAGTAACACACATAGTCCTTCTGGGTGCGAGAGTTCCCGATAAAGATATATTTAGGCACGTGGGGCTAACTTGTTAATAGGATGGCCAAGATGATGGATAAAATAGACACCCGAAAACACAAGGCATTAGAGGGAAGAGAGGTATTGAGGGAAACATGGATGGAGAGGGGTATAAAAAAATTTAGGATGGTCGAAGGCATGCTATTGATTAAATTACGTGCAATGGTGATATCGAAGTTTCAATAAATCATGGGAATCTATATTTGGAACATAAGGCAGCGGTCATCCTCAACGAGGTGGCCGTTTTTTTGCTCAGTCACATCATTTTGTTGTGGTGTATAAGCAATTAAGCATATGTCGTTTCATGGAAAATACCTAAGGCATTGCAAGTTTCCTGGATTCCTTGACTAGTACATTCGCTTGCATTATCGGTCCGAAGAATTTTAGTGGAGCTCGGAAATAGAGTATGAGTTTTCATGTAATTTAGACTGATCATGCAATAATATACTCATGTCATGCGATAATGATCATCTATAAAAGTAAGAAAGTAATGATATCAAGATAAACTTTGTTTTACAAGGACCTCAAATGTCCGAATGAATTAAAGTAAACATATCAGAGCTAGTAGTACAATAAAGGTAAAAGGTAGAATGATGATGTTCCTCATAGATACAAGATTCACATGTAAATTCAGAAGATTTAAAATCAGAAAGAACCTTACGTAAAATAGCCGTTTTAAACATTGAATGTCGGCGACATGTCGAATTGTGTTTAGAGAAGTCAATGAGACTTGAATCGCATAGGAGCTGACGAGTTCAGGAGCAAAAGAGACTACAAGTTATATGACAAGAGGAGCTACAAAACCATTGTCGGAATCGACGAGTCCTGTGGCAGGAGGAATTAGCGAGCCTGGACACGGGATGAGTTGGGGAATCCTACGACAGGAGTAAGTAGCATGACCAACACTATATGAATCAGAAAGTCATGCGATAAGGGGAATTGACGAGACCTGCACTAGATAAGTCGACGAGCACATCAATAGGAGTCATCGAGTTTGGGTTCATTTGGAGGAGAGCAAGAGAGGTGGTCAAGAAGACATCGATGTGCAGAATCACCTTTAAGATCATGGAGCAAACATCTGAGAGAGATGAAATAGTGAGAGAGCATAAGATGTTGACACAAACAATTTATGCCTTAACGAGTGTCTTGTAGAAGGATATCTTGCCCAGAGTAGAACGACTTCAATTTATCCCACACGTTCTTTGCAATCTCGTGGTTCATCGCTATGAGATACAACTCATTATCCATGGAATTCAATCCAAGTCTGAACTTGGCCATTATCCCAGAGTTATTGCTTCGTAGGCTTAACACGCGGATCATGAGTCAAATGATGAAGAACACCCTTGGTCTAGAGTACTTGACGCTCCCAATGGACCAACTCAACAAAATGTTATCAGTGAGCTCAAGTCGAGGGCATGGTCAAGCCTGGTGTTTTACGAGTTTTGGAAGCAGGGAGAGTGATTTTGGGAAGCCTTATAAAAGGACGAAGAGTTTCTGTGGCAGGAGACCGCAAGCTCTGATCTAAAAGAGTTGGCTAGCACGAGTACGTATGTGTTGGAGAGCTCTGGGTTTATAGAAGTCGGTGAGACCTGGATCACAGGAGGAAATTAGGAGCTGGCTAGTCTAGGAGCAGAAGAAACTGTGATTTCTACATCAAGAGGAGCATTGAGACTAACGTCGTACTTGACGAGTCCTGTGGCAGTAGGAATCAACGAGCCCAGACGCGGGATGACCAATGAGTCGGGAAGTCTACGATAGGAGGAAGCGGTGCAACCTATGCTAGATGAGTCAGTGAGTCTTGTGGAAGGGGGAACTGACTAGACTTGTGCTAGATAAGTCGACAAGCACATCAACAGGAGTCGGTAAGTTCGGGTTCAGATGGTGGTGTGCTTAGCAGCAGTTTGGATGCCTATAAAGTCAGGGCGGGGGTTAGTTTCAAACAAAAAATGGAGAACTGAATTTTGCGAGCTCCAAGTCGAGTATCTACGAGCTTCAATTTTTGCCTGGCGAGCTCCGTGGGCTCAAGGCAGAAGGTCTACATGGCAGGTAGATTTCACAGAGGAAGTGAGCTCAATCGGCGAGAGGAGCACAATAGTCGAGAGTTTTACTTCAGGAATCATGCGGCTCTGATACCTTATTGAAAATTAAAATATGAAGCCCAATAATTTTATTACTTCACATTAACTTGAAAAATACAAGTACTTGTACATGTGTATATTATATATATGAGGAAGGAGTGAGATCTTAACTTCAAACCAAGGTGTGAGACTAATCTATGCATGAAGGGGATCTCCTAATGACCCAAGAAAGTGGGAATTTGCAAGAGGCTTATACATAGTTCTTTTATACTCACTATCAAATCGACAAATGCGTATTGATCATTTATACTGTAATGAGTTATCTTTCTATATCAGGCTATCGTCGACAAATAGAATGTGAGATACAATATATCACGGTATGCTCGATTCCCACACTTGTGAGAAGGATCCCTCTAATAATCGTCTCTCTTTGAGAGCATAGACAAAACAAGCTCAAATACATTGCTGATAACTCACCTCCACTCTCTTATAATGGCAACATTGGTGAATGCACTAAACAACAACAATGCCATTGGGGCTACATTGACTACCACGAGGCGCGTTGAAGTACAAGGGAGTCATCTTTGTATCGACACACCTCTCTTGAAAATCGACCTTTTCCTTAAGGTCTAGGTCCGTAAGAGGTCATCATTGAGCGTCAGTGGATTCATTCCAGCGAATTTATGATTATCATCTTCAACACCGGTCAACAAGCATGTCCTTGTGAGGGCATTTGTGGGTGGGTGTGTATGGCTTGTGGCAACGAAAACAAAGACCCTTGCAGCGAAGCTCGAGGTAGTACTGGTGAGATAAACATTGGGCTAACAAGGGTACCGATGGAGGCGGAAGTGGAGGAACTGGTGGTGGCGGCGACGAGTCGACCGACGGGGCCCCAGGTATAACCATGTGATCCAAATGATGGAAAGTGGGTTGTGATTTTGGCAGTAACAACAGCTGTTGTGGTGGTTAGGTAGAGGAGGTCTGTTACGTTGTGTAGATTTCTGCGTCGAGGCAACGAGCTTGCTCCTGACATTGGAAAGAGTAGTCGGGTTGTGGACTCAAAGGAATGCCCGCAGATGGGTTGTATCCCCCCCAGATAATTGCCTGGGTATATGACGTAGACATGCGTGGTGACCTTAATGAACTTGGCGATGTAGGTGACGATAGTGTCAGACTATGAATGGAGCTGAGATGCTCATAAGCATTAACCGCTTGGCTGGTGCATTACCAATGGTAAATGACCAATCATATTCATATGATTGCAGTAGTAAATTTATTCACAAAGTCCAACATGATATGCATTAATGCAAACCGATCAAACAAATCAATGGCTAATATAACCCAGTTCTTATCCTTCGTTCTACTTTTAACCAGTATACGTGCGAAGCAACGAAAGAAGGATATCATGCAACAACGTCGACCTTCCATATATGACAACAATGATCTCTCATTCAGTACAGTCATAGCATCACCTTTAGTGCGTACACTTAAATTTGAAGGAAATCCTGAAGATGTCATATACTGTCTCTTGTACGCTAGATAACCGACACCTGCCAATGTACGTTGTGAGAAGTTCATGAAGAGCAAAAATTGCTTCACACCAATGCTTCGTCTTAACGTCTATCCTAGGCTCACGTTGAGCAAACTTAACCGCATTAGGCAGTAAAGCTTTAAATGTAACACCTATCCTATGAAGACCCAATACGTTCAATTTCAATACATCAATATCATCAATTGTCTCACGAGATAAGAAAGTGAACACTATTGGTTCTTCAAGACCGAGCGACGTCTGAAAGGAATATAGCGAACCTGACTTCACGCGCCTAATAAATTCTATTTTATTCCACATATGGTGTCATTCCATCACAATTTCTAAGTTACGTGAACTCAACCATTTATAATGGGTGTCACTAGCCACAGAGTAAAATGTCAGACGTGAATCTTCAACATCAATCATTCTATCTACTGTATCTTGGCGCCTATGCGTCGCACCAACATAATACCCGAATTCATTCACACATTCTGGCAGCAATTCAAGGTCATTGATACTTGTCTCATCATTTGGAGACCATAAAGGTCCTACACTATCATAAGCTGTAATCCTCGACGGTGGATCATTGTTAGAACTATGAATGGAATATGCGTCATCGCTAATTGCAAGCGCATTTTGGTCGAAACCACCCGACTGAAAGATAATATTGTGAAACTCACCGGTTCCAGGACTACCAGCGGTATACTTAGACACAATTATAGAATTATAATTGTGGCTAACAACAATGACGGGTGATGGTAAGACAATCACAAATATTTATTTGAGATTTATGGTTGGTGATATTTGTGCAAACGTTGGGTTCAACGTAATTGACGTTGATGGTTGTGATAACCGGTGATGATACATAAGTGATTTAATTCTTAAAGTCTAGGTTGACCGAAGAATTTGAAGTGAAGGATCTTGGACCTCTCAAGTAATTTTTGGTAAAAAGATGGCCATATCTAAACATGAGATTTTTTTATCTCAAAAGAAGTATGTTTTGGATTTGCCTTAAACAGCTGGAATGCTCGGATGCAGGCCAGCTAACACCCCAATTAAGATCAATCACAAGCTTGAAAGGGATGGCGGAGAAGTTGTTGATGACATACCAGGTTTTCAACGACTGGTGGGGAAGCTTATCTATCTCTCCCATGCTCGTCTGACATATCTTATGTTGTGGGGTCCTTAGTCAGTACATGCATTCACCTAAATCACATCACCTTGATGTTGCATACATAGCCCTGAGTTATCTCAAATCCTCTCCTGACAAGGGAATACTGTTCTCACCTAACGAGACATTGACAATAGAAGTTTATACTGATTCGGACTGGGCAGTTTCAGTCGACGACCAGAGGTCGACATCAAGGTATTGCTCTCTTGTTGGGGGAAATTTGATGACCTGGAGGAGCAAGAAACAATACGTTGCAGCCAGATCCAGCACTAAGCCCGAGTTCCGTACTATGGCACAAGGGATATGTGATGGGTTGTGGATTCAGTCGATTATGAAGGATCTTGGTGTAGAGTGTGTTGGTCCAATCATGATCTATTGTGATAATAAAGCTGCTATCCGCATTGCCCACAATCCAGTCCAACATGATCATACCAAACACATGGAGATCAACAGACACTTTTTAAGGAAAACATAGTTAGGGATTTGTGAGTACCCCTTTTGTTCCATCAAACCAGCAACTTGCAAATGTGCTTATCAAAGGGCAGAGTCTGAGCTCATTTGACAAAATATTGGGCAAGTTGGACATGACAGACATTACACTCTCAACTTGAGGGGGTGTGTTGGTGAAAATAGTTTTATACCCATATATATATATTGGCTGCCTCGTAAGTAATAATACAATTTCATTTTTTCCCTCAACAAAAGATAATATATTGTTGAGAGCTGTGCAGTCCATATCTTTCAGTCATCTGGAGAAGCTTCCATTTGTGTGTGTCTTTATTTTGATACTGTGATATTATGTTTATATAAATGTGGAAGAGTAATTGTCATATTTTATGGATAGATTTGTTGATCCATGTTTTGATATTATAGAGTCAAAATTTACTCACATGGATCTGAATAAATACTTGTAGATTTTATCAAGCATGGTGGATGTTATGAAACTTATATTGATGCATCAATTGTAATCTTCAATATTCGATCTCAATTTAAATCTGAGTTCTAGTACAAACTTTTGACATGTGAAGCTACTATACAAGTGATCTTTCCTTGATTCTATAATTATTTTTGTTTTTTGTTTGTGTAAGTAGGAATTGATTTGAGTTCTTTCCTTTGCTGGTTTTCTTCTCAGTTTATTTTACAGGCAAGGACAATATGCCCTTCAGATCCATTAGTGTACAACGAACTTGGAGTTGTTGCATATCATATGAAAGAGTAAGTAACTTTATCCCTGTTTCATTGCCTATTTATTTAACTTTTGATATCTTAGATAGTTCTCTTAATTTTTCTCATTTGGATGTGTTACATTTACTTGTATCAACACATTTCTTTCTTTTAATAGGCATCTGAGAACTAGTGGTCTTGTGCTTTAGGTTACGATCGAACTCTTATTTCTTAGATGGACAACAACGAATTTAAACGTTATTTCTTTCTTTTTCCTCCTCTCCCCCTATCTGATCGTCTCATCTTTTTTCTCATGTTCTCACCCCTCACTGACAATGCATAAACACATGAATGCATGCATGCACAGTGAAGGTCTGATTCTTTTTGTAGGGTTTAAGTGTTATTGAGATAAATGTATGTGATTAGTGTTATATATATATATATATATTATAAAAAGAAATACTTTCTTGCACACATTGAAGCCATGAATGAACCACACAATGAATCATAGCCGTTCGATCTATGAAATAATGCATGCACATAGCCATTACCAGCAAAAATTCCTCCCTGGATCCCGTTAAAAATCTGATGCTCTGTCGCCTCCCTCGCGAAGTTTTTCCGCAAGCCTACGCCACCGGCAGTGGAGCCGCCGCCGGCTTGACCGGATCCCACCGGTGAGTTCGTCGGGCCCCGGCGAACTCGCAGGGGGTTGTCCAACAACGAGCGGGCAGGGCCACCGCCGGCTGTGGCCCTGTCTGTGAGGCCCAGTTTAGGGCTCACGAGCAAGGCTACCGTCGGCTGCCCTGCCCGTTCGCCGTCGGACAACCCCCGACGAGTTCGCCGTCGGACAACCCCCGACGAGTTCGCCGAAGCCCGACGAACCCGCCGGGGCCCTGGCCGTTCGCTGCCGGACAACCCCCGGCGAGTCGTCGGGTACTCCGGTCAGGCCGCCGCTAGCATCAAACCCTAACAGTCTGTGGCTCCCATTAGTCCCACATCGCTGAAGAGGCTTTCTTGGGTTTAATTAATAACAAGTGCTTTAATGGTTTGAAATTAATAACAAGTCCTTGATGGCTGCCGCAACCCTGGTGAGGCCCAGCTTGCTATTGGGCCAAGCTAGGCCGTCCTCTGCCGCCTCTTTTTTTTAATGTTTTTATTTTATTTTGTTTTTTCAAATTATTTTTTATTTCTTAGAAAAAAAATCAAAACAAATAATTTGAAATATTAAAAAACATTTAATTTTGAAAAAAAGAAGACCAAAAAAAATAATTTCAAATATTTAAAAAATATTTGTACAAAATAACAAACAAAATAGTTTTAAATAAGCCCGTCGGGGGCAGGCGAAGCCTGCTGGCCACGGTTCGGGTACTGTTGCGTGGGGCACGAGGGCCCCCGTGCACTGTCACTCATGTATATATATATATATTTGTGATGGTTCTGTTATACAGAAAAAAAATATAATTATTATTGGTTGGCAAGTTCTATGATTTCACAAGTTTAATTTTGTATTTGATAGCAATTTAGAGGATAGAAGATTGTTCGTAGATAGAAATCAAAATACAACCTTGCGAGGTATGCTTGCGTCAATTACTTGATATCCGATTTCCCCTCAGGATCCCTCTCAATGTAATTTACAAGACTTCTTGACATGAGTCTCTAGGACACTACTTTCCTTCATATAAGAGGGGTCTCGCTGATGATTAAAATGACCAAAATGGCCGTCAAGAGGGAAATATACATAGGAAGTAATGTTCGTATCAATACTCTATTCCTCAAAATTGACCTTGTTTGTAAGTGTGAGTTCTGGCAAGACCATGCTCGAGCTTTCTTTTATATAAGAGAGGTCTCACTAATGATTAAAATGACAAAAATGGACGTCGAGAGGGAAATATACATAGGACGTAATGTTCGTATCATTACTCTATTCCTCAAAATTGACCTTGTTTGTAAGGGTGAGTTCTGGTGGGACCATGCTCGAGCTTAAGAGCCTCAAAGTACGCAAATATGATATCTCCAAACATGTTCCTTGTTATGGTGGGGCCATGCCACTCGGGCACTCCGGCATCGGGAGGCAACCGAGCATCCAGGGGCCCACGGCTGGTTTCGTTACCACTAACCATCTGGCCCTCATTCGACCCGTAGATCCATAACAGGTCTACAGACCATACATCCCAACCCATTACCGCATTTGTTCCCAGTGCAGCGGGATGTTGTGGTCGGGCATCAAACCCGGAACCTCCTTGATAAGAAGCGCTTAACGCCTGCCCTCATCACCAACTGAGCGTTAAGTTGGTTCAAGGAGGTTTCAGGTTCAGGGAGATTCCGGGTCAGTTGCTCGGCCTCAACATCCCGCCGCACTGAGAACAGGTGTGGTAATGGGTTGGGGTGTATGCTCTCTAGACCTGTTAGTGGGTAGCGGAGCCAGCCGTGGGCCCCTTGATACCCGGTTGCCTCCCAATGCCAAAGTGCCCAAGTGGTATGGCCCACCGTAACATTCCTTCTTTAAGAAGCCTGGGTGTGTTACCACCATATTGAGGGTACTGATATCACGAAATTATTTTTTACTCTTTTGCATGCAGCATGATATGAATAAACTTAGGTTTATTTATACCACATCTGTGAAGTTGATATTAGTAAATTTTTATTCGAGTGTGTTTAATCTCAAATGACATCATAATAGTTTTTTCATACCGTTTCATTTTGGTTACACGCAAGCCGCATGATATGAATAAACTTATGTTTATTTATACCGCATTTTTGAAGTTTATCTTAGTAAATTTTTGATCGAATGTGTTTAATCTCAAATGCCGTCATAATAGATTTTTCATACCGTTTCATTTAGATTACACGCACAGCTAGTTGCTTCTTTGTATTTTAACATATTTATTTATGTCATTGCACATAAATTAATTTCACCATGAACATGAGATTTCAAAAAGGCAGTGTTTACTCTCAAATTTTGAATGGATTGATGTTGCATTTAATAAGATTAAGGTTAATCTAAGGAACTTTGTCAACTTGTTGTACCAACGTATAAAAATGCGTCTGTTAAGATAGATATTACTAATCATCACCTTGCACTATATCACACAAGCAATTTTTAAAATTTCCCCTTTCTGATGTACTAACTAAATGTTAAAATTGAAGCCTTGGTAATTTTTTTAAGTTTCCCCTTTATGATGACGAGTCTTATAAATTTAATTAAAAACAAACTAAATGCTAAAATTGAAGTCTTGGCAGTTATTACATGTTAAATTTGTTGAGATTTCTTATCAAATGATGGTCAGCGCAATGAGTTTATATTTGATCTATGCTATCTATATCAAATAATATAAAAAATCTGTTGAAAATTATTGAGTTTAATTTACATATCTATGAGCCTTGTATTGCACGTTTCTTTATGGAAGCTTAGGTTTAAAGATATTTTTGAAACCAGTGCTACATAGATCACATCGCTTATTAATTATTCACTTTGGTTATTGTAGAGAAATACGAAATACATGAAAATAAAAGGAAAATTTTTAATATCTTATTATTTTCCCCATAACATCATAAGCATCAACTACAAGTATTTGCACATATATATAGGAAGGAGAAGTGAAGCTACAACTCCATTCTGAGATGTGAGACTAAACTTTATACACTAATGTGCTCTCCAGTGGGTCATTGTATGTGTCTTTATGCAGATTATTTCAACACTCCCCTACAAGTTGTGGCATACAAATCGTAGGAGCGAAGCTTGGACAAAAACTGATGATATAATGGCCGAAGTAAGGCCTTAGGGAGGATTTCAACAACTTGCTCAGCAGCAGAAACATGTCTTAAGTCTAATTTTTAAATTGAACCTTTTTCCAAATAAAATGATAACAACCTCGATGTGCTTGGTACGTTCATGGAACACGGGATTCTTAACATTATGAATATTAGCTTGGCTGTCACAAAAGAGAGTGGCCGGAAAGTGGAGTTTCATACCCAGATTACTTAGAAGACTCTCTAACCATGTGAGTTCCGAAACGATAGAAGTCGTTGATCAATACTCGGCTTTTGCAAATGATTGTACAATCACAGTTTTCTTCTTGCTCTGCCAGGTGACAAAATGTCCACCAAAGTATGTGTAGTACCCACTTGTGGATTGATGATCATCAAGAGAACTAGCATAATCAACATCAGAGTAGACAACAAGTGATAAAGAGGAGAGCTTATATATAAGCTCTTTCCCCGGAGCAGTCTTCAGATATCGAAGGATGCGCTTAACAGCCTGGAGATGGGAGATCCTTTGAGCATGCATAAAGCTACTGACCACCCCAATGACAAAAAATATATCAGGTCTTGTAATTTTAAAGTAAATGAGCTTGCCCACAAGATGACGATATTACTCTAGGTTAGGGAGTAGTAGATCAGAATAGGTTGTATGAGCGCAAAGCATTTGATTTCCATCCATAGGGATATTAGAAGGCTTGCATCCAAAGTAGTCGGCGTTATGAAGTAGGTCAAGACAGTACTTCCGTTGAGACAGAACGAGATCATCAGGTCGATGAGCCACCTTGATGCTAAGAAAATATCGGAGAAACCCCAAATTCTTAATCTAAAATCTTGATTCCTAGTGTTGCTTGATCACAACTATACCATTGAGATCATCACCATTGATGATAATATCATCAACATACACTAAAAGGATCATTGTGTCTGTCAGGCGGTGACGACTGAATAAAGAAAAGTCGTTCGAGCTCTGAGTGAAGTCAACATTGTGAACAACTCGATTGATATTATCAATGGCCCGAGGAGACTGTTTGAGACCATGGAGAAATTTCTTGAGGTGGCATACAAGAGACTCCCCTATGGTTTCATAAGCAGGAGGCTGCTGCGCGGAGACAGTCTCAACGAGGTAGTCATTTAAGAAAGCATTTTTTTATGTCAAGTTGATGTAACGACCAATGTCGATGAACAACCAATGAGATCAGGACCCAAACTGTATTCAACTTTGCAAGATGTGAGAGTCTCTTTGTAGTCGTGGTCGTGTTGCTGAGTAAAACCACTAGCCACAAAATGAGCTTTTAGACGTTCAATATCCCCATCAGGACCATGCTTCACAGGGAAGACCCACTTACATATGACACATGTTTGTCTTTAAGAAAGAGTGACAAGGTCCCAAGTGCGATTAGCCCAGAGGGCAAACATTTCTTCATTCTTAGCGGCCATCCACCCCGGATACCAAAGAGCCTCCTGTAGAGAAGAAGGGGTGAAAATATAGGATAGAGGGGTCAAAACCCTGTGAAGCACTGATGATAAGCGATGCAAAGAGACTTAATTTGAAAGAGGGTGAACGGTAGAGGTTGGTGCCTAATCAGCGGTCTGTGAAACATCAGTAGGCAGGGGTGACTCTTGTAGGGCAGCAGGCCGTGGAATTCGGCGTATTTATACACGGAGAATAGGTGGTAGCGACGGGGGGGGGGGGGGGGGCAGCCAAGGAGTGGGTAGCAGAGGAGGAGAATCAGTGAAGGTAGGCACGTCGGGACGTGGAAGGCCTGAGGAAGAGGTTCAGATATGTAGAATGGTTGATTTTCAAGGAAGGTGACATCAGCGGAGCTGATAAGTTTCTGATGGGGTGGAAAGTATCAGATGTAGCTCTTCTGGGTACGAGAATAGCCAACAAACATATACTTAGTCGCACGAGGAGTGAACTTATCCATGGCAGGGCCAATATGATGAACAAAGCAGACACAACCAAGACACGAGCTATTAGGGAAAAGGAAGAGGTGTTGGGTAAGGATGGAAAACATGTTGCAAAATTCAGAACATAAGAGGGCATGCCATTAATGAGGTAGCAGACAGTGGGCACTTCAAAATTTCAATAGAAGGCGGGAACTTACATTTGTAACATAAGAGACCTGACAACCTCGGGGAGGTGACGATTTTTTTGCTTGGCCACCATTCTTTTGCATTGTATAGGGACATGAGGTTTGGTGGATTATGCCCGAGGTATTACAGATGTCCTGAACACCATGACTGATATATTCGCGAGCATTATCGGTTCGAAGAAGTTTAAGGGAGCACGAGAATTGGGTTTTAGTCTCAGCAAGAAAAGGGTGAAAGATCCAACAACTCAAATCCATCGTGCATCATATATAACCACGTCATGCGAGAATGATCATCAACAAAAGTAACAAAATAATGATATTCAGAGACACTAGCCACTTTGTAGGGGCCCCAAATATCTGAATGCACTAAATCAAAAGGAGTAGCGATACGAGTACATTGAGGAGAAAAAGTAGAATGATGTTGTTGTCCCATAAATACATCATTCACTTTGAAAATTAGAAAAATAAAAATCCATAAGAACCTGCTTGAAAATAGGCAGAGGAGGTTGTCCAAGACGCCGGTATTAGTCAGTGGATGTGACAGAAGAGAGAACCGAGGGTGGAAGATGCAGAGTTTACATCACATTAGTAAATCGCCCCCTCCCTACCAATGATATTCCGAGTTTTTTGATCCTGCAACACAAAAGAAAACAGAGAAAACGTGAGTGAGCAATTGAGGTCCTGAGTTAAACAACTTATATAAAGAAGATTAAATTGAGAGCCAAGAACATGAATGACAGAGCAGTGAAGAAGAGATGGAGTGAGAGACACATCTCCAGAACCACAGACCGGGGTGGTAACGTCATTGACCACCGTGATAAATTTCAGAGAAGTATCCGAATACCGAGAAAATTTGTGTGGGGTGATGTGGTTGGTAGCCCCAAAGTCCTCCACACCGTATTGTGGGAAAAAAGGTTATACCTTTGTTGGAAGTAGAGGCGACAAAGTTGGAGGCCCGATTAAGCATCCCTCGAAGTTACTGAAGTTCCTCGCGCAAGATATCAACGTCGGAGTGAGAGGAGGGAACATCCACGGCCGGAGAAGCATGAGTCGATGTATTGGATGTCGGTGGTGGAAACACATGTTTCTTGGAGCAGGTGGCCTCAATATGATTTGGGCAGTCACAATAAGTACAAATACGATTGTTCATTCGAGAGGAGCGATTGCGATCATCACGTCTGCCCCCGTAAGAATCATGGCTATCGCCCTGAGACCGAGGAGGAGGGCACATAGCTGGGGAGTGTTGCAGGAGAGGGAGGCATCACGACTTATAGGAGGCGGGGTGATTTTAAGGATCACGGAGCACACATCGGAGAGGGACGGAACACTGAGAGAGGAGAGGATTGTCGCACGGACACTGTGAATATGGGGAGGTAATTGTGCCATTATGAGAGAATTTCCCACGGCCTTTGTGCGCGCAGAACAACAAAATCCAAGGTGGGGGGTTGGTGTCGAAGCCATGCCACAACGAGGGTGTTGGATGTGGCGACAAAGGAGGTCAGATCACTAGTTACACTAGGGTCAACGGCCTGGAGCTGAGTAAAGATATCAAAGAGATGTTGGAGACTACCCTGGCCTGAGTGCAGGGACTGAAGTTCGTCCCACGTTGCTTTGGCAGCCTCGTGATACATGGTCATACGGTATGGTTCAATCTCCATAAAATTGAGATCAAGACTGAACTCGACCATCATCACAGAGCTACTGTTTCGTAGGTTTGATAGGTGGATCGCATGTAATATGATGAAGCAGCTATTTGGTTTGAAGGACACGTCGTACTGAGTGCTCCCATTCCACAAAATTCATCTTCCCATTGAGGTAGATAGTTATAACCCGGAGTTCACCCCGCACGTCTAGAAGGGAAAACGGGGAAAGAGAAAAGGCCATAGGGGGGCCCATAACAAGCCGACGACAAAGCAACTGTCAGTACTAGAAGAGTAACCGCTCAAGGTAAAAGGAGTCGTGATGCACAGTCTAGAGAGGAGTCTGGGCGGTTGCAATAGGGAGGCCACACGAACTGGTCACAAAGGATGAGCACTGCTGGGAGTCCTGGAGGTTGCGGAGATGGCCTCAAAAAGGGAGGTCAGGGCGGCCACAAAGAAAGTCTTGTAAAGAGAAGTGGAGAGTTTCAGGAGACATTGCGGGTAGGAGGGGCAGTCTTTGCGATTGATCCAGGAAGGAGTCCGCACTGGTGGTGCTCGCAAGGAGTAAACGCATGCGCAGATTTTGAGCGGTTAACAGAGCGACAGAGAGTCCTAGTAAGCATCACAGGAGGCCTATAAAATCAAGGAGGGTCCAAGCAGGAGGCACGAAAGGAGCAAAGACGATCCGGGCGGGTTCTGTTAGGGAGTATGCACGGGGGTTCTCGGCAAGTTCTGTTATGGAGTCCGCCCAAAGTGAAAGATGCACGAGATCACGGGCTCATTCGCGTAGAGGTCAAGGGATCGGTAGCTCTGATACTATGTAGAGAAATACGAAACGTATGGAAATAAAAGGGGAATTTATTATCTTATTATTTTCCTCATAATATCATAAACCTCAACTACAAATATTTGTACATGTATATAGAAAGGAGGAGTGAAGCTACAACTCCATCTTGAGATGTGGGACTTCAATGAGCAATTGTATGGGCCCTCCAATGAGAAATTGTATGGGCCTTCATACAAATTATTTCGACAGTTATATTATAATGAATTATTTCTTCTTCTTAGCTATTTTTTGTGGGGAAGTTGGCTCGTCTTTCTTGGGTAATTATCGCAAGTTAACTTTTTGCCTAAAAATGTTATCCATGATATTTTGTCTAGCATGCTTATAATTTTTTACCCCATCCTCCTAACACGTCATATTTTAATTTTGTCTCATTGCTCAAATGAAATAATAAAAAGACAGTGGTGAAGCCACATGTTCTAGGATGCGTTACACATCACTAGTCTCGCTCTAGGGTTTGACATATACCCTTATAGATCGCAGTGGCAAGTTGTTACACGACACTTTACACACCTACCTGGGCCAACACCACCACACATGCTTACATTTGCATTTTGACACTTGTTTTAGTAGAAGGATGTAGGAGAAAGATAATTGAGTGAGTTTATTCTTCCACAAGGGGGTATTTATAACATTACAGAGGGGTGCCACGTCATCGATCCGTGTGCACCAATAATTCCAATAATAAAAACGTACAAAAAAGGATACCTAATTACTACTAATATTCTAATTAATAGTAATATTCAACTCTCCCCCTCAAGTTGAGAATATATATTTATCATTCCCAACTTGTCAATATTATTGTTGAAGTTGTCACTGCTTAGCCCTTTAGTGAAGACATCGGCAAGTTGATCAAAAGAGTTTACGAACGGAGTGCAGATATTTCCCTTGTCAAGGTGATCCCTGATGAAGTGTCTATCAACTTCCACGTGTTTGGTTCTGTCATGTTGGACTGGATTGTGAGCAATACTGATGGCAGCCTTGTTGTCACAGTAGATAGTAATAGGATTGTCCACTTGAAGACCTATTTCTCGAAGAATAGCCTTCAACCAAAGTCCCTCGCAAACACCTTGTGCCATAGCCCTATATTCTGCTTCAGCACTTGATCGTGCAACAATATTCTGCTTCTTGCTTTTCCATGAAACTAGATTACCTCCTACAAAGGTGCAATACCCAGTGGTAGACTTTCTATCATCTTGACTACCAGCCCAATCAGCATCTGTAAATACTTCAACCTTTGGTGATTGGTTGTTTTTGAACAAGATTCCACGACCTGGTGCCTTTTTTAGGTACCGTAACACCCTAAAGGCCGCCTGCTGATGACGAATGGTAGGTGAGTGCATGTACCTGCTTAGAACACCCACAGCATAGGTAATGTCAGGACGAGTATGAGATAAGTATATGAGTCGTCCAACCAAACGTTGATATTTTAAAGCATCAACTTTTTCTCCACTAGTATCTGCATCAATTCTGTGATTAGCCTCAATAGGGGTGTCCGCAGGGAAACACCCAAGCATCCCAGTTTCTTCTAGAAGATCCAAAGTATACTTTCTTTGGGAGATGAAGATCCCTTGTTCAGATCTTGCAACTTCAATTCCCAAGAAATACCTCAGCTTTCCAAGATCTTTAACTTCAAATTCTCTGCTTAGTTGCTTTTTTAGGTGAATGATCTCCTCCAAGTAATCCCCAGTGATGATGATATCATCCACATATACAATAAGGATAGCGATTAGATTACCCTTCCTTTTGACGAAGAGAGTGTGATCAGCTTGGCTTTGAATGTATCCAAGTTTAAGCATGAACGTGTAGAACCGTCTGAACCATGCTCTCGGAGACTGTTTTAAGCCGTACAAGGCTTTTAGGACACGGCATACCTTTTTCTCGGGCCCTTTGATAACAAGGCCAGGAGGAGTGTCCATGTAAACTTCCTCTTCCAGATCACCATTCAAAAAGGCGTTCTTGATGTCGAACTGAAGAAGATCCCATCCTCGATTCACAGCACAAGAGAAAAGAATACGGATTGTGTTCATCTTCGCAACAGGAGCAAAGGTATCTTGGTAGTCAATACCCTGAGCCTGGGTATAGCCCTGAGCCACTAAACGAGCTTTGTACCGCTCCACTATACCATCCTGGTTTTGTTTGACTGTGAAGACCCAGCGGGATCCAACGGTTCGCTTCCCAGGGGGAAGATCAACCAGTTGCCATGTGTTGTTTTTGTGCAAGGCACGCAATTCCTCTTCCATTGCCTGTTTCCATTCAGGCACCTGAATAGCCTCCTGCCATGTCTTAGGAATCATAATAGATGAAAGAGATGAGATAAAAGCTTTATGGGCTGGAGAGAGGTGAGAATAACTGATGTAGTTGGCAATAGGATATTTGGTGCTACCTTGTTTACCAAACAGCTGGGCAAGAGGAATATGAAGGTCATCCTCGGAATCTGGTGAGGAGGCAGTCACCGGCACTGGAGAAACATCCACGGACTGTCCTTGCTCGTCAGTTTTGGGGCGGCGAGAGTAAGTGTATAATATAGGTGGAGCGGAGGTGGAAACAATAGGAAGAGAAGATTCGATGGGAGCAGCGGCAGAGGAAGGAGAAGAGGTGACAACAATAGGAGAAGAGGTGACAACAATAGGAGAAGAGGTGACAACAATAGGAAGAGGAGACTCGATGGTCTCGTCATCGGTAGAGATCTCCCCCTGACGAGGGCCAAAGTAGGACTCCCCCTCGCGAAAGGTAACATCCACGGTGCAATAATATCGATGAGTCGGAGGATGATAACACCGATACCCTTTGGTAGTAGGGGAGTATCCAACGAAAACACACCGGAGGGAACGTGCATCCAGCTTATCGCGATGCGGAGTATGAACATGGACAAAACAAACGGAGCCAAAAATGCGTGGGGGAAGATGAGAAGTGTGAACCACGTGGTTTTGGGCAAGACGAGATAGAGGCGTATCAAAGGAGAGGGCGCGAGACGGAAGCCGATTAATGAGATGCGCGGCGGTGAGAACGGCATCACCCCAGTAGGATTTGGGAAGGTGCATTGCAAGGAGTAAACACCGAGCCACCTCCAGCAAGTGGCGATTCTTTCGCTCGGCCACCCCATTTTGGGTTGAAGTATGAACACACGTGGTTTGATGCAGGATGCCATGATTGGCAAGATAGGCGCCGAACTTACCCCGGTCATCATACTCCCCACCATTATCACTACGAAGCACACGAATAGTCCCTCCAAATTGTTGGGAGACCATTTTATGAAAATTTTG
This sequence comes from Platanthera zijinensis, assembly GCA_039513925.1. Lineage (NCBI taxonomy): Eukaryota > Viridiplantae > Streptophyta > Magnoliopsida > Asparagales > Orchidaceae > Platanthera > Platanthera zijinensis. The sequence goes on along the minus strand of CM077085.1, from coordinate 17,600,049 downwards.
AAAACAGGGAAAAACATCACTTTTTTGTTTCAGCAAATATAACCACGTAGTGCGGGAGTGACAATCAATAAACGTAACAAACTATTTATAACCAGATAAGGATGTTACCCTGGAGGGTCCCCAAACATCAGAATGAATAACATCAAAAGGTTGTAAACTAGGAACAGAAAGATGACGTGTTTTTTGACGAACATGCTTAGACAGCTCACAAGCATCACAAGAAAAAGAGCGAAGTACATGAGTAAAGGCAGGAAACAGTTTAGTAAGATATAAAGGGGAGGGATGACCCAAGCGTTGATGCCAGCGTCGGACATCGTGGAGAGTAGGAGCTTTGGTGGAAGATAGAGCACTGGGAGAAGCGTGGTTGAGCAAGTATAGTCCGCCAACATTTCTACCACTGCCAAGCGTCCGCCTCGTAGCCAGATCCTGAAAAACACAAACATCAGGGAAAAAAGTTACAGAGCAGTTTAAGGAAGTAGTCAAGTGACTAATAGAAAGCAAATTTCGAGGAAAAGACGGGACATGTAACACTGAGGAAAGTGATAGGTCAGGAGAACAAGATACAGTCCCTTTACCAGCAATGGCGGAGAGAGAGCCATTAGCAGCAATAACCTTATCACGACCAGAAAGAGGAGTATATGAGGTAAAACCTGAGGCAGAGCCAGTCATGTGGTCTGTCGCACCGGAGTCGATAATCCACTCAGAGGGGGTGGAAGACACAGCATGAGCACTAGTCAGACCAGAAGTGGCAACGGCAGCATGAGAGGCAACGGGAGTAGACTCTGTGTGGGAGCGTAGCATACGACGGAAGGCCTCTAACTCGGCCACAGATAAACCGCCAGCGGGTTCCTCCAGAACCTCAGTAGAGTGCGCAGAAGACTGAAAACGGTCACCAGAAAAACGACCACCACCACGATGTCCACCCCTACCACGAGTACCAGAACCACGACCGGCTGGTGCAAGGTGTGGATGTAGTCGAAAACAGGAGTCTTTGATGTGACCTTTCTTCCCACAGTGACTGCAAACAGGAGGGGGGCCTCGAGAAATCCCGGCTAGCGCAGAGTGATCAGTAGTAGGGCCAAGAGTGCGTCGACGGTTCTCATCGCTGAGGAGCATGCCGAAGGCTTCTCGAAGAGACGGAAGAGGCTCACGGTGAAGGACATGCAGACGAACAGCGTCAAACTCCATGTTGAGCCCCATCAGAAACACATGAATGCGGAAGCGATCTTTATCTCTCTGTAGGGCTATGGCATCAGCCGTACAAGCAGCAGTAAAGGTGTTGAAGAAGTCGAGTTCCTGATAAAGGCGCTCAAACTCAGAGTAATAGGCGGCAACGGTCATGGTGCCTTGCTTGAGCTCGAGGACACGGCGAGTGAGTTCATATATTTGCATCGAACTGCCCGCCTGGGAGTAGGTGTCACGGGCGCGAGACCAGATGTCGTAGGCAGAATCCAAAAGCATATAGCTGCGGTACACCTGAGGGGACATGGAGTGAAGTAACCACGAGACTACCAAGGAGTTGTCCGCATCCCATTTTTTCCAAGAGGGATCGGCACGTGGGGGCTCCATTGTGGTACCATCAATAAGACCATACAACTGGTGACTGCGAATAGCATGTTGGGCAGCCCGGGACCATTCCAGGTAGTTCGTGCCATCTAAGGCAACGGTAGTGATCTTCAATGAGCCAGACGATCCATGACTCCGGGGAGGATCGACGGTCAAACTGGTATGTCCGCTGGACAGAGGAGGTGATATACCGGGAAGAGTACCGGACTGAGAAGCCGAGGAGACGGTTGATTGATCTTCCATTAAAAAAAAAATTATGTCGACAGAGAACACCTTCGACGAGTGTCCCTTAGATCATAACGCCGGACGGGACACAAGAGGATGCGAGCATGGCGTCTCCGGTTTCCCCCATGTAGAAAACGGCCGGAGACACGAGGGAAGGAGGCGGCAACATAGGGATCCAGCCGCTCAAGCCAGCGCTAGAAGCCGGCTGGATCCCGGCAGAGGAAGCAACCGCGGAGGCGGCGGGAAGAGGCCGACGGAGGCCTGAGGGAGAGGCGAGGCCGGCGGATCCCTGGGAGCCCGCAAAAAAAAACTGCGGGAAGAAGGCGGCGGGACAGGCGGAGTCGGCGGGCTGGCGGGATCGGCGGATCGCTACTCCAGCGGGGCCTGCGGGTCGCTACTCCAGCGGGGCCAGCGGGCCGGCGGCGGAACGGCGAGATCGGCCGGTATCCAGCGGGATAGTGCCGGAAGGGGGCGAGCGGTGCGTGCGGGCCGGCGTGCGTGAAGGCGAGTACGGGATGAGCGGGGCGTGCGGGAATGAGAAATTAGGGCGATGGATTTGCTCTGATACCAAGTAGAAGGATGTAGGAGAAAGATAATTGAGTGAGTTTATTCTTCCACAAGGGGGTATTTATAACATTACAGAGGGGTGCCACGTCATCGATCCGTGTGCACCAATAATTCCAATAATAAAAACGTACAAAAAAGGATACCTAATTACTACTAATATTCTAATTAATAGTAATATTCAACTCTCCCCCTCAAGTTGAGAATATATATTTATCATTCCCAACTTGTCAATATTATTGTTGAAGTTGTCACTGCTTAGCCCTTTAGTGAAGACATCGGCAAGTTGATCAAAAGAGTTTACGAACGGAGTGCAGATATTTCCCTTGTCAAGGTGATCCCTGATGAAGTGTCTATCAACTTCCACGTGTTTGGTTCTGTCATGTTGGACTGGATTGTGAGCAATACTGATGGCAGCCTTGTTGTCACAGTAGATAGTAATAGGATTGTCCACTTGAAGACCTATTTCTCGAAGAATAGCCTTCAACCAAAGTCCCTCGCAAACACCTTGTGCCATAGCCCTATATTCTGCTTCAGCACTTGATCGTGCAACAACATTCTGCTTCTTGCTTTTCCATGAAACTAGATTACCTCCTACAAAGGTGCAATACCCAGTGGTAGACTTTCTATCATCTTGACTACCAGCCCAATCAGCATCTGTAAATACTTCAACCTTTGGTGATTGGTTGTTTTTGAACAAGATTCCACGACCTGGTGCCTTTTTTAGGTACCGTAACACCCTAAAGGCCGCCTGCTGATGACGAATGGTAGGTGAGTGCATGTACCTGCTTAGAACACCCACAGCATAGGTAATGTCAGGACGAGTATGAGATAAGTATATGAGTCGTCCAACCAAACGTTGATATTTTAAAGCATCAACTTTTTCTCCACTAGTATCTGCATCAATTCTGTGATTAGCCTCAATAGGGGTGTCCGCAGGGAAACACCCAAGCATCCCAGTTTCTTCTAGAAGATCCAAAGTATACTTTCTTTGGGAGATGAAGATCCCTTGTTCAGATCTTGCAACTTCAATTCCCAAGAAATACCTCAGCTTTCCAAGATCTTTAACTTCAAATTCTCTGCTTAGTTGCTTTTTTAGGTGAATGATCTCCTCCAAGTAATCCCCAGTGATGATGATATCATCCACATATACAATAAGGATAGCGATTAGATTACCCTTCCTTTTGACGAAGAGAGTGTGATCAGCTTGGCTTTGAATGTATCCAAGTTTAAGCATGAACGTGTAGAACCGTCTGAACCATGCTCTCGGAGACTGTTTTAAGCCGTACAAGGCTTTTAGGACACGGCATACCTTTTTCTCGGGCCCTTTGATAACAAGGCCAGGAGGAGTGTCCATGTAAACTTCCTCTTCCAGATCACCATTCAAAAAGGCGTTCTTGATGTCGAACTGAAGAAGATCCCATCCTCGATTCACAGCACAAGAGAAAAGAATACGGATTGTGTTCATCTTCGCAACAGGAGCAAAGGTATCTTGGTAGTCAATACCCTGAGCCTGGGTATAGCCCTGAGCCACTAAACGAGCTTTGTACCGCTCCACTATACCATCCTGGTTTTGTTTGACTGTGAAGACCCAGCGGGATCCAACGGTTCGCTTCCCAGGGGGAAGATCAACCAGTTGCCATGTGTTGTTTTTGTGCAAGGCACGCAATTCCTCTTCCATTGCCTGTTTCCATTCAGGCACCTGAATAGCCTCCTGCCATGTCTTAGGAATCATAATAGATGAAAGAGATGAGATAAAAGCTTTATGGGCTGGAGAGAGGTGAGAATAACTGATGTAGTTGGCAATAGGATATTTGGTGCTACCTTGTTTACCAAACAGCTGGGCAAGAGGAATATGAAGGTCATCCTCGGAATCTGGTGAGGAGGCAGTCACCGGCACTGGAGAAACATCCACGGACTGTCCTTGCTCGTCAGTTTTGGGGCGGCGAGAGTAAGTGTATAATATAGGTGGAGCGGAGGTGGAAACAATAGGAAGAGAAGATTCGATGGGAGCAGCGGCAGAGGAAGGAGAAGAGGTGACAACAATAGGAGAAGAGGTGACAACAATAGGAGAAGAGGTGACAACAATAGGAAGAGGAGACTCGATGGTCTCGTCATCGGTAGAGATCTCCCCCTGACGAGGGCCAAAGTAGGACTCCCCCTCGCGAAAGGTAACATCCACGGTGCAATAATATCGATGAGTCGGAGGATGATAACACCGATACCCTTTGGTAGTAGGGGAGTATCCAACGAAAACACACCGGAGGGAACGTGCATCCAGCTTATCGCGATGCGGAGTATGAACATGGACAAAACAAACGGAGCCAAAAATGCGTGGGGGAAGATGAGAAGTGTGAACCACGTGGTTTTGGGCAAGACGAGATAGAGGCGTATCAAAGGAGAGGGCGCGAGACGGAAGCCGATTAATGAGATGCGCGGCGGTGAGAACGGCATCACCCCAGTAGGATTTGGGAAGGTGCATTGCAAGGAGTAAACACCGAGCCACCTCCAGCAAGTGGCGATTCTTTCGCTCGGCCACCCCATTTTGGGTTGAAGTATGAACACACGTGGTTTGATGCAGGATGCCATGATTGGCAAGATAGGCGCCGAACTTACCCCGGTCATCATACTCCCCACCATTATCACTACGAAGCACACGAATAGTCCCTCCAAATTGTTGGGAGACCATTTTATGAAAATTTTGAAAACAGGGAAAAACATCACTTTTTTGTTTCAGCAAATATAACCACGTAGTGCGGGAGTGACAATCAATAAACGTAACAAACTATTTATAACCAGATAAGGATGTTACCCTGGAGGGTCCCCAAACATCAGAATGAATAACATCAAAAGGTTGTAAACTAGGAACAGAAAGATGACGTGTTTTTTGACGAACATGCTTAGACAGCTCACAAGCATCACAAGAAAAAGAGCGAAGTACATGAGTAAAGGCAGGAAACAGTTTAGTAAGATATAAAGGGGAGGGATGACCCAAGCGTTGATGCCAGCGTCGGACATCGTGGAGAGTAGGAGCTTTGGTGGAAGATAGAGCACTGGGAGAAGCGTGGTTGAGCAAGTATAGTCCGCCAACATTTCTACCACTGCCAAGCGTCCGCCTCGTAGCCAGATCCTGAAAAACACAAACATCAGGGAAAAAAGTTACAGAGCAGTTTAAGGAAGTAGTCAAGTGACTAATAGAAAGCAAATTTCGAGGAAAAGACGGGACATGTAACACTGAGGAAAGTGATAGGTCAGGAGAACAAGATACAGTCCCTTTACCAGCAATGGCGGAGAGAGAGCCATTAGCAGCAATAACCTTATCACGACCAGAAAGAGGAGTATATGAGGTAAAACCTGAGGCAGAGCCAGTCATGTGGTCTGTCGCACCGGAGTCGATAATCCACTCAGAGGGGGTGGAAGACACAGCATGAGCACTAGTCAGACCAGAAGTGGCAACGGCAGCATGAGAGGCAACGGGAGTAGACTCTGTGTGGGAGCGTAGCATACGACGGAAGGCCTCTAACTCGGCCACAGATAAACCGCCAGCGGGTTCCTCCAGAACCTCAGTAGAGTGCGCAGAAGACTGAAAACGGTCACCAGAAAAACGACCACCACCACGATGTCCACCCCTACCACGAGTACCAGAACCACGACCGGCTGGTGCAAGGTGTGGATGTAGTCGAAAACAGGAGTCTTTGATGTGACCTTTCTTCCCACAGTGACTGCAAACAGGAGGGGGGCCTCGAGAAATCCCGGCTAGCGCAGAGTGATCAGTAGTAGGGCCAAGAGTGCGTCGACGGTTCTCATCGCTGAGGAGCATGCCGAAGGCTTCTCGAAGAGACGGAAGAGGCTCACGGTGAAGGACATGCAGACGAACAGCGTCAAACTCCATGTTGAGCCCCATCAGAAACACATGAATGCGGAAGCGATCTTTATCTCTCTGTAGGGCTATGGCATCAGCCGTACAAGCAGCAGTAAAGGTGTTGAAGAAGTCGAGTTCCTGATAAAGGCGCTCAAACTCAGAGTAATAGGCGGCAACGGTCATGGTGCCTTGCTTGAGCTCGAGGACACGGCGAGTGAGTTCATATATTTGCATCGAACTGCCCGCCTGGGAGTAGGTGTCACGGGCGCGAGACCAGATGTCGTAGGCAGAATCCAAAAGCATATAGCTGCGGTACACCTGAGGGGACATGGAGTGAAGTAACCACGAGACTACCAAGGAGTTGTCCGCATCCCATTTTTTCCAAGAGGGATCGGCACGTGGGGGCTCCATTGTGGTACCATCAATAAGACCATACAACTGGTGACTGCGAATAGCATGTTGGGCAGCCCGGGACCATTCCAGGTAGTTCGTGCCATCTAAGGCAACGGTAGTGATCTTCAATGAGCCAGACGATCCATGACTCCGGGGAGGATCGACGGTCAAACTGGTATGTCCGCTGGACAGAGGAGGTGATATACCGGGAAGAGTACCGGACTGAGAAGCCGAGGAGACGGTTGATTGATCTTCCATTAAAAAAAAAATTATGTCGACAGAGAACACCTTCGACGAGTGTCCCTTAGATCATAACGCCGGACGGGACACAAGAGGATGCGAGCATGGCGTCTCCGGTTTCCCCCATGTAGAAAACGGCCGGAGACACGAGGGAAGGAGGCGGCAACATAGGGATCCAGCCGCTCAAGCCAGCGCTAGAAGCCGGCTGGATCCCGGCAGAGGAAGCAACCGCGGAGGCGGCGGGAAGAGGCCGACGGAGGCCTGAGGGAGAGGCGAGGCCGGCGGATCCCTGGGAGCCCGCAAAAAAAAACTGCGGGAAGAAGGCGGCGGGACAGGCGGAGTCGGCGGGCTGGCGGGATCGGCGGATCGCTACTCCAGCGGGGCCTGCGGGTCGCTACTCCAGCGGGGCCAGCGGGCCGGCGGCGGAACGGCGAGATCGGCCGGTATCCAGCGGGATAGTGCCGGAAGGGGGCGAGCGGTGCGTGCGGGCCGGCGTGCGTGAAGGCGAGTACGGGATGAGCGGGGCGTGCGGGAATGAGAAATTAGGGCGATGGATTTGCTCTGATACCAAGTAGAAGGATGTAGGAGAAAGATAATTGAGTGAGTTTATTCTTCCACAAGGGGGTATTTATAACATTACAGAGGGGTGCCACGTCATCGATCCGTGTGCACCAATAATTCCAATAATAAAAACGTACAAAAAAGGATACCTAATTACTACTAATATTCTAATTAATAGTAATATTCAACTCTCCCCCTCAAGTTGAGAATATATATTTATCATTCCCAACTTGTCAATATTATTGTTGAAGTTGTCACTGCTTAGCCCTTTAGTGAAGACATCGGCAAGTTGATCAAAAGAGTTTACGAACGGAGTGCAGATATTTCCCTTGTCAAGGTGATCCCTGATGAAGTGTCTATCAACTTCCACGTGTTTGGTTCTGTCATGTTGGACTGGATTGTGAGCAATACTGATGGCAGCCTTGTTGTCACAGTAGATAGTAATAGGATTGTCCACTTGAAGACCTATTTCTCGAAGAATAGCCTTCAACCAAAGTCCCTCGCAAACACCTTGTGCCATAGCCCTATATTCTGCTTCAGCACTTGATCGTGCAACAACATTCTGCTTCTTGCTTTTCCATGAAACTAGATTACCTCCTACAAAGGTGCAATACCCAGTGGTAGACTTTCTATCATCTTGACTACCAGCCCAATCAGCATCTGTAAATACTTCAACCTTTGGTGATTGGTTGTTTTTGAACAAGATTCCACGACCTGGTGCCTTTTTTAGGTACCGTAACACCCTAAAGGCCGCCTGCTGATGACGAATGGTAGGTGAGTGCATGTACCTGCTTAGAACACCCACAGCATAGGTAATGTCAGGACGAGTATGAGATAAGTATATGAGTCGTCCAACCAAACGTTGATATTTTAAAGCATCAACTTTTTCTCCACTAGTATCTGCATCAATTCTGTGATTAGCCTCAATAGGGGTGTCCGCAGGGAAACACCCAAGCATCCCAGTTTCTTCTAGAAGATCCAAAGTATACTTTCTTTGGGAGATGAAGATCCCTTGTTCAGATCTTGCAACTTCAATTCCCAAGAAATACCTCAGCTTTCCAAGATCTTTAACTTCAAATTCTCTGCTTAGTTGCTTTTTTAGGTGAATGATCTCCTCCAAGTAATCCCCAGTGATGATGATATCATCCACATATACAATAAGGATAGCGATTAGATTACCCTTCCTTTTGACGAAGAGAGTGTGATCAGCTTGGCTTTGAATGTATCCAAGTTTAAGCATGAACGTGTAGAACCGTCTGAACCATGCTCTCGGAGACTGTTTTAAGCCGTACAAGGCTTTTAGGACACGGCATACCTTTTTCTCGGGCCCTTTGATAACAAGGCCAGGAGGAGTGTCCATGTAAACTTCCTCTTCCAGATCACCATTCAAAAAGGCGTTCTTGATGTCGAACTGAAGAAGATCCCATCCTCGATTCACAGCACAAGAGAAAAGAATACGGATTGTGTTCATCTTCGCAACAGGAGCAAAGGTATCTTGGTAGTCAATACCCTGAGCCTGGGTATAGCCCTGAGCCACTAAACGAGCTTTGTACCGCTCCACTATACCATCCTGGTTTTGTTTGACTGTGAAGACCCAGCGGGATCCAACGGTTCGCTTCCCAGGGGGAAGATCAACCAGTTGCCATGTGTTGTTTTTGTGCAAGGCACGCAATTCCTCTTCCATTGCCTGTTTCCATTCAGGCACCTGAATAGCCTCCTGCCATGTCTTAGGAATCATAATAGATGAAAGAGATGAGATAAAAGCTTTATGGGCTGGAGAGAGGTGAGAATAACTGATGTAGTTGGCAATAGGATATTTGGTGCTACCTTGTTTACCAAACAGCTGGGCAAGAGGAATATGAAGGTCATCCTCGGAATCTGGTGAGGAGGCAGTCACCGGCACTGGAGAAACATCCACGGACTGTCCTTGCTCGTCAGTTTTGGGGCGGCGAGAGTAAGTGTATAATATAGGTGGAGCGGAGGTGGAAACAATAGGAAGAGAAGATTCGATGGGAGCAGCGGCAGAGGAAGGAGAAGAGGTGACAACAATAGGAGAAGAGGTGACAACAATAGGAGAAGAGGTGACAACAATAGGAAGAGGAGACTCGATGGTCTCGTCATCGGTAGAGATCTCCCCCTGACGAGGGCCAAAGTAGGACTCCCCCTCGCGAAAGGTAACATCCACGGTGCAATAATATCGATGAGTCGGAGGATGATAACACCGATACCCTTTGGTAGTAGGGGAGTATCCAACGAAAACACACCGGAGGGAACGTGCATCCAGCTTATCGCGATGCGGAGTATGAACATGGACAAAACAAACGGAGCCAAAAATGCGTGGGGGAAGATGAGAAGTGTGAACCACGTGGTTTTGGGCAAGACGAGATAGAGGCGTATCAAAGGAGAGGGCGCGAGACGGAAGCCGATTAATGAGATGCGCGGCGGTGAGAACGGCATCACCCCAGTAGGATTTGGGAAGGTGCATTGCAAGGAGTAAACACCGAGCCACCTCCAGCAAGTGGCGATTCTTTCGCTCGGCCACCCCATTTTGGGTTGAAGTATGAACACACGTGGTTTGATGCAGGATGCCATGATTGGCAAGATAGGCGCCGAACTTACCCCGGTCATCATACTCCCCACCATTATCACTACGAAGCACACGAATAGTCCCTCCAAATTGTTGGGAGACCATTTTATGAAAATTTTGAAAACAGGGAAAAACATCACTTTTTTGTTTCAGCAAATATAACCACGTAGTGCGGGAGTGACAATCAATAAACGTAACAAACTATTTATAACCAGATAAGGATGTTACCCTGGAGGGTCCCCAAACATCAGAATGAATAACATCAAAAGGTTGTAAACTAGGAACAGAAAGATGACGTGTTTTTTGACGAACATGCTTAGACAGCTCACAAGCATCACAAGAAAAAGAGCGAAGTACATGAGTAAAGGCAGGAAACAGTTTAGTAAGATATAAAGGGGAGGGATGACCCAAGCGTTGATGCCAGCGTCGGACATCGTGGAGAGTAGGAGCTTTGGTGGAAGATAGAGCACTGGGAGAAGCGTGGTTGAGCAAGTATAGTCCGCCAACATTTCTACCACTGCCAAGCGTCCGCCTCGTAGCCAGATCCTGAAAAACACAAACATCAGGGAAAAAAGTTACAGAGCAGTTTAAGGAAGTAGTCAAGTGACTAATAGAAAGCAAATTTCGAGGAAAAGACGGGACATGTAACACTGAGGAAAGTGATAGGTCAGGAGAACAAGATACAGTCCCTTTACCAGCAATGGCGGAGAGAGAGCCATTAGCAGCAATAACCTTATCACGACCAGAAAGAGGAGTATATGAGGTAAAACCTGAGGCAGAGCCAGTCATGTGGTCTGTCGCACCGGAGTCGATAATCCACTCAGAGGGGGTGGAAGACACAGCATGAGCACTAGTCAGACCAGAAGTGGCAACGGCAGCATGAGAGGCAACGGGAGTAGACTCTGTGTGGGAGCGTAGCATACGACGGAAGGCCTCTAACTCGGCCACAGATAAACCGCCAGCGGGTTCCTCCAGAACCTCAGTAGAGTGCGCAGAAGACTGAAAACGGTCACCAGAAAAACGACCACCACCACGATGTCCACCCCTACCACGAGTACCAGAACCACGACCGGCTGGTGCAAGGTGTGGATGTAGTCGAAAACAGGAGTCTTTGATGTGACCTTTCTTCCCACAGTGACTGCAAACAGGAGGGGGGCCTCGAGAAATCCCGGCTAGCGCAGAGTGATCAGTAGTAGGGCCAAGAGTGCGTCGACGGTTCTCATCGCTGAGGAGCATGCCGAAGGCTTCTCGAAGAGACGGAAGAGGCTCACGGTGAAGGACATGCAGACGAACAGCGTCAAACTCCATGTTGAGCCCCATCAGAAACACATGAATGCGGAAGCGATCTTTATCTCTCTGTAGGGCTATGGCATCAGCCGTACAAGCAGCAGTAAAGGTGTTGAAGAAGTCGAGTTCCTGATAAAGGCGCTCAAACTCAGAGTAATAGGCGGCAACGGTCATGGTGCCTTGCTTGAGCTCGAGGACACGGCGAGTGAGTTCATATATTTGCATCGAACTGCCCGCCTGGGAGTAGGTGTCACGGGCGCGAGACCAGATGTCGTAGGCAGAATCCAAAAGCATATAGCTGCGGTACACCTGAGGGGACATGGAGTGAAGTAACCACGAGACTACCAAGGAGTTGTCCGCATCCCATTTTTTCCAAGAGGGATCGGCACGTGGGGGCTCCATTGTGGTACCATCAATAAGACCATACAACTGGTGACTGCGAATAGCATGTTGGGCAGCCCGGGACCATTCCAGGTAGTTCGTGCCATCTAAGGCAACGGTAGTGATCTTCAATGAGCCAGACGATCCATGACTCCGGGGAGGATCGACGGTCAAACTGGTATGTCCGCTGGACAGAGGAGGTGATATACCGGGAAGAGTACCGGACTGAGAAGCCGAGGAGACGGTTGATTGATCTTCCATTAAAAAAAAAATTATGTCGACAGAGAACACCTTCGACGAGTGTCCCTTAGATCATAACGCCGGACGGGACACAAGAGGATGCGAGCATGGCGTCTCCGGTTTCCCCCATGTAGAAAACGGCCGGAGACACGAGGGAAGGAGGCGGCAACATAGGGATCCAGCCGCTCAAGCCAGCGCTAGAAGCCGGCTGGATCCCGGCAGAGGAAGCAACCGCGGAGGCGGCGGGAAGAGGCCGACGGAGGCCTGAGGGAGAGGCGAGGCCGGCGGATCCCTGGGAGCCCGCAAAAAAAAACTGCGGGAAGAAGGCGGCGGGACAGGCGGAGTCGGCGGGCTGGCGGGATCGGCGGATCGCTACTCCAGCGGGGCCTGCGGGTCGCTACTCCAGCGGGGCCAGCGGGCCGGCGGCGGAACGGCGAGATCGGCCGGTATCCAGCGGGATAGTGCCGGAAGGGGGCGAGCGGTGCGTGCGGGCCGGCGTGCGTGAAGGCGAGTACGGGATGAGCGGGGCGTGCGGGAATGAGAAATTAGGGCGATGGATTTGCTCTGATACCAAGTAGAAGGATGTAGGAGAAAGATAATTGAGTGAGTTTATTCTTCCACAAGGGGGTATTTATAACATTACAGAGGGGTGCCACGTCATCGATCCGTGTGCACCAATAATTCCAATAATAAAAACGTACAAAAAAGGATACCTAATTACTACTAATATTCTAATTAATAGTAATATTCAACTGTTTTGCCTATTTTTTTCCTATTTCCCTTGCATGTAAGGTTTTTGGCCTCTAAAATATGAAATTTTTTTAATTAATTGACGTGGAATTGAACGTTGGGCCTTACCTGCTCTGATGCCATCTTACAAAACAAGAAGGCCCGAGATTTATATTAAATGCACGTGATTATATTAATTTTTGACGTGGGACTATTCTGAACACTCTAAAATTTCAATTCCTTTACTACAATTGTTTTATTTGCAGGTATAAGAAAGCTGTTCAGTGGTTTGAGATGACATTGTCTCATTTTGCATCTTCCATGAATGAAATGTGGGAGCCAACCTTAGTGAATCTTGCCCATGCACAAAGGAAGTTAAAGTATGGATACACTTTGTACGAGTGGGAAATTCTGATGGAATTTGATTTCTCAATTAAGTTGCAACATAAGTTTCTATTCCTTTGTTTCTTTTTCAATGACTGGATTATTCTAAGTTGGGTCTATTCTCAGGATGTTTCACAAGGCCGTATCAAGTTATGAGAAAGCACTTGCTCTTTCCACTCGAAGCATGAGTGCATTTGCTGGTATTGCATACACCTATCATTTAATGGTACGTCTTTGCTGTGAAGATTTCTCCTCTTACTAATGCATGTTATTTCGTATTTTCCATTATTTATCTGTGATGAAAATTTCAGTTTTTTATTCTGAGAAAAAATGCATATAGGCATATACTACCTCCCTTATGAATAAAAAATAATTTACTCAAAATAACTAGAAACCAAAATATCAAAATAGCCCAAGCTACCAAAGGGACAATAACACAAATATCCCCAAATCATCCTTATGGTGTAGATGTATTTTTTATTATTATGTTTATATTGACAATGTAGCCCAATCTAGCAATATGCTTTACTTTTAAGCTTGTTTTTTTGCTAGATCTACTACATTAATCTTGAGGGCTTTATGAATCCTTCCCTCTCATCCCCATGTGCTTCAGTGTTTACTGTAGATTTTTTCTAGTCCTTTTTTTAAACTTGTTTATTTTGATCTACCACTTTTTATTTCCCTTCTCTCTCACATTTTCTCTCATTTTTCCTCCATACTTCTTTCCTAAAGTTTTTCCATTTTCTATATCATTTTTTAACTTGAAGAAAGTCTTTTATGAGCAGCTTTAGTTCAACGATTTTTTTTGTACCATAATATTTTGTGTTGAATATTTGTACATGAGCAAAAAATGGGAGTTGTGGAGATGAGAATTCTTAGGTGGATGTGTGGATACACAAGACTGGATATTAGGAATGAATGTATCAGGAATAAGGCAAGCGTGACACCATTTGTAGAGAAGATGCGAGAAGCTCGACTAAGATGGTTCAGACACGTACAATGGTGATCATTAAAGGCACATGTTAGGCGTTGTGAGAGTTTATTCACTAGCTATGTTAAACTTGGGAGGGGTAGACGAATAAAGACTTGAAATGAAACTATAAGGAAAGACATGATTTACTTAGGCATTAGTGAGATTATGACTAGAGATAGGGAACAATGACAACAAAGGATCCATTTAGCCGACCCCACTATAGTGATATAAAGGCTTGAGTGTTGTTGTTTGTTATAGTATTTTGTTTTGAGAGTATATTGGGATATTTATTTATCGAGGAATTGATTTTAGGTTGGATCTCTAGGTCTAACGCCTACTGCATTTTCCAATTAAAAAGAAATTTACACAGTGAGGTCAAAGATCCAACACGGGTGTGTTTTGAAAATAGTCTCACAACTGAGAAATTTATAGTCTTGTCCACTTAATAAAGATCCACCTGGAATCAAATAGTTTAATGTGTAGTTTCTAAATATTGCTTTGTATTGTTGATGCAGGACGGCGTTTAGGGTTTGCGCGTCTGTCGGATTTTTTCTAGGAAACCCGAAAAGCATGCGATAATATGAATTATGCAAAGACAGTGAGTGAATATTGCACGAACTTTTAGAAATGAGCAACTTTAAAAAAAATTAAAGCAATAAAATTTCTATTTTGTTTCTAAATGAATTTCTTTAAGAAAATGGTTCAATTCAAAATCCATGAAAGGAGATGAACAGTTTTCAATCTGTTCCCCTTGTCGTAGCAAAGCGCAAATCGTGAACTCCAAATATGTTTCCGTTTGGAGTTTTTGACGTAGCGTTCGCTGACAAAATCTAGGCAAAAACCCAGTAATGAATCTATTTACCTAAAGAGAAAATGTAGACGTACACAAAGGAAAGGAAAGAAACAAGTACCCACGGAAAGAATTGGATTTCCGCAACCGAAGTCGACGGCAATCCCGTGAGGAATTCCTCGTCATCTTCGATCTCCCGCTCTGAGGTCGGCCGCTATTGCACACGTGCAGCACGGAGAAAATTCACTCACTCTCACACGTTAGAGGTTCCACGAAATCTCAATCACTAATGTTTTTGGGAAGCCACAAAACATAACATCACAATCATTCAACCGCACTCAACAACATCACAATTTCCTCCAATTGTTCACGGGAACAAACAACAGCAAGCACACATTCCCTATCTCGGAACTCACAGCAAGAAAATCTAACTCTCTTTCAAAAATTTCATTTCAATTGAACAATCACAATAATATTAAATTTACTGTTCATCATCTCTTTTTTTCCCTCCAATACAACTCTCAAACGAGAAGTAAAAAAAAAACAGAGCAGCAATATTCAATCTCCTCAAACAGGAATCAAGCAAACACAACAATCAATACATTCATTAACTCTAAAAAAATGCATAAACAGAAAACAATCCCCTTTTATAAGCTTCACCAAAACTTACTCCTAACCGTGGAAAGGTGCGGCCATGGCAGAAGCATGGGTAAGTGCCGAAACTGCCGGGAGAGTCATTGTGCTCTTCAATCGCGCATGGGCAAGGCTGGATTGTGGGCGGACGATGCTCGATGTGGGGCTCTGGCACCGTGCAACGACGAAAACGGGAAAGCCCTAACACGTGTCGTCGATGTCGGGGATGGAGTGCCTGGAGCTGTTGAAGTCGAGCCCTATTTGCGGGCTGCACTTAACCGGGTATTTAATACCGTGGCTGTAGAGCTGGGAAGGCTAAACAGGTTGGGAGAGGAAGTGAACAGGATTTCTTAACTTTTCTCTCCTCTTTGTTTTATAAAAGGAGAAGAGAAAATGTTTAAACATAAAATAATGTTACAACAACAAAATAACATAAAATATAATGTAATAATTCAGGACCGATAGAGGTCCGGACGGGTGCGACATCGGACACTTTTGCGTCGACCTGATCTGGGCTAGTCTCCTCCAATTGTTTACTGTTCTTTTATTATTGTTTAGTATTCTCCGGTATGTTAAGTGTCAATATTTAACAGTGAATTAGTACTCATGCTCCAATTTTTTTTTCTTGAGCCAAACTTGCAGAAGTTTCCTTGATCGGGTACTTCACATATTTTCTTTTAGTATATGTGCAACATGTAACACCTTCATCTGTCACATGAAATATAACAGAGGGTCCGGCCGGGGCCCCACTCCATATTCCACAGACAGTCGATGGAGTTACGTATTAATATCAAAAGACTACTAACCGAATCCTAACTCAAAGCATTCTAGCGGAAGCTTCAAGGGTTAACTTGAACTCAATACATGCAGATGTCCACAATACACACACACACACACACACACACACATATATATATATATATATATATATATATATATATCAGGAAAGTTTACAAAATACACAAAATGATACGGCCTTAAGGCCTTACAACTGTTTCCTTTACAACAAGTGTTTTCATACATCGGCACGCAGGTCGGCCACACATGAAACAATAAACGTTCGTCTTTGGGCCTTCAAGGGCCAGCCAATTGCAGCATAAGGGACTTCAACCCGCTACTTTCCACTTGGCTCTCCAGCACCTGCATAGCACGACTCACCAAAATGTGGCAAACAAAGCAACGGTCAGCATTAGCTGACCAATTTATAACAACTCCACCCCTCATTCAGGGCGGCGGTTCTCCTTCCCTGCAAGCAGCAGCTTATATATATTTTTGGCAATAGGAACGTGCAATTTAAGCACCATTCGCCACAGACGCAGGCTCGATCGGTCACACGCCCCGTGCACTCAGGGCACATTAACGGTGTACCAGATCTCCCAGGTACCACCACCATCCACAGTCCCAGATTTGATGGTCAAACTTGAGCATTTATCTTTTCTTCCTATGCGTCGACAAAGTCAAAGGAGTTCTACTTTCAGATCCAATCTAGTGACTCACTCCAAGTCGATCGTCATAAGGTGGGTACAGGTTAAACTGAATCCCGTTGCTCAAACCGTCATGCGCCGAAACCCGAAACCTTCATGGCCGTGACATGACGTGGGTTCAGCGTCCCCCTTTCCCAAGTACAACAATTTAAGTTCCTACTCACGAATAGTGGAACAATTTAAGTTCCTGCGCACATCATTCCGCAAAACAGTTTAAGTTCCTGCGCACAAAAGCCCCCCAGGTCTCCCAGAGACAATCCTCATAAACATAGCTCACTGGAAGCTATCGTCGGCGATAGCACTACCGCTGCGCGGTAGGGACAGAATTCACTTCTTCCCCAATCTTGGGTGTTTTCCTGGAGATCGCCTCATCATCTGCAGTACTATCCATGCAGCATCCTGCACACCCCCAGACCCCGGATTCTACACGTTGAACCACACGTTTTATCAACGGAGTCTTCTCCGGTACGCAAATCATTTCATCATCAATCCAAACCAACCTGTCCAGATGGACTTCACACAACATGTCTATTCCGTACTTTGATTCCGGATCTATATGCAAGTTTTATCGGGGATCACAACGATCTACCAACTGGAAACCACCCTTTTCTTCACCTTTTGGTGAGGGGTTTCATGCACGTATGCAAATTTAGGACTTCACTTGTCCAAGGAGAAAGTCGTTACCCTTGTAGATCTTTTCGGAGCCATGAATAAGTCTTCTATCCGGATGGAAGGGAGCGCCTCACTTTCCTCGTCACGGATCTTACTTCGGCTCTTGATTCCGATCACGGGATCTCCTTCACCAAGCTTGCAACACTAAGCCTCAGTCCCTTTCCCTCAAGAACTTGAAGTACCAAGATAGAGAGAAAAGTGAGAGTTCAATCTCATGCCCAACTTTTAGTTAGAGGGTACCGCCGCGCGGTATCTACTACCGCCGCGCGGTATCATAGGCGGTTGCCGCTTGGGCCAATCGACATCGCGTTGTCGCTCCAAAACAACCTCCGCCTTACTGCTACGTGGCAGCTACCGCCGCGCGTCAGGTTACTACCGCCAAGCGGTACTTTAACCCGAGCTATCGCCGCGCATTTGCTCCTACCGCCGCGCGGTAGTCACTCAACGTTGCGTCGAAAGTGTTGAGTGATAACGCCACACGCTAGCCCACTACCGCCCCGCGGTAGTCCTCTCAACGCTTCGTCGAAAGCGTTGAATGCGTTGATTGGTAACGCCACGCGCTAACTTTACTACCGCCACGCAGTAGATACCCTAGCCGTCAGTCGATTTAATTCAAATGCTAACGCCGGCGTTAACACTGCCGCCGCGCGTTAACTTTCAATTCTTCCTTTTTTTTTAGGATTTTTTGGGCATTACACAACATCCTTTGTGGTACACGTACATTTCTCCATCTTAAGACCTTCAGACTTAAATAATTCTAATCATTTTTTATGAGGTTACTAAATGATTATGGCCTCATTTGGCGAGGCTGATCCGCCGCGGTCACGCGGACGCCATCGCCCGGCCGTAATTCCGTACCGTTTGACGGGGCAGCGATCAGGCCGCGGGGATCATCCCTGCCTCTATTTTGCGCGGATTTCATCCGCACCAGGGGAAACGCGGTCGCGATTTTGCGGCGTGGATGAAATCCACGCCAAACTAGGCCTATATATTAAGGTTTGTCAGAGTATTGATTTAGTCCTATATTACATAAATTAAAATTTATTGGTGGAGAAAATCATATGGTTAGCCGTTACCCATGGTCTTAAGCTTTAGTTGAATATGATTCTGGCTGGTGGTTTATTGGCTTCAGTCTTCTTTTGTTCTCATTTCTTAATTAGGCTTCGTTTGGTTCGGCATTTCGCCGCCTCCGTTTGGAGCAAATGCCGCCAGACGGCGGGTAAACAAACGGCCGCCGCCGGCGTTTGCTCCGTTTGCACCCGCAGCAAGGAGGAAACGGTCCCGATCCGCTCAATTTCGACCCCAACCTCTCCCCCTCCGGTTCCAAAGTGGCGTTTCGACCCACCGGATGCACCCGCCACCGCCGAACCAAATATAGCCTTAGTGATATCAGAGCCAATGGTTCAACAGAGATTAAGTGTGTTCATATGGCGGCTCAATGTGGTTGAGTGCGCTCTTGGTGTATGATATTTGCCGATGTTAAAAAAAATTATGTTTAAGCGGGTGTGATAATTGATGTGAAAAGCTCACATGATTGAGAGATTGTTAAGGCACCCAAAAATATTAGTTTTATTTGATATCTGAGAGGTGAATTTTTTGGGGGTTTTCATTTTTGTCAATTATTATATCTCACTTTGAGGGTAATGTTTGTCCTGCATTTCACTCTTGTGGTGGGACCCTTCCCTAGACCCTTGTTGCGCGAGGATGCTTTCTGCTCCGGATTGTCCTTTTATTATATCTCACGTGCCAGACATTAAATGAAGATAAAATTGTGTCACAAAATCACATCATATCATAGGTAAGAGTTGCAAATGAAAGTATAATTAATTTACTGCCGCCACTTCTCATTCAATATTTTCCCTTTTACATGCAAAAGTATTTAGCAATTGAAAACTTTATTTAAGTTATGTTTATTATTTTATACTGAAATGGCATCATACTTCATTCTTTATGTTAATTATATATATGTATTCATTTCCTCTATTTGGTTTTAATATTTTCAGAATAACTTGGATGCTGCTATTACCTATTATCACAAGGTTTGTTCATTTTTTTGTTGTTTTAGCTGTCTCAATTAAATATATAAATGGTTTTGTCCGCCCTTTTGAGAATAATCCCACATCGAGAAACTAAAAAAAGCCTTGTGGGCTTAATATTAATCCTGAGCTTCTCCACCTCCATCCAATTGATTTTAGGCCGGATGCCTGGATTCTTACATTGTATCAGAGCAAGCTTTGCCCAAAAGCTCATTCAATGCACCCAATTTAAAAGTATTCCACGTGTTAGAGGCCAATTACCCTACACGCGAGGGTGTGTATTGAGAATAGTCTCACGGCATGAAACTAACAAGATTTTGTGCGAGAAGCTCGTCTAAGATGGTTTGGACACGTACAAAGGAGATCATTAGAGGCACTTGTTAGGCGTTTTGAGAGTCTAGTCACTAGGCATGTTAAACGAGGGAGGGGTAGACCAATAAAGACTTGGAATGAAATTGTAAGGAAAGATATGATGTACTTAGGCATTAGTGAGATTATGACAAAAGATAGGGCACAATGTTGACAAAGGATCCATATAGCCGACCCCACTATAGTGGGATAAAGGCTTGAGTGTTGTTGTAATATAGATCTCGAGCCTCTTCATCTCCAATCAATTGTTTTTAGGTAGATGTTTGGATTATAATTCGCCCATGAGTTCTAGTTTATGATTCATTGCTAAGAAACACATTGATTTAATCCTACATTAGATGGAGATATGTGAATATGCTGGGGTAGAAAACAACATTGTTGGTCCTCACCCTTCATCCATAGGCTTAAGCTTTGGGTTGATACTACGTCAATTTTAGCGAGCTAGGCTCAACTCAAAAAGAATTTTGATTTTGGCTGTTTCGAGGACGAGTTTCCTAGAGTTTCCGATTCCAAAACGTTTCAGATATAATACTTAACATTGCAAAGTATATGTGCTTCATAGGGACTTAAGATTTTGGATTGAATATAAGATTGACCGCTAGTGTATATGGTCAAATTTCGACCCCCCCCCCCCTGATAGCGCACTCTAATGGTGTATATGGGCAAAGATCAAGGGAACATGACTCGCACGACAGTCTCCTCGTGGTTCAGTGTGCTCTTATGTGTGATACATGATGTTAATAAAGCTTTCTTCTGAGGGGGCCTGATTGTCATTGTGGAGATATTTTGGGCAAAGATCAAGGGAACACGACTCGCACGACAGTCTCCTCGTGGTTCAGTGTGCTTTTATGCGTGATACATGATGTTAATAAAGCTTTATTCTGAGGGGGCCTGATTGTCATTGTGGAGATATTTTACTGGAGGGAGAGATTGTGAAGAAATGTAAGAACATAAATTTATGTCAGCATTTAAATTTATTTGAATGGTCTTTGATTGGAGAACAGGCTCTATGGTTGAAGCCCGAAGACCTATTCTGCACGGAAATGCTTTCCACAGCACTGGAGGAGCAAGGGAGCAAGCTTAGCAGTTATACCTGATATCTTTTCATATGCTTTTGTGTACATTTATGTAATAATATTTTGTATTACAAACGACTATCTAATTATTTATTTATTCAGTTTTCTGATTTTTTTTTGTATAAATTAACAATTTTGCTAAAATAACTTCTCATTGATTTTCATAATGCCTATGGATCTTATGTTGTTTCAGTGTTTCCCATATTATCTTGGCTACCTTTAGCTCTGTGAACATCAATTTTATTTAGATTGAAAGCAATGCTATGTGAAAATGTAATGTATATTGAGTTGCAATTGGAGAAAAAAGTTTGGTATTTTTGAACGGTTACTAGTTAGGCTATTGACGCCTGTGATCGCTGCAGTACAAAGTAGCTTCTTAAACTTTTATAACTCTTTTATAACTCTTATATATATCTCTGTCAATTATAAAGATATATGAAATGGTTTTTAAAATTGTCTTTTTAAAAGTCATAGAATTAGAAATTATGACCTTTGAATATTTGTGCATTATTTTCCAGCCATCCGATCAAACGGACCCCCTATCTCAATTTTTTTGTAGGGCTCCTAAACCTATTAAAGAGGTCCTAAAATTATGTAAAATAACTTAAAAAATCCACCAGCGGGCATGCCAGCCCGCAAGGCTGACAGCCAACGAAAGCATGCAAGCCCGCCAGTCCGTTAAAGCAATGACTTCAACAACATAGTGCACCGAAATATATTTAAACCCGAAAAATCTTTTTATACAGACAGTGTGGGACTAAACAGGCGGGTGAACAGTGGCGGGCGAACTGTTCACCCGCCTGATTTTTATAAAATATTATTGTACAACTCAATGTGTTGCAGTATTATCAGCCCTTGACATGATAATACTCATAATCTCCGTTAAAAAATTTAGAGTGATGCAAAGTGCAATTGAAATTTAGATAATATCACAAATTAAAATATATATTTTTTGTTTTTTCAAAAATTTCAATTCTGTAACCACATTTTTTTGGTTTCCCAAAAATTATTATTCGTTGTTCAAGATTTAGGCCCCGTTTGGTGGAACGCATTTTCATCAGTCAAGTGGTTACGACCGTATGAATCAGGCCTTAATTAAGATCCGATTCATGCGATCGTATAACCGCTTGACCGGTAAAAATAAGTCCTCCCAAACGGAGCCTTAGAGTGACGCAATCATCCAAATTTTTCTTTGACGCAAGAGAATGCTTAAAGTCAAATGCAAGAGATGAGATCATGTTTGGAGGAGCTTCTTTCATCACTAACATTGAAGCCATATTCAAGAACAATGAAGCCACTCTAAAGAACTTGAAAGAACTCCACTGGGATTAATACTCTTTAGTTTGCTATTTTTCTTCCCCTAAAAAATTCTAATAGCAAATCAAATTTGTAGGGCTTTGACGATTCCACTCCTAGCCTGACCCTTTGCCTCTTCGCTCAACATTTGCTTACAGCGGCTTGCCCCATCTTCTCGGCGACATGTTTGTCGGCTATCCCTTTGTCGATTATCCGGACTAAGTTTTCACGTGGCTGATTTGGTATTTCTTAGATCAATTTCGGCACTGCTATGTATGCACAATTTTATTACTGCAAGAGATTATTTAAGAATAAATGGATGAATGGATGTAACTTATTCTATGTTTTTTTTTATGATTTGCACCGCGGGGGGCCGCCCGCAAGGGAGCGGCATTGCCCGACCGCCCCTCCTCACGGCCGCCTCCCGCAACCGCGGGGCGCCACCCGCAAAGGAGCGACAACGCCCGACCGCCCCTCCTCGCGGCCGCGGGGTGCCGCTCGCAAGGGAGTGGCAGTGCCCGACCGCCCCTCCTCGCAGCTGCCTCCCGCGACCGCGGGGCACCGCCCGCAAGGGGCGACCGCGCCCGACCGCCACTCCCCACGGCCGCGGGGCACCGCCCGCAAGGGGGGGGGGGCTGCGCCCAGCCGCCCCTCCTTGCGGCCGCGGGAGCGCCACCCCGCCCCAAGGTCGCCTCTGTGGCCGCGCCGCACCGAGCACAAGGGGAGGTCGCGCCCAACCGCCCCTCCCCACCGCTTCTCCCTACCGGCCATCCCGCCGGTCGCGACTCCTCCTCTTCTCTCCCCGACCACATCTACTCTTCCCCCTCGTCGGTGACCGTCCGTCGGGGAGATGGGCGCTCTTTCGTTGCGGGTCCTACTCGTCGTCCGATCATTCCACCGCGATCGTCTCTGTACATTTCACGGATAACCACCCACTAATTACATGGTTAGTAGGGGTTATCAATGATTAATAAATGATCTGCATTTAGTATAAAATATACGCATAATATCCACCCAAAATTATATTAAATATGATCTGCAAATAGTAATTATGGGGTTACGGTGTGCGGATAACCACATAACCACTGTAATCACCTTCTGGATCCTATAAAAGACCACATGACTCCCTTTATTTCTAACTTTCTCTTCTAAGGGTCTGTTTGGGGCAGCTCTGGCGGTTGGAAAATCTCTATTCCAACCGCCAGAGCTGCTTTCAGTCTGTTTGGGACAGCTCCCTGTGAAGAGCTTTTCAAAAATCTGGAGCTGTTTTGCAGCTTTTCAGAAATCTCTCCATCCCCAGCTTCTGCTCCCGAGGCTCTCGCAATGCGAGAGGTGCGAAGCCACTCGACTGAAAGGAGAGGACCCAGAGGGAGAGGGGGCTCGACTGAAGGACGGCTTTCCTCCGGCAATTCCAAGCCCCCGACGTCCTTCCTCCGGCGATTCCGAGCGCACTTCTGCACAGAACACCCAAACAGTCTGCAGCTTTTCAAAACTGCTCCCCAGAGATCTATTTTAAAACAGCTCTATCCGGATAGCAGCTTTTCAATCCGCCAGAGCTGTCCCAAACAGACCCTAAGTTTTCTTCTTTTCCAGGTTGAAGCTCTGCCGGAATTCTCCTACGAGCCTCATTCACCAGCCAGAAAGTCAAGAAATTCGTCCAAGTTCACAAAACTCGGAGGAAGGAGTCGTCTTGCGCGCAACTTCAGAGAGCTTCCTACGTGCGTAACGCCACCCGAATCAATGTCAACGCATCTCGGCGCGCTCCACCACAAAGTCTGTTCGCCAAGTAAAGATCGAGAACACTCATCTCTTTTCAAGCGTAAAAAAAAAATTAGCTTTGAGTGAGGCGGCATGTCGCCCACCGAACATTCCACAATCTCTCCTCTCAAAGTTGTAATGAGTAGCTGCCAATCGCCGTCGGTTCTCCAAGCATTCTATAAACAGCCGTCAATAGTGAAGCTTGTCCGGAACCGTCCCAGTCACGTGTTTTTACCCATTCAAGTGGTCTTTCCACGTTAAAATCGTCTTGCGTGTTTCTGCTTATTATATGACTATGTGCGCGCTCGATCACTCCACGTGCTAAGACGGCCTAGTTTAGTCTCTTCTACCATGAGGGTTGAGTTGGCTGCAACACTTATTACTATCGTTTGGCATACCTCTAAACTTTAATGGTATAAAATGGTTCATGGTTTTGCTGATGTTAGATTGATAAACTCTCTTAACTTTCTTTTTAGCTTCTTTTTTTGCTATTTGTTTGAGTCGTGAAATCTTTGTGTGATTCTTTTAAATTTGATGTTTATCTTGTCTTCAATATCTACCTCAAAACTATCTTTTAGCACTAACTATTTTTAATGTCCTTTAATCAATCATAAAGAGATCTCTTTTGATCTTGTAACATATAAAAATACTTTATGTGTGCATGACAAGTCCAAAGTATATCTTTTTCAAATGTGAGGATATTAGCTTGCACACGGTGCGTGAGATGCCAATGACTTTATATAATGTCTCTTATAGTCTTATCCTTCATATTTTGATTTTCTCTATAATAATCATTACGCCCAATGACTTTATCTGATGTTTTTATTATGATGACTCTTACAGTCAAAATTTCCTGCTAACACATCTAACCCACTAGATCAACTCCCTCTCTGAATAAAAAAACTATAGGTTTAAAAAATATTTGCTTAAATTAACTTGAAAATTGTTCTAGGAGGGAAACCTCATGCATTAACTGTTTGTGTTGCATTAAAGAAGGGATCGAGCGGCCAATATAATATTTTTTTTGTTAATATAAATAATGTCAAGAGCGATTAGTTTATGAAATCTCGTGACAACCGGAGTCTATAAACTGGGTTGCCATCGAGGTCTTATGAGATTCCTCTTCACTCGGTTATCCAAATAAAATCCGGATCTGGAATTCGAGTAGAAATCCGGCGACTCTGCGCTTCATCTCCATGGGTTCCCAGGAAGAAGATCGGATGCTACTCGAAGGAAGGCTCTTAGAGGTAGCATACCTTTCGTCCTTTTGGTGCGATTAGGGTTTAGATTAAGTTTTTTTTCTCTTCTTCTGGTTGATTGGATTTCAGTGCTTTCTTGTAACGGATTACAAGCTTGATGTGATATAGCGGCGATGTTGTGCTATTTCGGAATCCATCCCCCATTCAAATGGCGGAAATATGCGAGCAATTCCCGAATTGCTGTGTTTGGATGCTAGGGATTTGAGTGGGTTGAAATGAAAAAAAAAAGTTGATTGTAAAGCATGAATCCGTTGTGCCTGTTCTTAATCAACCCATAACCTGTTTGGATTTCATTTCTTCATCTGCCGCAAAGCCTTGAGATGTGAATATGTGCGGAGGTGTTTGTTTTCAATGATTGGCGGAGGATCAGGACTTGTTAGAATTGAGGATTAGAGATTTGAGAGCAGGAAAAAATCATTCTTTTGGACGGAGTTGGGCTATTAATTTATTTAATTAGAATTAGAGGTCCAATTTATTGGACTTAAACTCCAATTCCAATTACAACAGATCAATTCTGTCCACCCTAACAAATCCTTAGGGTTTATGTGATGCTGTGTTTGTTCCTATAAAGATAGCCTCCGTTTGATGGGTTCTAAATGTGCGTATATTTTTTTGGATTGGATGTATGTGAGTTTCACCTTGCTTGTGTATGCCATATATATGGCTGTTACTCCCAGTTTTTCCTGTACCATTTTAAGCTTGCTTACATGTTCTTGAGCTCGCCCTACAATCCGTTAAATTGTACATTATTTTCAAATTCATATTATTTCCTGTTTTTCTCTACTTGTTGAGTTTCTATCAGTTTGATCTTTTTGTATTATTGAAATGCTTTCCACTGAATAGTGTTCTAAATTTTGTATAAATCATATTTTTAAGGTTGATCATTCACCTATTTAGTCACCTTAAATCCGTCCAAACACTATATAAGGGGCGTTAAATCCCTGAATTATACACCATGGATTGTGGATCTTAGACATGAAAAATTGATTGTTGACCTCCGAACAAGTTCCAGGAGAGGAACATATCCGCTCCTTGAGGACCATGTTCACCTAGATATTAGACTGGACTCAACATTCCACTCAACCATACTTCCAAGTGGGCGCTTTGTCCACCATCATCGATTTCCTTACGTGACCACATATCTAGGTGGATGCTCCACCAGCCCTGTACAACTCTTATTTGGTGAGTTCAACATGTTTGGCAAAGGGTTGACCGTTGACCCCGAAGCAACTATATGGAGACCCCACTCGACTCGCAAGGAACTTACCTGATCTTCTCCATCAACTCACAAGTGATTTCCCCTGGGCCACAACAACTCATCCTAACTATATATCAGCTCGTCGGGCGACATGATTAGGCTTACAAGGGGGTAAGGTTCCCCCACTGACAACTGGGTACCCCCCACTAGACCCAGGCACCTAGCTGACCACAAACATGACCTTAGGGTACGGGGAAGGGGTGAAAGGCAGACATTCACGACCCACATACATACTCTCCTATAGACTATAGCCAGCTAAGTCACTAGCCTCTTCCCCAAACCCATCTCGCCTTGGATTGGGAGGGGGATTTCCTATACACTATTGGGTATGCTGTGAGACATCCATGCCGTGACATGTGGATCATACTTGTGAGCAGCTCGGGCCCTCAATCTCTCACTGGTTAGTTAAGTGCATGTTCACTTTCGTCCATCCTTTCAGCGCGAACTTTGTGAACCGAGTTGTCAGCTCCAACATCTTGGTGATGTACGTGAACCTTGGTTGAAGGAGGAAACACATTCGGCGAAGTTCCATGACACGATGACGGGAGACTGATTGGGAAAATTCACGCGCAGTGGGTGACTTCGTCACACAGAGACTTTTGTCAGATGATAGAGGAGATATTGCACAATTATCTCACGCCCTGAATTGAATTCGCGACAACATTGCCCCGCGTGCTTGCCTCATCAGATACACCAAATCCCTATCGGCAAGCTGGGAAGGAGCAAGACACAGAGGATGAGGAGAGATTCCTGTAGGTACGAGTTCATATTGCGCCGGCCACGACCTCGTGACCTCATGAGTTTGAGAATGAGCGCTTCCAACCACCTTGCCAATACTTTTAAGGGTAAGGACCATGACTGGTTCCACCAACTGCCGACGAGCTCCATCTATTTCTTCGACGACCTCCATTGCTGGCTATTTGTGGTTCGCCACGTTAAAGAGGAGAAAGAAGGGCTCGTAGACGCTCTTCTTAATCAAATAAGGAGCACATGAATCACTGGGATGCTACATCGACCACTTCCAGGCGGAAGTAATGGAGATCCAAGAGGTGGGCGGATACACCCTGCAACTGGCTCTGTTGTAAGGAATGCAGGAATGTTGTTTCGTTGGTAGTCAAATGCAACCCTCGAGAATCTTTTGAATACCTCATTAACCGTACCAACTAGTTAATTGAGGGAGAAGCCACGAACAACAAATTCTTGGCTTCACTAACCCGGGGTACCCGGACTGAGGAGCCACGAGCCACGTAATAGACGAGAAGGTCAGGAGGGGAATTTAGAAGATCGGGGCCGCTGTCAAAGCCCCCCCCCCCCCCCCCCCCCCCCCCGCGACCTGATAGGAGGTTTTAGGTGCCAGTCGCGAGGCCAGCGTAGGGACCAGCAGGAGGACACTGCCACTTTGTGCGAGATTATTGCAACTCGCCAGAGCGATGAGACCGCCGCAACTCTCCTAATGGGTGAGATGACGGGATGAGGTGCAACATAACACTGCCTTGCGTGATGATGGTGATCACATGAATTTGGGAGGCTTGCAAGGGTGGAGGAGTGCAACAACAGCTGGGGAGAGGCCTCAAACCTTTTTGCAAGCTTCATCCGGTTGAAGGGTACGACATAATGAATTGTCAAGAGTTCTGTGAATTGCTGACGAGGGTGAACAGAAAGGAGAGAGAATACGATCGTGGCGGCACAACAGATGCCAATCTATTATGTCAGGAGGGACCTTGAGGAAGGCGGTACTCAATCTTGGAGAAGTTTACTTATAACTGATCATCTCGTCCTGAAGGCTTAGGCCCTACTTTCAAGCACACAACGTCAAAGTGGTGACTGATCACCCTCTGTGGAACATGTTGTAGAGAGTGGAGCATTCGGGGAGGCTCGCCAAGTGGTCGGTGGAGCCCGGGAAATTTGAAATTGTATACTTACCACGAATTGTCATCTAAGCCCAAGCAATGGTCGATTTTTGGCTGACTTCGTTACAGATGTTGGGGCTAGGGATAGCTCGATGGTGTCGATAACCTGGTCTTATTTGTAGACGAAGCTTCAGGAAGGAACTCTCTCGGTGCTAGAGTTGTTTTAATTAGCCAGAACGGGATCAAGATTGAGCGGGCGTTGGAGTTTCACTTACCTGTAACAAACAACCAAACAGATCACAAAACCTTGATCGCCGACCTACGAATGGAGAAAAAGATTGAGGTGAAAGATGTTCAAACTCGCACAGATTCCTTAGTGCTTGCATCACAATTCCAGAGAGATTTGGAAGTCTGGGAGCCGACACTATAATTATATCTGGCGAAGGTGAAGGAGCTCATTGAGTCGGTCTGATCCTTCAATTTCCAACACATCCTAAGGCTTGAGGATGGTGCTACGGATGGGCTTGCGAAGTACGGTGCAAAGGTTGGAGGGACCTTGACAGAGTTGTTCCGATTATCCATCGAGGAAGGTGAGCTGATGAGATCAATTAACAACCCTCGTGGATCGCCCGATCGTGGGGTTTTTAACAACATGGTCATTTCCTGAGTCGGTAGGGGTAGAAGATGGTTTCAATACAAGTCGACTATTATTTACTCCACAATAGAAACTTGTATCAAAAAATTCTCTCTGAACCTTTTCAGGTGCGTCTCGGAGAAGGAGGTGTCCCGACTCCAGGAAGAGATTCATACAGGAGAATGCACAAGTTTGTTATTGGTGGGAAGAGAAATGAACTCCAAGGGGAAGATCCCACTTGGCCAACCCTAGGTTGCAATCGATTTCTAAATCCAATATACAAGATAATCCCAAAACAAGAAATAGACAAGTTATATAACCCCTTCCGGTAAATGCGAAAATGTTAAAGAGAATACGACAAGTAAAATAAAACATAACAAAAGACGATCGTGCCATATCATGTTGTTGTAGTCCTGTCTGCCGGCCTATTCCTTCGAGATTATACGTGCCACGTCGACGATGCCCCTTTCTCAAGGCCATCATCCTCTGTCTACAACAATACCCTCATCTGAAAAATTTTCCTTGTCCTCAATGCAGTATTCTTGAAACTGACTGCGAAAGTCGTCACGGTCCAACTATGTTGCATCAGAGTGAGGGCGTTGTCGCCATGCAACCAAAACCTGTTCCCAGACCTGGCGCTCCACGGTGACGGGTTTGTGTTGTCTCCTACCACTCGCTTGAGTTGGGACACGTGGAAGACTAAATGGATGTGACTATGGGCGGGGAGGCGGAGGCGGTAGGCCACCTCGCTGATGCGTGCAATCACCTCGAACGGGTCGTAGAAGCGAGCAGCTAGCTTGGGACGAGAGTGAGTCGCCTGTGAAGTCTAGCGGTAGAGTCGAAGCTTGACGAATACCACGCCCCTCACTTGAAACTGGACACCCCTCTGACGCTTGTTCGCGTAGTGGATCATCTTCTACTGAGCATGGTGGAGGTGGGTCTTCAAGATCCTGAGAATCTCATCTCGATCCAAGAGTTGAGTGTGCAATGCCCCGACAAGACATTCTCCCGGAATGTGTTGAATCACGTTGGGTGGTGGGTGGCCGTAGACGGCTTGGAAGGGGGTCATGTCGGCCGAATAATGGATGGAGGCGTTGCAAGAGAGTTCGGCCCATTCTAATCATCTGCTCCAATCACGGGTGCGGTCAGAGGTGAAACAACACAAGTAGGTCTCCAAGCAGCACTTCATAACTTTGGACTGCCCGTCCACCCGTGGGTGGTAGGCAGAACTCATTCACAGCTGCGTGCCTTGGAGTTTGAAAAACTCCTGCCAAAAGGAGCTCATAAAGACCGAATTTTGATCGCTGACAATGGAACGAGGGAATCCATGTAGTCAAACTGTGCCGGAAATGAACGCCTCGATCACCGTTGGAGCTTTAAATTGGGTGCGCAAGAATATAAAGTGACCGTATTTGGACAGTCAGTCTACCACCACAAGGATGCAATCATTTCCTATGGATCAAGGGAGGCGTGTAATGAAATCCATCTCTAAGTCCTCCCATATGCGGTCTGGAACGACTAAAGGCTTCAGAAGGCCTCCCGGAAAGGCAGCCTCGTACTTCGGGCGTTGGCAGACGAGGCATGCGGCCACGAATTTCGCCATGTGTCGCATTATTCCCTTCCAATCTTTGTTATTAAAGGCGCAAGGCGCGCCAAGACGCAAATAAGTCTTGGAGCCTAAGCGCAAGGCTCAAGACGCAGGCGTGTGTCTGCCGAAAGCAAATCACAACCACATTCATTTTAAATAATCAATATCAAACATCATTTCATCTTCTCGATCAAATTCTTCATCTATTGTAATAATTAATCATTTATTACTATCGTTTATATCTCTTAAAAATTGAATTAATGTGGTCACTTGCATCATATTTAAGTTTCAACGCACAATTATCTTTCACAAACACCAAATCAATAAAAAATTATTGATTTCTTACTTTATTTTTTATTTTATTTTTGAAAAAAATATATATAACAAAATTCTCACCCAGGTGTGTTTTTTATGTTCTAAAGACACAAATAAAACACGCGAAGACCCCGACGTTTGAGCCTGGTGAGCCTTGAGCCTTAGGCGCGCCTGAGTCGTGTCTTTAACTACATAACTTCCAATAAAGTGCCACTGCGAGGCGGCGGTAAGTACAAAATGCTCCAGAATGGCCCGTTTTCGGTGTAGTATGGGAATGTGGCTGAAGATGATGAAATGACAAATCGGCCCCGATTGAACAGACGACCTCCAAGGAGGGTGTATGAGGGGTGGGCGTCGACATCCGTTCGTAAGCGCTCTATGATGACTCCCAAGGTCGGATCTGTCTTCACCTCCCTCTGTAAAGTCTCAGTCTCCTGCCAAACTGGGCGTAATATGACTATGAACTCTGCGAATGTTGTCTAACGGGATAAGGCATCCGACGTTAAGTTGGACTTGCCTGAGCGAAATTCAATCGTAATGTCATAGCTCAATAGCTTTCCCACCCAAAGCATCTTCTGGCTAAGAGGGTACCGAAAATTGTGATGATCCGTGCGGACGATTAAGTGCCGCCCCAAGTGGTACGTCCGCCAATGTTGAACCGTCAAGACGAGTGTCATCAACTCGTTCTTGTACGCCGAGCGGGACCGAATGGTAGAAGAGAGAACGGTTGAAGTATGTGATAGGCCGCCCGGCCTGCATAAGCACCGCGTCGATGCCCGAGATGGTGGCATCACGCTCCTCAATGAACTACTGAGTGAAATTTGAAATGGCTAGAATTGGGGTTGTCACTAAGGCATGTTGTCGGGTTATGAAGGCGGTATCCGCCTCGGGGGAGCACTGAAAGGTTAAGTCGGTCGTCTTGCGCAGAATAGGTGTGAGAGGATGTGTCGGCTTGCCATAGTCGCTGATAAAATAACGGTAATAGCCGGTCAAGTCGAGGAAATCTCGGACCTCTTGTAAGGAGTGCGATGGCGGTCACGGCAGAACTGCCACAACCTTTTCTGGATCGATTGCCACGCCCTGTGCAAAGACAGTGTGACCCACATAGGAGATCTTGTGTTGAGCAAACGTGCATTTATTCAGATTAACAAACAATAAATGTGTTTGTATGGTCCCTAGGGTGGCTTCCAGATAGCGTAGGTGATCCTGCCACGTTAAATTGTAAACAAGTATATTGTTAAAGAAAACCAGAACATACTTACGAAGCATTGTCCTGAAGATGTCGTCTAGGCCGAACGGCATAATCAAGAACTCATAGTGGTCATCATGCGTGCAAAAAAGTGGTCTTCGGAACATCCTCCTCACAGACTCGAATCTGGTGGTAACTAGAACGCAGGTCGATCTTTGAGAAATAAGTAGCCCCACTCAACTCAACCAGAAGCTCCTGTATCACTGGAATAGGATACTTGTCTGCTACAATGGCTTTGTTAAGCTCACGATAATCCATGTAGAATCTCCAACTACCGTCCTTTTTACAGACCAGAAGGACCGAATTGGAAAATGTGTCTGCGCTCGACCGGATCAGGCCGGCGATCAACATATTGGTCGTTAAGCATTTGATCTCATCCTTCTAGATGTGGTCGTAGAGGTAAGGGCAGGATGAGATCGTTTGGATACCCTCCTAGAGCGGAATGCAGCAGTCGGTGGTGCGTTGTGGTGACAGGACTGAAAGTGGCTCGAGCACTAATGCAAAGACCTCTAAGAAGTGGGACAAATGGGGCGGAGGGGAAGCAGGTGGCTGGGGTAGGTGATTGGTCCCCAGCGTCGCAATTTGCCATAGGAGGGCGAAAAAATCCACTGAGTGAGTGCGCTAAGCAGTCTAGCTGCGCGTGAAGAGATGGTGATCCGTTGTAGGGTTGTATCACCCTGAAGCATGCATGGCTGATTGGCTCACTGGAAAGTCATACGCATGGAGGCCTAATTGTGGTTGATGTCACCCAATGTTTGCAACTAGGTGATGTCCGGAACGGCATCAACCCCAACTAAGGGAAAAACATGGAAATCTGCGGAGGTGGCGATCATCACCAAGGTAGAAAATAAAATTTGGCATCGGGTCAGAAAGAAACTGTAAGCTCGTAACGAAGTCGTGGGAGATGAAGTTGTTATTGCGCCACTATCATTCATGAACACCCTCGACGTTCTCGTTAGCCATTTATGGTGCTTCATAGTGCGGGGTCCGGAGATTTCCCCCATATAAGAAGATAAAAGCTCCAAACATTGAAGGTCGAGCGGCGTCGACTTCTTTGGAGGATTGTCATCTAGCAGCATGGCCTCAAGATCAGCGGTCGTCACCTCGTCCTTGTCAGTATACATAAGAACCTGCAGCTTGTTCAACGGACAGACGTGTGTCGGAGAATAGAGTTTTTTACATTGAAAACACAAATCCTTCCCGCGCGGATCATTGTACTTCTGTGTGTAATGACAATGGGGGGTGTGCGGCCGTGGTGGCCATGGAAGAAAGGTCAGCCTGGGTGGGGCGGTTGGATGTTGTAGTTCCCCTACTTGAAGTTGGGATGATGGAGTAATGTTCGTCGCGCGTGATGGGTGGGGGGTAGCTGCCGATGGTAGTTGGGGGTGGTACCCCACACGTGCCGAGAAATCAGCTTCCACCAACTAGGCACCTTCCAACGCATCGGAGAGATCACGAGGATGATGAGTGCGGAAGCAGGAGCAAACATAGGGTTGGAGACCCTGAAGAAAGAACCCGAGGTAATGATATGGAGGGAGTCCGGGCACGTGGTTTACAGCTCGATGAACTCGTTGGTGTACTACTCCACAAAAGCGGTATATCGTAGGGCACATAGGCTCTCCACCGCATTGCATGACTACTGATCATCATAAAGCTTCCCCACCACTTGGGCCATCGACCCATGAAAGGAGTGGGGTTGACTGGCGTAGCCAACGGACCCAGTGGAGGGCGGAGCCCTCCATAGCAAGGGTCATCAGGAGCACTTTCTGTCCCTCCTCAATCGTGTCGAAAAGCTTAATCTCGCATGTGAATGACCTTACATCGTCTGGGAGGTGTAACAACACAGAGCCTACCGCTTAAAGAACTTTGAAGGCCAATACGTCGGAAACACCTAGAGTGATGACGATTTGGAAAGGTATTATCCATGATCCCATCTTGTTAGACACGTGAAGGTACCCCGCATGTTTCAATTTGTTTCTCCTAACCATAAACATTGTCTCCATATTTCTTCTGATCATGTATGCTCTCCTGTGACCTTATATCCCGGTCAAGCGCGACATATTGACCTACCCCCGAGTGACATGACTGTAAATCCAAGTCTCTGCATTATCAGCTGAGATCAACTATCACATTGCACGCTGGTTGTCTATTTCCGCTCGGTACATCATTATCTCCCGTATCGGGTTGACTTACCTCCGGAGTTTTGCCTAGATTGCCACAACCCTCATCGTTTGAAAAATGTTAATCATACGAACGAATGATGCCCCAAGGTGCATGTCTCTAAATCCAAGCCAGTGCATGTCGGCCAAGATCAGCTCTCCTCTTGCACGTTGGTTGCCTACCCCTCGGATGCTCATGCCCTTCCGCTCATTAACCACTAACCAAGAGTTAGGAGGGACATTCTAGAGAACTTCGTGGAGCAAAGGTCAATGGAAACAACTTGTCTATCCATCTCTTTTAATTGAGCTCACTCTCTGCGTGAATGACTTGAGAGTATATCCATATTATCCAATTTGGGATCGCCGTCGCGACAAACAACTCACATATCTACCTCCTCTAGTTGAGCTCACTCTCTGTGTGAATGGCTTGGGAACGTGTCAACATTATCCGGTCTGGGACCGACGTCGCCACAAACAGCTCGCATATCCACCTCCTCCACTTGAGCTCTCCCTCTGCGTGAATGGCCTTGGAGCGTGTCGACATTATTCAGTTTGTGACCGACGTCGTGAAAAATAACTTACTTGTCCACTTTCTCCATTTGAGCTCGCCCTCTGCGTGAATGGCCT
The DNA here is from genome assembly GCA_039513925.1 of Platanthera zijinensis. Classification (NCBI taxonomy): domain Eukaryota; kingdom Viridiplantae; phylum Streptophyta; class Magnoliopsida; order Asparagales; family Orchidaceae; genus Platanthera; species Platanthera zijinensis. Next base: position 17,565,004 of record CM077085.1, on the reverse strand, counting down.
GAGAGCGCGTCCACATTATCTAGTTTGGGACCGACGTCGCAACAAACAACTCGCATTCCACCTCCTCCAGTTGAGCTCGCCCTTTGTGTGAATGCCTGAGAGCATGTCGACATTATCCGGTCTGGACCGACGTCATGACAAATGACTTTCATCCACCTCCTCCGGTTGAGCTCGCCCTTTGCGTGAATGGCCTAGTAGTGTGTCGACATTATCCAGTCCAGGAGCGACGTCGTGACAAACTACTCGCATATTCATCTCCTCCAGTTTAGCTCGCCCTCATCATGATTACCTGAAAGTGCGTTGACATCACCGGTCTTAGATCGACGTCGCAACCAACAACTCGCCTATCAACCTTCTCCGGTTGAACTTACCCTCTGAGCGGATGGCCTTGATCGTTGATACTCCAAGAGTCAATGAATCCAGCTCGCCGGCTTGCGGCTCGTCGAACCGGGTTGGACATTTTTTTTGTGCACATGTTGAGCTCGTAAAAAGCGGAGATTGTGTAGAATCCGTATTCAGTGAGTAAAATACGGACGGCGGAGGGTTAACTATAGACCCCAAGACAGTTGTACCAAAATTCTACTCAACTCGTAAGGAACTTGCCTGGCGCTCCCCTGACCTTCTCCAACAACTCGCCCATGACTTCCCTCTAGACACAGTAACTCGCCCTAGCTATGGATCAGCTTGTCGGACTACCTGATCACGAATGCAGGGGAGGTAGGGTTGACCCAATGACAACTGCCCCCCCCCCCCAACTAGACACAAATGCCTATAAATATGACCCAAGGGTACGAGGAAGGGCAGACATTCATGACCCACAGGCTTATTTGCCTAGAGCCAGCTAGCCCCTGCCAGCCTCTTCCCCAAACCCATCTCAGACTTTGTTTGAGGGGGGAGTTCCTATACACTCATGGGTGTGTGGTGAGATCTCCACGTTGTGGCAATTGGCAATGTGGGCTTTCGATCTCTCTCTAGTTTGTTACGTGCATATGCTTGCTAATCCAAAAGTTAATAACCTTCTCCATCCTTTCGGTCCAAACTTTATGACTGGTTCTCGGCTCCAACAAACCCGGCCTTTAGCATTTTGTTTGACACGCATTTACTTGAGTGTTTTGTTCATCGACCCCAAGCACTCCGCTAGACCTCTAGCATTTTGCTAGACTACAAGTCTAAGGAGGTGGTTCTGTTCATGCAACCTTGAGCCCTCCGCTAGACCATACATCTATTTGGACACTTTGCCATCTAGCCTCGAACATTCTATTTGGCCACGTATCCACTTAAAATTTTAGTTCACTTGACCTACAACACTCCATGAAGCCGACATCCTCTCCAGATTCTGTCCATTTTGTTTCAGTCACTCTACTAGTCTACACATCTGCTAGGAGATAGCTTTACAAACTCTGACTGAACTTGTACTTTTTGAAGAAATGGTTCATAAAATATTGGTTTTACAACCCTTCTTTGATGTTTTATTGTTTAAGTAGGGAGGTGAAGGGCTCTACACAGGAGATGGGTCCATCGACTTCAATGGTAATCCTGTAATGAAGCACAAAACAGGAAACTGGAAGGCATGCCCTTTCATTCTAGGTACTAAACTACTAACACCATTTTGTAAACTTTTAGCCTATTGTTCTTTGGTATATTTGTCCGTAGTTCAGCTTCTTTATACTTAATTATTTTGTATCTTTTTAAAATTTTTTAAACTTCAGGAACTGAATGTTGCGAGCGTTTGGCCTATTATGGTATCTCGACGAACCTTGTAACCTATCTAACCACAAAGTTACATCAAGGCAATGTATCAGCTGCTAGAAATGTTACAACATGGCAAGGGACTTGTTACCTTGCACCCCTCATTGGTGCTGTTTTAGCTGATGCATACTGGGGCAGATACTGGACCATTGCAGCTTTTTCAGCTATATACTTCATTGTAAGTTAGGATGTAACATGATCTACTTTTTGTGATGAACTGTCAATATGTACCAGTTATTTGAATAAAAAACATTCTTTGTGATGAACTGTCAATATGTACCAGTTATTTGAATAAAAAACATTCTTTTTTAGTTCATGGTTGGTGTTTCCGTTAGTGAGATTATGACCAATAAAGACTTGGAATGAAACTATAAGGAAATGCATGATATAATTAGGCATTAGTGAGATTATGACAAAAGATAGGGCACAATGACGACAAAGGATCCATATAGCCGACCCCACTATAGTTGGATAAAGGCTCGAGTGTTGTTGTTGTTGGTTGGTGTTTCCATTGATTGCATGTAGTGCTTGTGTATTTTGTGATTTTCTTATTGGGTTTATTACCTGGACCTCCCCTATGACTGCATAATTACTAAATCTTCCCTCTATTTTTTGAAATTACAAAATCCTCTCATCTGAGTTTGCAACACTACAAGACACCCTTGCTTGGTTAACATATATTACAAGTGGACCCCTCACAAAGGGAGGTTTACTATACTAAAAATATACAATGTAAACTTGGATTGAAGGTTTTGATAATTTCAGTAAGTAAAGGGGAGGTCCTTCTAATTTTGTAAACGCACAGTGGAGGTCCCGATAATTATCCCTTTACTTATTTTAAGGATGGGTCTTATTTTACTACATGCTTTTAGATGAAAAACTTTACTTATTTTAAGGATGGGTCTTATTTTACTACATGCTTTTAGATGAAAAACACAAGACCTTAGAAATCATATGCAACTATGCATCTAGAATCCTATGGAATTCGAACTATAAAAGTGCATCATTATGATTATCGTAATCATTAGCCTCATAACAATTACTTAAAATTGGCTTTATGGATTCTCATTTTTCATTCATTCTTGTTGCTTGTTGTCTTAGATGGTAAACCTACTCTTTGCAGATCATTTTAAATAATTTCTATGCTTGTTATCTTAGGTCTACACTTTCTCATTATTCTTGGACGGTAGTTTTATCTGTCTTTCCAAACATTCTTCTAATATAATTGTTCCTTAAATTATCTTTTCTGCTTTTTTTCTTATATCAATGTTAGCATCCTAATTTATGTCCCACACTCCTTAAAATCCAAATACTTCTTTATACTACCCAATGCTTGAATTCTTATGATGTTACTGGCGAAATAGCAGTTTATAAAATTTTTCTTTCAATCTTTTTTCATTTTCTCTTCAAACAACTCTATGGTCTATGATACTATCCAGTATTTTGTTCATGCTTATGAAGATTTTTTTTTTTGAACAGGGAATGAGCACACTTACACTTTCGGCTTCAGTTCCACAATTAAAGCCTCCTGTGTGTGTCGATTCTGTATGCCCAGAAGCAACTGCAGGCCAATATACTGTATTTTTCCTGGGTCTTTATCTAATTGCACTGGGAACTGGTGGCATCAAGCCCTGTGTTTCATCGTTCGGAGCTGATCAATTCGATGACACCGATGCACGGGAGAGAGTTAAAAAGGGCTCTTTTTTTAATTGGTTCTATTTCTCAATCAACATAGGTGCTCTTATATCTAGCAGTTTTCTTGTGTGGGTGCAAGATAACTGTGGTTGGGGTCTCGGCTTCGGTATCCCGACATTGTTCATGGGTCTGGCTATTGGGAGTTTTTTCGCTGGAACTTATCTTTACAGGTTCCAAAGACCAGGCGGAAGTCCGCTTACACGAATGTGCCAAGTGCTCATTGCCTCATTTCGCAAATGGAATGTCGAGGTTCCTCTTGATAGCTCCCTCTTGTATGAACTCCCTGATAAGTCCTCAGCAATCAAAGGCAGCCGAAAACTGGAGCATAGTGATGAGTGTAGGTAAGTATCACCGCTGAGTTTTCTCCAGTAGTCCACTAGATTTAATTAAGCTCATCTTATGTGTTTTAGGCTCTGTTTGTGGGGATTTATTTTCACCGGTCAAGCGGTTACGACCGCATGAACCGGACCTAAATGCTAGTATTTAATTTAAGGTCCGGTTCATGCAGTCGTAATCGCTTGACCGGTGAAAATAAGTCCCCCAAACAGAGCCTTTGTGTATCCTGTTAGTTCTTTTAGGAGTCATGTGGTTCTAAATGTCTTGATTCTATTGATTATGCTATCACAGTGCATTTTTTTTCTATTTTATTGTATCTTTTCTAGGTAAATGTCATTATCTCAATTTTTTATGCATTTCATGTAGGGCAGTATTTTTAAAACCCGGCCTTTTTGATACAAGATTCTTTCATGAAGTTCTTTTATTTACAAAAAATGATTAAAAGTGAAAAAGTGCATCAATTAAGGTAATTTAGTAGAGAACTTTCCATTATTATTAAAAAATTACATCTATAAAGACTAGCATTTAATCTCATGGACCAGCTTCTAAAATAACAAATCAATATGGATCGAAATGGAGTGTTTCTTAAGAGTGAACGTGAGCAAACTTCCTGATTTTCTTTCTTTTTCATGACCTTGTCTACTTTGGTCAACTCAATGCAGGTTTCTGGACAAGGCCGCAACCGTGTCAGATCTTGATGCAAAAGCTGAGAGGTTCTCTGACCCGTGGGCCATCTGCACAGTAACTCAGGTGGAAGAGCTTAAAATCTTGGTCAGGATGTTCCCCATTTGGGCCACTGGCATCATGTTTTCCGCCGTATATGCCCAGATGTCAACCATGTTCGTCGAACAGGGTATGGTCCTCGACACAACCATCGGATCCTTCACCATTCCTCCTGCTTCGTTATCAACCTTTGATGTCATAAGCGTCATCGTGTGGGTTCCAGTCTACGACAGCATTCTCGTGCCGATTGCGAGAAGATTCACCGGAAAAGAGCGGGGTTTCTCCGAGCTCCAGAGAATGGGCATTGGCCTCTTCATTTCAATCCTAGCAATGGCTTCTGCCGCATTGGTTGAGATCAAAAGACTAGGTATCGCTAATTCCGAAGGTCTGGTGCATGTAAAAGCCGCGGTTCCAATGACCATATTGTGGCAAGTTCCGCAGTATTTCTTGATTGGTGCGTCGGAGATCTTCACGTTCATTGGGCAGCTTGAATTTTTCTACGATCAGTCACCGGATGCTATGAGAAGCCTTTGCAGCGCATTTTCGCTCATGACAACTGCGCTCGGAAATTACTTGAGTTCTTTTATTCTGACCGTTGTGACCTCAGTGACAACAAGGGGAGGGAAGCCTGGATGGATTCCTGATAATCTGAATGAAGGGCATCTTGATAATTTTTTTTGGCTTCTTGCTGGGCTCTGCTTTCTCAACATGCTGGTTTATGTTTTCTGTGCCAGTAGGTATAGCTGCAAGAGGGCTAATTGAGGTTGTTAATTTATGTTGAGATGGTCAAGGTATGCATTTTATACTTGTTCAAAAGAATGTAAATATACTATTTTAATTTGGATATTTATTCACTGTTTTTAGACAGTTTCATGCCTTGTGCAAAGATGTATGCTTCCTTTAAGGTTTTCTTCATGTTAATTTATGTTGAATGGCTAATACTGGCTTTTTTATATGAGGAATTGCAGGAGAATGAGTGAGGATTGGGTTGTGAAATGCTCCATTTCCTTGATTATTACCCTAATTATCATGGTGAAGTACAATATTATTTTGGAACTATTATTTTGACAAAGCTAAAATACATTGCGTAAAGAAGAAATTTATTACTCTATGAAATTACTCAATTTCAAAGTCAATTTCAAAGTCTTTTATGGCATAAAATATCAACACCACCTTAATTAACTAAGGCAATGTATGGTTGATAGTAATAGTTCTTGATAAACTAGATTTCTCCTTGACCACATGATGAAACTCAAAGTCAAAAGCGTTGTTGGAATCCTCTCAAAAAATGCACAAGTCGGACTCTTCAATCGAAGGATTTCATACAGTTTTGGCAGGGGAGGGGAATCAAATTCTCCCAACCGTCACCATGAGCGGTCTCGGGGCGATAGAGAAGAGGCTTTCCTGAAAATTTGAACTTCTATTTTAGTTTTTCGTTTAAGGCGGTCTGATGGAGATTATAGGATATATGACAATCAGATTGATTAACTATCGCCGCCAACAGTCTCAATACAACCCATACAACCTCTCTCTGCTAGCTTTAGGATGTATTTTCTCTATTCATTTGATTTGTCATGGCATGACCGGATTAAGCCCATACGCCGGACGATGTTGCTTTTATATTTCGATCTGTGGAATGCGGACGCGGTCCTGATCTCACCGCATATTGTTAGATGAATGTTCCCTGCAGTGAAGCCTTGAGCTAGATGTTTTGTGATGAAGCCAGTCAGGTTGATTTTGTCAGGATCTATGGTTTTGCCTTCGATATCATTTTGTGTTATTTATTGTACATCAAATTTCATGGAGGTTGATCCGTTGGATTTTGACTCCGGGGTTTTGATGGTGGAAAATTGAATGACCTGGAAAACTTCTAAGAGTATTATTGGAGGTTTGGGGGGGTTTGGGGTGTTTGCTGAGGTGATTAAATTGGCTTTTGGTGACCTATGGTTGTTGGATTTGATGGCTAAGCCTTCGGAGGGCATTATAATTGTGATGCACTGTGAGAATCATTTGAGCTATCGAAAATGGTAGAATGAGATGACCTTACAAATATCTTATCTTTGGACAGGCCTAAATTTTAATGACGTTTTTTTTTTGAGCAAATGGTGGAGCTATGTATAAAAACTCCACAATGACAAATGGTATCAAAGACAAACATCTTGCAATACGATGTGTGGTTCGGGGACGAACCAAGCTGATGTTGGTGGACTAGTAATATCTTAAACTTGTTAAGGGCGAGGAGTGTTTTGACTTTTGAGGGCAGTGAAGCCCAGATAAAACAGCCCCTGATAGGCTTATAGGATGACAAACTTCTAGGTGAAGGTAGGTGCATGAATGAACTGAATCACATATTGTTATTGGACGAAAAATTATTGGACTTAAGTAATAATTTGAACCATCAAATATGAGAGTGCATCTCTTATGGTGTTTGATAGATGCAAGAGTTGTTCTCGTTGTCTATTCACTCAGGTCTAGTGGGGAGCCTGGAGACAGTAAGATTTTAGTCTTCTAAATAAAGAGAGGCATTGGCATTGTCGTCCCCATTGTTGAGCGTAGGCAAAAAAGGACGCATTTTCAGAGGGAATGATGGAGATGTGTATAAAAAAACTTCACAGTTAAGCGTGCTCCGGTGATAATAGTACCGAGATAGATGATGACCTTCTGGGAAATACTTTTGAAATTATAAGAGTTGCTGACCCAAAGAAGTGTAAATTAAAATTGGTGTAATGTATTCATATTGTAAATCATGTATTATGTTTATTATGTCACGTGCAATGTTCATGTTGTTTGTATCCTTGTAATCAAGTGCAATGATCTTCTACTGAAGTTTATGTAATGGGACCGGCCAGACTCGTGTCATATGATTTTTTAGACTGAGATGCCACAATTAGCAGAGACGAATTTTATATTAGGGAAAAATGCGCGCCCGGAAGGAAAGTGTGCGCTTGGGGAAAAATGTAGGCCGGAGAAAAATGATGTGCGCGCCATGGTGGAAAAATGCGCGTCAGGGCGAAAAAATGCGCTTTAGCGATAGATGCGTGCTCGGGCGATAAATGTGTCTGGGTGATAAATGTGCGCCCGAGCGATAAATGCGCGCCCGGGCGAAAAATACGCTTCCGGCGATAAATGTGCGCTAGGGTGAAAATTGTGTAACCTGGGCGAAAAAAACGCACCACGGCGAAAAAAGCGCTCCTCGACAAATAATGCGCGCCCGGACGAAAATGCTTGTAATAAATGTCCGCTCGAGCAAAAACACGTGCCCAAGCAAAAACGAGCGCAGATGTGAAAATGTGCGCTTGTGCGTAAACCCGCGCATGGGCAAGTTCGCAGTTTTGTAGGCTTACTTCAATATCGATGGCTTTGGACCCAAAAGTCAATTTCACCCTAAAAACATTCATTCGAACTGCACTGTTGAATTTCTTATTCTCAAATCTACTTCTTGAATACCAATATATTGTTCAAACAAAGGAACCATAATTATTTTCTGCTCATATTTGGTGCACGAAATATGATTATGAATATTTTGTATATTGTTTTTTTCATATGCATTCATATATGCTCAGAGGCAATTATATGTTGCTTGCCGGAGCATCTCCATTGGGTCTGCAAACTCTAAAAATGCAGGCCAATTTGCTTCTAACCGTTCGGCAATGCCTCCTCTAAAAATGGAGATTCTCTCTCTCCCCCTCTAAATTTAGAGGAGGGTGAGAGAAAATGGAGGGGCGACATTTTCTATTTTTTTTAAGGTGATTGTTAACCGTAACCCGTTATTGGCTAGTCGCACCCCAAAATCTGTTAATTTTTCGCGCTTTTTCGAAATACTTCTTGTACATGCAATTTCAGGAAAAGTGTTCAATACAAAAGTTGTAGATCTCGACGAGATCTAAAACTTTCGTGTTGAGTACTTTTCCTAAAAATGCATGTACAAGACATACTTCGGAAATATGCTCAGATTTTACGCCTTTCAGAAATACGTCTTGTACATGCAATTTCAGGAAAAGTGTTCAACACGAAAGTTGTAGATCTCGTCGAGATCTACAACTTTTGTATTGAACACTTTTCCTGAAATTGCATGTACAAGACGTATTTCGAAAAAGCACGAAAAATTAACAGATTTTGGGGTGCGACTAGCCAATAACGGGTTTGCGGTTAACAAATATCAGGTTTGCCACTAACAAATATCAGGTTTGCGGTTAACAATCACCTTTTTTAATTGTTTAATTCAAGTATTTATCAAATTCTCTATTAAACTATATCTTTCGTAACTTCCAATATACTTTGTTAATTGTTGCGGTTCACTCAAGACTCTGGTAGACCGGACTAAATTAAACCGTTTTAGCCCGGGAGCGGTCAAGCGTGCAAACAGTCACAAAAAGTAGAAAGCTGGAAAAAGAATATTTTTAACGTGACAAACCTTCAACTGAGTGAAAAATCACGTGGTCAGATCTGTGCCGGTCAAACCTTCATGATTGTTGTACAGAGCTTTGTTGAAAAACTCGAGAGCGACAGACCGCCTCTCGTTACAATTTGAGTGAGAGAGAGAGCTGCTTGGGGGGTGACAGGCCATCGTGCACGGAGTTTGGTGTTTTACTTGCTCCTGTTGGGAGCTTCACACACTGGAAGCTTTGGAGCCTTTGACTATTGATTGGAGACGGGCGTTGCTTGCTTGATTTGTCTTGGATCGGCGGCTTGGAAGTTTGAGCCACTCTTTGTGCGTGTCTTGTCCTCTGCGGCTTGTTTCTGATTGTCTTTTGGAGGAGTCTGGTGTGATTGTCCTGTTGGTGATTGGAGCGCTTGTTCTTGAGCGCACGGGGTGCTTGTCGGCGGAGAGCGCGCAGTGCGCTTACTGACGGAGAGCGTGTGGTGCGCTTGCTGGAGAAGAGCGTGTGTAACGCTTGCTGTAAGAGAGCGCGCGGAACGCTGGCTGGAGGAGAGCGCGCGGAGCGCTTGCTGGCGGAGAACGCGCAGGGCTCTTGCTGGAGGAGAACGTGTGGGAGCACGTGGAAGTTGGGTGCGAGAAGGCATGTAAGTAGGTGGCGCGCGTGGGAGAGCGCGAGGAGGAGGCGTAAGGAAGAGGCACGCGCAAGAGTGCAAAAAGAAGAGACGTGCGCAAGAGCACACAAGGAAGAGACGCGCGCGGCAGTGCGTAAGGAAGAGACGCGCGCGGGAGCGCGCAAGGAAGAGACATGTGCGGGGGCGCGCAAGGATGAGTCGCGCGCAAGAGCGCTCAAGGAAGAGTCGCGCGCGGGAGCGCACAAGGAAGAGTCGCGCGCGGGAGTGCGCTAGAAAGAGACGTGTGCGGGAGCGCGCATGGAAGAGGCGCGCACAGGAGTGCTCTAGGAAGAGAAAAGGAGAAGAGAGAAATTCGTAGGAGAAGGAGAGGAGAGAGAAAATCCGTAGGAGGATTTTTCGGCGGAAGAAAAGATGGAAATGAAGGAAGTTTTGGTCTTATTTATAGTTTTTTTAGTGTGACATTTTCGTAAATAAGCGATAGTTATTGTGGTTACGATGGTTATGCAGTTATCCGCACACCGTAATCAATATATGTGCTATGTGCACATCTATTTGTATAGTTTTATGGCGATATGAATAATATGGTTATGTGCACACCATAATCACATTATTTACTATACTCAGACCATCATGTGTATTTTTGTTATACACAGATCACTCCCGAGATGAGAAATTTTACTATTTGCACCCTCATGATGAGGAATTTTACTATTTGCATCGCATGATGAGGAATTTTACTATGTGTACCCCAATGATGGGGAAATTTACTATTTGCACCCCAATGATGAGGAATTTTACTATTTGCACCACATGATGAGAAATTTTACTATTTGCACCTCATGATGAGAAATTTTACCTGATACACACACCTCATGTGCGGGGGTGCGTTTAGCGCTCTAAGAAGACCCCATCATTTGCCCCCCAAGTCCCTGTGGTCCAGAGCCAAAGTGAATGGAGGGCAGAGACTTTTTGTCGAATTGCGGCCGTGACGACCCGCGATGATTGAGGTAGGAGTAGTCGGTGTGGCAGAGGTGTAGAAGGTAGGCTAGGGCTATCGAGCGGAGAGCTTGCTTATAGTGGTGTGTGCGCATAGTGAAATGTACGAGAGGTGAAAAGTGCTCAGGGCACATTGCGCGTTAGGAGCGATGTGCATAACTAGTGCAGTCTGTGCGAGGCACGCTCTAGGCACAATGTGTGTGATGTGCGTGCAAGGTGTTATGTGTGCAATGTGCGCAAAACAGTATGAGATACCTGTAAGATTGGAGGTGACGCTCCTCCATATAATGGTATGGATGCACTATTGTGGCGTAGCTAAATTTGGTGTTGGAGACTTCTTCGATGATAAGAGATAGGGCTCTGATGTCGATGTAGACGAGTCGTAGTTCTGCCTTTGTTGTTCCTTTGCACGTCTGCATTGTGTAGTGGTGTTGTACCACGTTTGTGGTGCCTTAGTCGCTCTGTATGTATTGCTTAATTGATTGTTAACTGCTCTAACTTTGAGCACTTACTTGCGATGATGATCGAACATTTGCGGTGTTGGAACCACTATTTTGTATGGACAGCTTTGGTTTGTTCATTTGAGGTTGGTTGTTGGAGGACGAGACTCAAACGGTTCCACAACCTACTACCGGGGCGAAGGGCGGCTAACGGTGTCATTATTGAGGGGGACTGCAAGAATGTGCTGGAGTTCTGCCGCAACTCGATGCACCAGGCGACTTGGAGCGACGCAAACTTTATGGCGGAGGATCTCTCTTTTCTGGCGGAGCTCAACCAGGTTCTTATCAAACACATTCCTCGGGAGGCCAACAGACTAGCTGATTTTTGTGCTAAATTTGGTAGCTCTAATGATTTTGTTTGGAACGATGTGAACTATGCCCCTACCGAATTCATGGAAATTTTCCATCATGATTTTGGCTAGGGTGTTTTTTCTTTCTTTCTTGTATCTTTTTGCACCTTTATGATGCTAATGCAATTATCATGGGTAGTGAGAGGTTGGGTTCGCTGAGCTGGAGGTGTCACTGATTATGGCGATGAAGGGCATACCTTTGAACCTGGACGACCGTGAGGGGGCCCTGACAATGTCGCGACCTACTGCGGGAGAAGGGCAAGCCTTTGATCGTCAACAATGTGGGGCCGCAGGAACGTGGTCCCGAGAAAGACGATGAAGGGCAGACCCTCGAACCGCTGGAGAGCAAAATGGGGGGAGGCCCTGGTGACGTTGTGACCTACTGCGGAGAGATGGGAGGACCTTCGATCGTCGACGGTGGAAGATCGAAGTGAGTGCACTGCCCATAGGCAGGTGTTGTTGATGAGCGCGCTGCTCGGATGCAGGTGCTATTAATAAGCGCACTACCCTGAGGCAGGTGTTGTTAATGAGCGTGATGTCTGAAAGCATGTGTTGTTAATGAGCGCGCTGCCCGGAGGTAGGTGATGTTAATGAGCACACTGCCGGGAGACAGGTGTTGTTAATGAGCGCGCTGCCCGGAGACAGGTGCTTTTAATGAGCGTACTGCCCGGAGACAGGCACTGTTAAATGGACGCCTTCTTTTTAAGCGAACTGAGTACATACTTTTGTCGGCGCAGACAATATTTGCCTTCTAAGGGACTGAAATGAGCAGACTTTAAAAGCTATTAGAATCACAACCACGAGTCTGATCTTCATGGTAATTTAGATTAAGGATGCGTAAGAAAAACAAAGGTGATAAAACATTATGATGACACGGGTAAGTAGCTTTTTTCCTAAGATTGACACCTTAGGGGTTGCCCCCCAGTACTTCCTGGCGAGAGGTTGGCTGATCTCTTACTCGATTTCCTCCTTAAGGTTTGAGCAATTTTCTATGACATGTCCTCGCCCGTAATGGAACTCAAAGTACTTTGGCTGATCCCCGGTGTTTCTAGCAAGGGGCCTGGGCTTGCGGAGCGCCTCATTGCCTCAGATTGCGTAGAGTATGTTTGTTCTTGAGGTATTGAGGGGGCGTGCTCTGGTGGTGTCGAGGTCGTGGTTCGCCACGACCTTCATTGTTCTTCTCGGGTCTGATGAAGCTTCTTGTTCCCTTCTCCTTTTTATGTCTATATTGAACTGTTGTTGATGTGTCTCGATTGCTTCATCGGCGGCAATCTGAGTTTCGACTCGTTGTATTAGATCATGATAATTTGATGTTGTTTTTTTCATTAATACCAAATAAAAGTTTTCGCGGCGGAGTCCTCCTAAGAGGAAGCGTCTTAAGAGCTCGGGGTTGACTCCCGGGATCTATCGTGCCTCTACAGTGAAATGATAGAGGAAGTCTCTAAGGGTTTCCCCCTTATTTTGGCAGATCCCAGACAAGTGGGAGGGATCTTTGACTATTCGACGACCGGCGATGAACTGGTCCGTGAATTGTTGTGTCAGCTCTGTGAAATTCTTGATCTCTCCCTCCTTTAAGGAAAAGAACCATGTATGAGCTTGTCCTTTCAGAGTTGTTGGGAAGGCTTGACATGATAGAGGATTGGGAGTATTGCAGAGCTGCATCATGATCGCAAAGTCTCTGACATGCTCCGACGGGTCATCCGTTTCATCAAACGCCTTGATCTTTAAGAGCTTGAAACCATGGGGGATTGGGTGTCCCAGAATTTCGAGTGTGGCGAGCGACAATGGAGAGGTATGTTGGCCAAGACGGCGCGTTGCTTGGCTCGTTCGCGTTCTTCAATAATTATGTCGCAAACCTCTTCGTAAGTGGGTCTTTTACCTACAGGTTCAGGGCTTGTAACTTCTGGGCAGTGGTGGTGATGATCGTCGGGCTCTCTGGCTCTGAAGAATGGGTACGTCGTGTCAGCAGCGCTCGGGAGCTATTCTTCAGGCACGTTGACAAGCGAGTGAGGGGAACTAAATCAACGTGCCCCGTAGGGACCGTTCCTTTAGTAGTGCGGGGGTTTTTTCTGTCATGTTCTCTAGTCACGAGTATCGTTGTGCTGATGATACTGTCTTCTAGGTCTTTCAAGACTGTTGGGAACCACGCGCGCATTCCCATACACGGCGCCAAAAACTATTGCGATTCACTCAAGACTCTGGTAGATCAGACTACATTGAACCGCCTTAGCCCGGGAGCGGTCGAGCTTGCAAACAGTCACAAAAAGTAGAAAAATGAAAAAAAAAAATTAACGTGGAAAACCCTTCAACTGGGTGAAAAACCACGTGGTCGGATCTGTGCCAGTCAAACCTCCACTATTTGTTGATAGTTGTACAGGGCTTTGTTGAAGAACTCGTGGACGACAGACTGCCTCTTGTTACAATTTGAGCGAGAAAGAGTTGCTCTGGGGTGACAGGCCACCACGTACGGAGCTTAGTATTTAACTTGCTCTTGTTGGGAGCTACACACACAGGATGCTTTGGAGTCTTTGAGTATTTCTTAGAGGAGGGCGCTGCTTGCTTGGTTTGTCTTGGATCGGCGGCTTGGAAGTTTGAGTCACTCGTTGTGCGTGTCTTGTCCTTTGTCCTTTGTTTTTTATTCTCTTTTGGAGGAGTCTGGTGTGGTTATCCTGTCGGTGATTGGAGCACTTGTTCTTCAGCGTATGGGGTGCTTGCTGGCAGAGAGCGCGCGGTGCGCTTGCTGGAGAAGAGAGAGCGTGTAGCGCTTGCTAGAGGAGAGCACGCGGAGCGCTGGCTGGAGGAGAGCGCGCGGAGCACTTGTTGGTGGAGAGCGCGCAGGGAGCTTGCTGGAGGAGAGCGTGTGGGGCACGCGGAAGTTGGGTGCGAGAGAAGGCGGGTAAGTAGGCGGCGCGCGCGAGGGAGCGCGCGAGGAAGAGACGTAAAGAAGAGGCGTGCGCAAGAGTGCACAAGAAAGAGACGTGCCCAAGATCGCTCAAGGAAGAGACACGAGCAAGAGTGTGTAAGAAAGAGACGCGCGCGGGAGAGCGCAAGGAAAAGTCGTGTGTGGGAGCGCACAAGGAAGAGATGTACGCGGGAGCGCGCAAGGATGCGGAGCGCGCACAAGGAAGAGGTGTGCGCGGAGCGCGCTAGGAAGAGGCGAGCGTGACAGCGCGCTAGGAAGAGGCGCGCGCGGGAGTGCGCATCCGCTAGGAAGAGAAAAGGAGAGAGAGAGAAATTCATAAGAGATGAGCGAGAAAATTCGTAGGAGAATTTTCTGACGTAGGAAAAGATGGAAATGAAGAAGGTTTGTGTCCACCTATTATAGTTTTTTAGGGTGACATTTCCGTAAACAAGTGGTGGTTACGGTGATTATGCGGTTATCCGCACACCGCAACCAATATATGTATTATGTGCACACCTCTTTGTATAGTTGTGTGGCGATATGACGGATATGGTTATGTGCACATCATAACCACATTATTTATTATACGCAAACCGTCATGTGTATTTTTGTTATACACAGACCACCCAATATGCGAAATTTTACTATTTGCACCCTCATGATGGGAAATTTTACTATTTGCACCTCATGATGAGGAATTTTACTATTTGCACCCCAATGATGGAAAATTTTGTTATTTGCACCCATGATGGAGAATTTTACTATTTGCACCCAAATGATGAGAAATTTTACTATTTGCACTCCATGATGGCGAATTTTACTATTTGCATCCCATGAAGGAGAATTTTACTATTTTCATCTCATGATGGGAAATTTTACCTGATACCCGCACCTCATACGCGGGGGTACGTTTAGAGCTCTAAGGAGACTCATCACCAATTATGACATATATATCAATAAAATCGTCTTTTTGAGACCTACAAACGAGATTAATATTGAATACTTTCTAATTCTTATTTTTCTGGATATGAGAAAGCGACTATGACATTTCCTGATATGGAGGAGAATAACACGGAGAATTACATAATAATAATAATAATAATATTATTATTATTATTATTATTATTTATACATATAAATAAATTTACACACACGCACACACACACATATATATACATAAAAAATAACATGTTCTTCAAATATGCAGAACATAGTTAGAGTTGCTTTAATCATGTTCTTCATATTTGAAGAACATGATGTTCTTCATATTTGAAGAAATGATGTTCTTCATATTTGAAGAACATGATGTTCTTCATATTGAAGAACATGATGTTCTTCATATTTGAAGAACATGATGTTCTTCATATAGAGATTCTCATTGAATATGGTGCCATGACCCCATTTTTTCATTTCTCTATTTTTGGAGAATAAAATTCCTCCTTGTCTCTATTGGTGCTCTAAATATGGAGATGGTTCATCCCCTCTCTAAATTTAGAGGAGGGAGAGAGAAAATGAGGACCTCTATTTCTTTTTTTAATGTTTTATTATTATTTTTAAAAACTTCTCTATTAATTTATAACATATTTAATAATATACTTTTCAAATTATAACATATAATATATCAATAAAATCGTTTTTTAACCTACATAATGATATCAATATTGAATACCTTTTAATTTTATTTATCATATTATTATTATTGAATACAATATTAAACACATTAAAATGACATGTTCTTTAAATATGAAGAACATGGTTGGAGTAAGGGCTGATATCGAGTCGAGTTAGAGCGATTTGCTGGCTCAGCTCGAAATCGAAATTTTCGACTCAAACTCGGCTCAAAATCACAATCGATTTTAATTCGAGTCGGCTCTACTCGAAATGGCTTGATCTGAGTTGGCTCGAAATCAAATCGAATCGGCTCGAAATCGAAATTTTCGACTCGAACTCGGGTCGAAATCAAAATTGATTTCGATTCGAGTTGACTCGACTCGAAATGACTTGATTTCGAGTTGGCTCGAAATCGAATCGAGTCGGCTCGAAATTGAGCAATTTTCCTATTTATTCCTACTTTGCTCAAAATTAAATTCGACAACCTAAAAATTTAACAAACGAAACACTTCAGCCTTTTTTTTTTATTTAGATTTAATTTTATTTATTTTAATTAAAAATAAGAATATATCAATAAATACATAACATATATTTAATTAATTTGAGTTGATACAAATCATATTTCGAGCGATTCAGGTCTGGCTCGAAATCGACTCGAAATCATATTGAGTCAAATTGAATCGATTCAAATTGAGTTGAACAAATTTTATTTGATTTTGATTCGACTCAATTTTCGAGTGAATTTCGAGCGACTTTCCAGCTTTGAATAATATGCTCAACCCTAATTGGAGTTCAACAATCAAGTTTTCTATATTTGAAGAACCTAGTAAAATGAGAAACTCTAAATATAAAGATTTTCATTAGAGATTTATATTTGAGGATACTTGTCATGAGTCAAAATAGATGATATCAATTTTAAAGTTCAAATTAATTTTTTAATGATTCGACAGGCATTATTTTATATTTTTTTATCAAAAAATTATGTAATATTAGAATAAATGAAAATCAATAATCATCATCATAAAATGAAATTTATTAGAAAAGGATCCCTATTTGAGTATATTCCTACCATAGCGAAGAAAAAATTTGGACTAAGTGACCGGAAAATATTTACAAATTTTTTAATAAATTGGACAAAGTGACCGGAAAAAATTGGACATTTTGTCAATGGAGAATTATCTTAGATTTGTTAGAGCATTATTAAACTTCTAGAAGTTATATTTGAATTTTGAGAATAAAATAAAATTTGTAAAAGGAATTAAGGATGATGAAATTATGAAAATGAAAATAATATAAGATATAAAATAATAACTTAATAATTTAATTTAAGTGAATGTTAACCCGACCCAACTTAATTTTGTAAGAGTAAAGTTTACATACATTTCATCTTTAGGGTGACACTTTACTTTGGACGTTTGTTGTGCTGAATAATTGTGCATAGCTATCCCAGACATTATTTACCCAAACCCTTTTTTTTTTTTTGATTTCTCTATATGCGGGAAACCAGTCTATTGGTCCCAAGCTCGGATGAAAAATATGAGAGGCTGTGTTAGGCTGACGGCCAACATAAAATTTAGTCACACAATATAATATGTATCATTTTGACACAAAATAGGCCAATGGCGTCAAAGGATCCATATACGGACCCCACTATAGTGGGATAAACTTGAGTGTTTTTTGTATTTCTCTATATGCGTG